>KK112313.1:810766-895958 GCA_000611955.2 Stegodyphus mimosarum
CGTGAAAGTTTGTTTATGCTTGGTTTATCAGAATGGATGTTTGAAGTTTCTATTATTATATTTGTTTTTATTTATTTGCTTATACTCTTTCCGGAATGGATTTGGTGTTGCTTCTGTAGTCACTTTTATAGGTCAGTTATTTCAACCCTCTTTATAATGTCACCCGATATTACCCTTTCTTCCAACAGTTTAGTACTTGATCCTCATTTTATATATTATTTATGTATAAATAAATTATGTTTTTCTTATATATCTGTAGTAATAATCAGATTTCAGAGTACTTCATAGCTTTGAAAGTTTTAAAATATTTTATTCTAAACAATGTGATGGTTGTTGATAACGTGATATACGCTTAGATAGAAGTAGCGTAATATTTAATATATGTCCCAAATTTAAACAACGTGATTGCCAAAAACGCTTTACTTTCTTTTATTCTAGTGTTTAACCCTACAGTATATTGTGAATTAAAGAAAATTTAATCTTTTAAATGTTCTAAGAAATGCGGACGTAAATAGGTACCTTCAGCAAAAGGAAATTCGAGTTATTAGTACTTACTGAAAGATTTATGCAATGAAATAATGAAATCAATGAAAGAACTAATTCCTAACGAAAAAGAGTGATGAATATTTTTTAATGAAATCCATGAAGGATAACTAGTCGCATTTTTATATACTGTTGTAAAATGATCTTCAGCTTTCTGACGAACATATCCTGTAATTATAACGGCATCAAGATCAAACTACTCAGGCTAATGTTGAACAGAAATAACGAACTGTTTAATTAAACAGGTAGCTAATCTGGTGGAACATTTGCCTACGAATCGCGTAATCCTCGATTAGCATCTCCAGCTGGCTTCTAGGTCATTAGAACCTATTCATTAGGTCATTAGAATAGGTCATTAGAACTTCTTTACGCAAGTGTGAGTGGAAATAATAACATCAGTTAAATCTAAGAAATAAATCAGTGTATTTTAGTATTTAAGAAACATTAATCATGAACCAGTTTTCTATACGTTATTTTTGTATTTTCAAGTATAAGCTCAGATTCATATGCATGAAAAATGGTAAAACTTGCATTCCAGTAAAAATGTATGTTTCTTCTATACCTTTCACACGCTGGAATTCCGCACATTTAACGGAATTCAAAGTTTCTTGTCTTCTACTTAAAAATATCCCAACCATTGTAAACCGTTTCATCTTATGATAGAAAAATGCATTTTAGCCTCTTTTTCATAATTTATGAAATAATAAAATCTTTTTCTATGGGAATGTAAAATCGTTGGATTTTAAGTACATGGGTCACGATTGCACAGATCAAAATAATGTGAAATTTCAAATATTAAATAAATTGTTGTTATGTCTATAAAATTCTATATAGGTTCTAAATTTTTTAACTAGTAACATGATATTTAAAACCACAACGAAATGAATTCTGTGAAAGCAGAAAATTCTAGAAAAAGTGTATGACCACACCAATGACTTGTTCACTTTGTTCAGAGATCCTTTAGAATTGAAAACGACGCTTTGTGCGTTTTCTATCTATCCATTCTATGCTTTGTGTTTGCCTCGCATAGAATAATAATATGTTTCTGCAAGAAGCATCTTAAAATCATTAAACAGTTATATTTATTATATTTAAAAAAATCAGTTTTCTGTCTGGAAATTAGAACTCGAGGTTAGAACATCATTACATACTGCTTAGAGAAAGTACGTCTTACTTACGTGTTGCTTAGAATCTAAGGCAATTTTTATTTCGTTAGAATTTCGCGTGGAAGATTTTAGAAGGCACTTAAGAATTTTCTTAAGCATATCGTGGTCTAGCAGCAGTGTAAAACATCGGATTAATAATTCGTTTCCAAAACAGCAATGTCTGAATGTCTGTATCTCACCATTGATCAGAAGAAAAAATCGTATGTGAACCATATGTGAACACGTTTCACCCGAATTTAATTTTTATAATTATTTATTTATATACAAGATACTAGTTTTTCACAGTTTGATTCAATTAACGTAGTTAAATTTTAAAAGCTGCGTTATTACTCTCTGAACTTACACAGTATTGTCATTTATGAAGAAGAGCTCATTCTTTATAGTTAAGAAGTTACAATAAGTTACAACTGTCTTCAGTCGTGCCTCATACATATTCACCTAGCCCTTCTCATTCTTTTGAAATTTTAAAAAGAGCTCTCCTTTCTATAAAATCGGAAGTGCAATCACCCATAGGAAACTTGTCTTTCTTCCAATATTTAACTGATAGAGAAGCCACATTATACCATAATTTTAATTCTTTACAAGTACTAGATTCATTACATCGAGTTCTAAGTTTTTATCCAAAATTTTGCAATTTTCATCAAAATAATAAACTTTGGAGTTTCATGTCCCCGTCAGTCATATTAGGGGTTTTAAGTAATAGATCAAATGATACGGTAGTTCTATATCAAATGATACAGATAGCTTTTACAACATCTGGATTCGTCAAATTGCAAACTTTTAAGAACACGCACATTTATTATAAATGTAAATTGCTCTCAAAATGTTCTTAATTTCGATAAAATTGTAGAGTCATTAGGATATTTCGAGGCAGGAGACATGAAAAATGAGCAACGCTTTCGCCGAGACTCGAACCACGGACCTCTCGAATACGTGTCGAGCGTGCTGGCCACTACACCACGAAGGCAATCGAAGTAGGCGGTAGAAATACCTTATAAAATATTCTTTGTAGATAGATGAAATATGTATACCTAAAAATGACTTTATTACAAGATTAAAAAGAAAAGATAGAATTAGTAGCCCTTTGCCAAAATACTGGATGTGTTCATAAAGAAAATTATTACTGATCCTTTAAATGAGTGGAACAGAACTGTTTGCCTAGATAACGCATCAAGCACACGGCCAAAATTTAAAGCATAGCATTATATGTAAATATTTATATTGTAGAAAATAATTACATGTGGTATAATTTGGCTTGCTTTAAAAGCATAAACTAATTACAAATTCCTAACAGACGTTAAGCCAATTATCGCTGTTTCTGAAATTAATTACAGTCTTGGAATTGTTTAAAATATATCTTCTTATTTAAACACAAACTTTGAACATAAGTGTACTTCTTTACTAATATAATCAACCACTGTTCGTAACGATATAACTGAAGTAAAAATCAAATTCATATTTAAAACGTAGACTAGTAGTCAAAGACTACACAATTAAATTTAAATCTCAGCTGGCTCAAGAACTCTATTGGTGCATCAAATTCAAATGTCGGCATCGAAACGCAAAGCTTTATAATTAAAAACTTATCACAGCTGGGAGAAACTAGGTAGCGTGGTCGCGAGAGATAAAACCTGTTCTATCTTACAATCTAAAAACCTCAGCTTAAATACTCTCTGAGTTTACAATCTGATGAGAAATTGGAAAGAAGAAGTTAAGTAAAGGCTGAAATGATAACTAACTGATTAATTTAAATAGTAATTCTTACGATGTTACTAAATTCTTTGCCTTTACGTAATGTAATCGTTCCAGGAATTTCTTAATTTACTTTGCTTAAATCTACTAATTAAATCTATTTTTAAGTACTTATAGCAATTTGCTATTTTTATGGCTATTTTTAGCTTTGTGAGACAGAAATTATTAGTCAGACATTGCAAAATTTTAAAATAAATCAAAATAGATGTGCGTGGGAACATATGTTCCCACGCACATCTATTTTGATTTAATGAATGAATTTAAGGTAACTTTTTGTCTTTGCAGAAATAAACGCATTGTTAAAATTTCATGTGTTCCAAAAACTTTTAAAGTACTCTTAAAATAGAAAATTATAGCTTAGACTAAAATAAAAATAAGTAATATGCATTTAAGCATTAAGCAAATAATATGCATTTAAAAATTTATACATTAAAATTTTATTTGGTTTTGCTTGAAATGAATTATAAGGCAACATAATGTAGTGTCCCGAACCATGGATCATTGATGTTTCTTTAAAAAAAATCAAGATAACCAGGAATAAATAAGCAGTTTATTAAGAAAATAAGCGCAGTAAGTAGCACACGTAAGTAGTAGACACAGCACACGATAATAGTTGGAAATAAGTCAAAAGGAAAGCGATTCCGTCTTCCCACACGAATCGTAAATAAATCGTAAAGTTCCTCGAATGATGATTTACAACAATACAGAAAAATAAAAATACAATCAAAAAGGATTCCAATATTTATAAATGTTTATAACATTACCCCTTCCTTAAGGACTGCACTTCCCGGCAGTGTAATTACCAAGATCAAGACAACTAATTCTCATAACCGTAACTAGGTGCAAGGCTATCGAAATGCACTACCTTCGATTTAGAAGAAGGAGTCCTTTGCACTACGTCATTCAGTTTCTTGATCACACGGTGGGGACCTTCCCGTAATATCTGTAGCTTAGGAAAGATCCGTCGACGAATCAGACTTAACCTCCTTTCTTGTATTATATTTTCGACTTGACATTATATCTCGTCTTCATCCTCTCTGTGGCTGTGTTGATTCTTTTCCTGTCTAACTAATGAAAGTCTTCAAAATATGCCTGCAAATCTTCTTCCAGTTATTGCTCAGGGAAAGAAAGCCTATCTGGCGATTGTCCAAAAGGCAGGTCACAACACAGACGAAGATCGCGGTCAAAACTCTGTTGCAATGGAGAAATTCCTTGGCTTTCATGAACAGCAGGCCTATGCTCTAGAAGGAAAAATGGCATACAATACAGAGAAATGTCCCAAGATTGTTCACGATGCCGTCCGATTGTAGTTGAAAAGGGGAGAATTACGTCTTTCTCAGTGAAAAGGCCTTTGAATATGGAATATGTGAAGCATGTTCCCTGGTCTGAATGAATAATGAGAAACACACCAAATCGTGAGATCCAGTTCTGCGCTAGAATCTCTGCAACAGTTGAAACCGCTTAGTTGTACGCGGTAAAGTTCGGAGAATGTCCAAAATAATCCTCTTGAATGGTGCTCGCTCATTGTAGCCCTGTAATCTTCCTCGTGTAAGTGTTTGCCAAAATGTTTGAGCTCTATACGTATTACAAGATTTGAACCATTTTTTATAGCAGCTTTGGCTTTGTCCCAATAGAAACCGTCACGAATTTTGCGTAGCATCTTCGTTACACCAAGAATACTGTTATGAAGCTTTTACATTAAGAACTCAAGATCTCTCTCCGTAAGATGAGCTATTATTTGAAACTCTTTCTTGTCAACTTCGTATTTGCGGTAGTGAGCTTCATCTATAAGGTTAAGGGAATTCCACGAAGCCCAATATCTTTTCGTCACTGTACTAGAAGATGACATTTTTTGCAAGCTAGATTTTTCGTTCTTTGTTTCCATTAATTCCATTTAATGGACTCAATTCGGGATCTTCCGTTTATTCCTTTCTCTATCCTTTGCTGCTTCAGGGGTCAGTACCTGATGTTCAGTCTTTCTTGTGCTTACTTGTCTGACAACTAACTTCAAAGCTATATTTTAACACAATTTTGGAACACCTTCCTGAGCAAGCTCTTCTTAAAACTGCATCATCATTCCCATGAATGTCAAATTTCCATTTCATATACTTTTAACTGCTGCACGTATCTAGCGACTTGACCCTCCAGATTTCCGAAACTAAGCAGTCAACTTAATGACACATGGTCCCTGTACAAAAAAAGAGATAGTGAAATATTCAACTGTTTTTACGATGGCTAACAGCTCTTTTCTGGTGGCACAGTAATTTCTTTTTGGTTTCGAAAAGCTTTTACTGAGATAGGCAATAGCGTACTCTTGGCCTTCAATTTCTTAAGAAAGAATAGCTTCAATTTCTTTCCTGTTTACTTCTGTATCGATAATAAAGTCGTATTCTTGTTAGAGATAAGCCAACACAGGAGAGGAAAGTCAAAGCATCCTTCACGGTTTTAAATGCTCCTGCACGTTCATCAGGCCATGTAAACTTCTGCTTTAGATCTGCTAGAAAGTGTAAAGGCCTTGCGACTTGAGAGAAATCTTTGACAAATCTTCTGAAGTAAATGTAGAAGCCAGAAGTTTCTTACCTGATAAACGTCTTGCGGGCAATACAATCACAAACAGCTTTGATTTCCTCGCGATCTGTACCTATACCTCCGGCAGAGATAATATCATCAAAATAGCTAACTTCTCAACACAATTTACACTCTTTACACTTGGAAGAAATGGCTTTAAATTAGCTTCTCTGAACTTTTGTAGTATGTTTCGGATACTTTCCAAATGTTCTTCAAAAGTGCGTCCAACTATAATAATGTTGTCGAGATACAAGGCAAGCTTCTTATGAGAATCCTTTCAGAATTGTCCATGTTAGACGTTCAAATGTCGCTGGAGAGTTGAGCACTCCAAAAGGCATTAATTAAACTGCCAAAATCCTTGACCGGTCTTCTCCCGATCATCAGATCTTCTTAGACTGCTATTCGGAGTATTTGCTGTATTTCAGAATCTCTGAATAACATCCACAAAATACTGGAAACTTACAGTATCTTTAAGCTCTCGGTAGCAATTCGGTGTAACAGTTTTAAATATTGTTGTTAATCGTTTGTACGATTTAAATAGACGAACATTAATATGTATCTGAATGGCAACGTTTTAAGCACGCGAAGAATGTGATTACATGTATTAAAAAAATAGTTTAGAATTCGTTTTCTCTTCTTGCTTGTACGTCGCCATTTTAAGTGTTAAATAAAGTTTTTGCTCTGTCCATCAATGGAGTTTGCTTCATTTGCGAAAGAAGTATCACACCGGAAATGCTATCTGCATTAACTTTTCGATGTCGGTTGCCAGTTCTTAAAAGATCTTTCCTACTCTCTATTGCGGAGTATTAAGTTGCAGTTCTGATACTTCGTCAGAAATGTTTCCTTAAACCGCAATTCCAGAGCATTTACTGAGGTGTTTTTCTTCCGGGGGCATCTGTAAAACGTCTGCAGCCTTCCCTTGTAAGCAGGCTGCCATATTTAACGCTTTGATAACAGGGTCTCACTGAGTTTCCTGAGAAATTATCTGAAATTTTGTTTTATACACTTTTCATGATGACTTACAATCCTATAGAGAGAGTTTAATTGCTGTACGAGATAAGTGAGGCATAATGATATTCAAAACAGAATGAGCCGGAACGTTTAAAGCAAGCTGAGCTGGCACGTTGCTTACGAATGAATCCGGTTCTAAAATTTCTGTTTTAGTCTCAGAATACAGTTCCCCAGTCTGTCGTTTACAGCAGAGATTTCTGCAATATCCGTGATTACTTGATTTACAGTCTTTATAATTTTTCATCTATAACAGCTATTTTTTCGTTCATAACACTGATGACATTCATTGCGGGAATGCCTTCCTTCATTTCTGCTGCTCCCTTCCTCTTCCTCTTATTTGCTTCAATGGCTTTCTTCATTTCTGCAGCATTTCCGTTGATTGAGTTTTTTTTCTGGGTAGTATTTGCTTTCATTGATATCTTCATCTCGACATCGGGGCATCTCGACGAAATTTGGGCAACCATTTTGATTAAGGCTTTCAGTAGTTCTTCCATCCTCCTAGTAGTCAAAGAAATCCCACTTTAGTCACTACTTGTTGCAAGGTACAGGCTCATTCATGTTGTTTTAATAAGTCTCAATAAGCATTAAGAAATGAACAATTTATTGTGAAACTAAGCACAATAAATAGTACACACAGCAGAATAGTAGCTGGAAATAACTCAAGGAGAACGGAGAAACGAAGCAGTTTCTCCTTAGCACATGAAATTAATAGTAAAGTTCCTCAAATAACTTCTCGTAGATCAGATAACTGCTAAATCTGACAGCTGATTCACAACAATAGAGGAAACCAAAAACAGACTCAAAAAGAATTCCGATATTTACAAATATTTACATAATTAATTTTAAGTCCCGAGTTTTACAAATTCTCAGCCCGTCTATCTTCTTCGATAGGTGATTTGGAAATATTCCATAAAACTGCATAAAAATTATCCTACGCTTTTAAAAGTTATGTATTAAATTAAAAGTTATAAAACTTCATTTTCAGTGAAGTCCGAGAACTTTACTGTCTTTAAGGCAATATGTTGTTTATAGCCAGGGTATAAGTTTCCATGCTGAAGTATTAAAAAAATTATTCATTGAAGTTAAATGAAAAAGTAAAATTATGAACATCTAGAATACTCTAGTCATTGAAAAAGTTAAATATTTTTAAATCAATGTTTTTATTACTCACAGTATTAATAACTACAAACTAATTTTACAGTAATTAAAAATTTGTTAGAATGTGTATTATCTGTATGTATAAATTAGGTATTCAGTTAGAAAAAGTCAACTTTTATTTCACTGTTTACACAAAA
This sequence comes from Stegodyphus mimosarum, assembly GCA_000611955.2. Classification (NCBI taxonomy): domain Eukaryota; kingdom Metazoa; phylum Arthropoda; class Arachnida; order Araneae; family Eresidae; genus Stegodyphus; species Stegodyphus mimosarum. The sequence goes on from KK112313.1 coordinate 819,102, forward strand.
ATTAAACCATAGAAGAATTAGTTTTACTTTTGTTTTGAAGGAATGGAATCAAAAAGAGTGAATGAAATGAAGATCTTAAAGCTTCTTTAAAAAAAAATATGATAGTCAAACTCGAATGTTTTTTGTAACAAAAACAAATACTAATCAGATAAAATGAATAAAAAAATGTATTTTTATGCGTACTATTAAATTACATTTCTTACATACATTTTATAAAGTATTTATTCACGTATAATATTTCTGCTATTATATTAGATAGCTGATCAAAGTGATAAGTCAAATATGCGTAATTTAGATTCTTTTTCATTTAGAAAAAGAATTTTTCTGAATTCCCGAGCTATAAAACTAATTCATTTACTTGTATCAGTTATTGTGGAAACTGAGCTTGCTTAAATTTTCAATCGGTGATTCATTTTTTTCCAACACTTACTTCTTTCTTCTTTTACTTCTTTTGCAGCACTTAAATAGTCTATTGGAGCACTATCTGGAGCCGATGAAGAAAGAAACCTTCCTATCGAATGCTGAAATTAACGCACTTTTCGGAAACATACAAGAAATTGTGCAGTTCCAAAGAGTGTTTCTCCAGAGCTTAGAAGAGGCGATTTCTGCAGAACCGGATTTCGCTAAATTCGAGCTTCCTTCCCAATTCAAGGTAAAATTTCTGCCTTCTTATATATGCGTTTACTGAATAATAAGGGCAATGGCAAAAAAAGACACTCGTGCTTATATAGAAAAACAGCTTTAGAAATATTTAATCTGCAATTTTAGCTATTCATACCAGAGAACCAAGCACGTTTATTAAACTGTCCTTTGAATTTTTAAATGTGACATTTTTTTTAATTGTAAGTTCAATACTTTAAATAAACTTAAATCAGAACGTTCAATATTGCGTCATTCCATAAACAATGCAATTATTTTATATTTCTTTCGTTTTTCGAATCCCATTTAAAATTCTTTTTTTAGTCTAAAATATATTATCCTTCATCCTCTGCAAGATCGTAATAGTGAAGATGAGAGTTTGTTCTAACAGGGTTTGCAGGATGTTCTCGTGGATCTTCTAGGAAGACGATCGTTTTCTAGGCTACAGTTTCCGGCTTATAATTTCTGAATACACCATTGGCAGTGGTTTACGTTTATTTTCCGAACCCCATATACTGCATATTTATAGTCTTATAAAAGATTATTACATTGAATTCATAGAACAAAATAGGCTGAATATGCACCTTTGTTATCTTCAAAGGAAACGTAACTGTCAAAATCGAAATCACAAAGATCTGATCTTCAAAACTTGCACCTGAAGTAAAAAAAAGAATTGTTAAAAATTACCGCGTAGGTAGTTTATCTTATTTCCCTCCGAATTTTAGTTCATCTAAAAAATACGCATTATTTATGAAATAACTCCATGCATATAAGTTGGAAACGTCGAACTAATTTCAAAAAATGCATTTATATATTTTATTGCGTAATCTTAGTTAAATTTTTCTCTTTTAAAGTTAGTTTTGTTTGCTTTTGTTTCAATTAAGATAAGAATAACAAACAGTATTAGTAAAAAGGGTCAGTGATAATAGCAGAAGAAGCGGTATTAAAAAAGTCTTGATACGCAAACAAGGTTGTCTAAAACTTTGTTGGTCCAAATAATCAGACACTTGCAATTTACTGCTTTCATCGGAAATGGCTAATACCCATTGATCACTTAGTCCTATCATCATCGAAAGCGTTGCCCAGAATGCACCACAGGGAACGGTGGAGTTATACCCGTGAGAAAGTGGAATGTCCGTTCCAGTTTTAAAGGGGAACGCCCCAAATGTTTCCCATCTTTCTTCCCATACCATCAAGTTTCTCGAGATGACTTCCAGGTCGCTAATATTTTCATGCCATGTTACGCAGTCACTGTACACTTACAAGCATCCAAGCTTTTTCTGGGATTCGACCCCGATCCCAGCGATATGGCAGTCAGTATCGCTAACCATTATATCGTACGGCCGGATTATTCCGTATAGAAGGCTGCCTTCTATATTCATTACACATGAAAATTTCTGCTATCTTTTAATGTATCTGATTTGGGTTTGGTTGTATATTGGAAGAAAAGAAATCAAGGTATAAAATGAGAGAGTCATTTTTTAATTAAAATCAAGAAAATACCACTAATTCATGACATTTTGAGGAACTTCGAAATTTCAGAGCTGAACCCGTAACGCTCGAAGGGTTAAGTCGGCATCTCTCTAAAAACTAAATTATATAGATTTTAATTTATTAAATTTGAAAATAGTTTAAATAGTTATTTTAATCGATTATGGCAAACTCAGTATTATCCTCTTTTACCTATACCATTGTTACCTCATTTCTCTTAATTCTTTAGAAGTAATATTTTATTCGCGTTCTTTCGTAATGAAGAAATGAAGAGAAATTTGCCTGAAATCATGTTTAAAGCTGATGTTAAATATTTCAACAGATGTTCATGCAGAATGTAAGGAAAAGTAGAACAGGGATAAAAGCTAAACGATAGAAAAACAAGCTATGGATTTCAAAGGCGGTATTTCTGCAGAAATTTATATTTGAGATTCGCGTATGCAGTTCTTTCAAGATTCGTGCTTTGTCCACGATAGTTTAAGGAAACCTTAATATCTGAATATTTTATCTACACAAATGAATAAAATTTTATACAATTTCCAGAAATGTTTCGTTGCGATCTTGAAAATTTAACCAACTATGAACATGAATAAGAAAACATGATAAGATAACTAAAATATATCATTTTAACAAACAAAGCGATATCATCTTTGATGCGCAGAGAAAAGCAAGGCGTCATTGTGTTCAAGCAAATTCAGTTTTAAACCACTTTTCCTTCATAAGGTATTTTCTGCTATTTTGATCACGAATAATTGCTAAATGACAATATATTGACAGGTAGAACAACATGTTAGTAAATAGCTCAGTCTAGAAAACTTTAATTCGGGTCGTCATATCCAGATTGTAGCCAAAACAAGATTATAATTTATTTAGGTCAGTCCTTCGTTCGGGATTTTAAATTTTTCATCAAAACTGTTCCGGAACTGAAGATAAAGTTACCGATTATCATACCGAGAAAGTTTAAGCCACGCTGCATGACAGACAGAAATGCTTTGAGAATTTATCATATAGATAGAAACTGATGCATTTGACGGAATGGTCAATTATTTTTATGGATTAGCTAATTTTACTCATGCGATGGTTTTGCTACCCGTGAGCCGGCAATAACACTCCGAAAAAAGGAAACCTTTTGCACTCCATTCTGCCGGACATAACAGAACTATATTTATCCTGACTCTAACTATGTAGAATCCAATTATGCTCTAATTATCTAATTATGCTCGTCCTCCTAGACCAATTAAAGTTAAGCTTGTTGTTGATTATTTTGCCTATTTTTATTTTTACCAAAGTATATCTAAACGCAGTGCGTTTTCTGAAAAAAGAAAGGAAAATGAAAATAAAAGAAAATCTTTTAATTTAAATTAACGTGCGTGGTTTGTACACATTGTTCAATTATGCAGTTTGTTCCATTAAGTTAACTTCAATGTTCGATTGCACGATTTGGATATAAAAATGCACTTTAATTGTATCATACCAAAAGAAATACTTAACAGTTCTGTCATTTCACACAAAAGCACTCCTAGAACACTTCTCAGCAAGGCAGAACGCACGCAATACATACCACTTCAAACTACTAATAACGTTAAACACAGCGCAATGCAAAGCGCATCTAAAGAGCGAAGCTCCCATGGAGATTTCTCAATACTCTTTTGTTGTTTTATTTTACTCAAAATAGAAATAAGTTCTCTGTTTATGTTTTGTTCTGTATTTTATTAATATATTGTTTCATTTTGCCGAAATTTGTTTTGTATTTTGCATTACGTATATAAAGCTCTTCTGTTACATATATAAAGCGCCGTAGCGAACCGTATAATCATCTATTATATTAATTATTAAAATAAAATAAGAGAGGGAAACCTCTTCTTATTTTAAAAATATAAAAATTCCTTCACTTGCAATCAGTAACTGTAAGCTTGACCTGCAGAAAAAGAGAGCACAATTATCCGGATTGCTGTCTCAAGTAGTCTCCATGTGTGAAAATGTAATGAAGTTTGAAGGCTTAAATTATCTTGAGCGATTTGAAAATTACATCAGTTTCGTTTCGCTTGGAGGTTTTGTCATAGATAACCTGGGTAAAACCTAAATTGAATAAGAATATAAAAGTTTTGATATAAGAAAATTCTTATGTGAAATGATTCTAGACTTCCTTTATTCTCGACCAACACACCATTTTCATTCCATCGCTACTGCACTGAAATGCTTTCTGCGGTCTTGTACCTACAGCAGTTATGTGATCTGATTTCAACTAATTGTCTCTGTGTATGGAGTACAATGTCATCCCGTTCTGCTGTCTATCATTACAAAAAATAACGTATTTTATTCTTGCTGTGATAACAGCATTCGGATCTGCTTTGAACTTATCAAGAATTCAAAATGGAGCCATTGTAGATAAATAGTATTTACAAATGACAGTGAGCAGCGCTATAAAGCCAGCTGACTTACAGAAATACTTTAGCTTTAACGACAGAAATTATTTCTTTGCATAATATTAAACTAAGAAAATATCCTTAAAGTATCAAACATACATTTAGTGGGGCCAATTAAAAGACGTTTTCAATGCCTATCGCTCTGTTCCGAAAGGATAAAGAATTTCAAACAAGTTAATCCAAGATGCTTTCTTGCGCATATCTAATTATTTTAAAGCAGTAGATCTACCAGACTGTATTCCAATAAACATATGTCAGTGGGTTTTCCTTGGACCAAAGATGTAAATGTTACTTTCTTGGGATTCGAAGCGCTGTTGAGAGTAGTCCATATCCTTTTACAAAATCTTCAAGGAGGTGCTCGGACACAAAAAGCCTACACTCTCTTGTTATAAAGGTGTATGACCTGCTACTTAATGTCTGTTCTGTTCCAAAATGTTTTACGCTCAGTTTACCATAGGAAAGAAAAAAGATCTCGCTTTCGTAACGTCAAATTCTTGAAAAATAAAAGCTGGAAGGTATTATAATATACAATATTAAATAGCCTTGTCCTCAGAGTTTTGGAAGCAAAACAATCCCTAAAGAGACAATTTGTAAAGATTCAAAAACTGATAAATTGTCGAATTCAAGAGAAGGTAGTTTCGATAAAAATTAACTTATATTTGAAGATATTTATATTACAGAAGAATTTGAATTTAAAAACAAATATTATTCAAAGTTTTTCTCTATCAGCGTTTTAGCAGTTTGTTAATATTGTATATTAATTTGATGTTTATTATTTCTTCAAACATGAACGAAACAAACCTCATCTGAATAAACTTCTTTTTTTTTTCAAATGCATTACTTACCTTTTTAAAATAAATAATTTTTAAATCTTTTTAGCGCCAATTTTTAAAACAAATTAAACTAAGTTTGCCTTTGTATATACAGGATTAGCACAAATGATACATTCGTTTTGAAAAGGCTGTATTTTTAAAAGTATTTTACGTACACACATGAAAGATATATGAAAAGAACCACAACCTCATCCAGTTAATACACCCTCTACAAATATTCAGTATGTTTTCAGTATGTGCTCTTTTGGTGACACGATACACGTCTAGACGATAATCGAGGTCATTCCATACATTTTGTAGCATTGTTGTCCAGATGTTCGTCCTATTAATTGAGCAGTGCGATAACAATTTCTCAATTTATTGGCCTTTATAGATATTCTCTGAAACATTCAATGCGAGAGAAAATGGTCCTTAAATTTTTAGTATAGATTTAAACTAGTACTTGCAAGTAGTAGCTATTGGGGTATCCCTATTCATGCAGAATTTTAAAAATATGCCATTTTTCTCATCAAAAGAGTCTGGTCCATGTGAATTCTTAATTTTAACAAAGACCGTAAACAAACAAAATGCAAATTCACACGGTCAGAAATAGCGAAATTAATTTCACAAATATCCCTAAATACAGATACATTTTTAATCATTACACGTTTTGTAGTTTCTAAAGTTCTGTGAAGCTACAGGTAATATACGTATTATGTTCTCCCCGAAGAAAATACTTATATCTTTTCTTCATATTTTCCAGAACGTTTTGTTCGCATTGGGAAATTCTTTTCTGTACTATGCAGATCAGTTCAAGTTATACAGTTCATTTTGTGCTAGTCACTCAAAGGCTCAGAAAGTGCTTCATCCAGGTAAGACATTTTACTTTTTATATAAATTACGGCTTAAGACCACGACTTAAATAGTTTATAAACTCTGTAATTTCGCATTTCGCAAAAGCTGTACATTTTCCGAAACCTGTATTTCTTAAATAATTTCTTAACGACTTTAGTACGCACTACCAAATTCTTAAACTGAGGAAAATTCAGAATTAAATCTAAAGCTTCAGAATTCTAAGGTTTTGCAATAAATATTAAAACACGTATTTCAGTCATCTTTTTACAACAAATATAAAACTGATTAACAGCTGAACTGCGGTATACAGTCATACAAGAAAGTTTTAATTTACCATTAATTTCGCCTTTTAGTTTTAAATACAAGTAAATTGTTTCTTTTTTCTTTTACTTTTGCGATGTATTTTAAAAGCATTTTTGATACACACTGAACGAAACAATTGTTATTTGAAATACGAAATGCATCTTATATTTTTGAATTTAAGTAATATCTCATAAATATTTGGGGACATTATTTTCATGTATTTCTCTTGAAAATAGTAGAAGCAGTAAAAGCTATTTTAGCAACTATGAAAACTTCAGTGATTAAAGATGCCTGAAACCACTTCCCAGAGGCTTTAACAATTGACTGTGGAAAATTTCTATCGAGTTCGTAGAATATTACATTGTACGTTTAACTATAAAAGTATTCTATTTATAAAATTATAACTATTTATAAATTTAGAACTTATGCAGAACTTATGCAGAAATTTAGAACTCTTACTATTTGCTACTGAAGCTGGTAGCCAGTTTAAACAGTATTTGATGACGGGAATTTCACTCCTCAAACACAAAATCGTGGAAGGTAGCTTTCGCTTATCACCAAAAGTTTTACTTTTAGTCGTGCTGCACTGCAAAATCTGCACTTTGAATAAATTTCCAATTCAGGATTTTTCATCCGCCGACGTCATCATTGCTAGTCCATTACCGAAGGTGGTGATCTCAATTTCTCTTTAATAATTAAGATTTGACCGTGAAGGTGCGATCTCACCGGATGCGTTTATATCTTCTTTCCTTCTGTTTTGAGATGAAAAATGTTCCATAAAGTTCAACGTCTATAAATGTCGTATCACACACTCAAAACATTTCGGAAAAGCAACTCTTTGAAACAATTTTTCTGCTTTGACTCACGATAAGAAACAGCCAATCAACGCTGATCATTGAGGGTTACTGTGTAAAGGGAAAACTAGTTCTCCAATACAAATGACAGTTGAGGACGAGTGATTCGATGCTGATAATAAATTGGTTGTTAAAAACTAACAATTTACAAGTTTTTGCGAAAGAAAGGAAAATAATCGTGCGTCTTTCTTTCAGTGATAAAGTAGAAAGAAGGTAGAAAAATTCTTTGAAAGAGCTGTTCGTCTGAAATAAATGGATGCGTGATGCCAGCCTAAGAGAGCCTCATCTACATTTTCAAAAGCTTTTACGTTGTTCAAATACGACTTCGCGTTACTTGTAACTCTGGAATTCTTTGTTCATAAATGAGTGAGGTCTTGAAGTCAGTAGCAATACTGTCACATATGTAATTATAATTTAGTATTTATGATAACGGTAACTGTAATGCATGATAACTGTAACTGTAGTATAGAACATTAGTTGTAGCTTGTAGCATAATAAATAATGTGTAGCTGATCTTGTTATATTTACTTTCCACTTATCTAACATATAAATAAATGTTACATGGCGCAGCCGCAGCTAAAAAAAAAAATTATGAAGAACCACGCAAGTCATTTATGAATAACCTTGAAAGTATCCTCAGTGTTGCTGTATGATTAGAATTTGTTTACAACAAAATCGAAACTTCGTGGTTGGTAAGTTCGTTATTTATTTTCATTGAAGTGGCTATAAATACGTATATTTAGACTATCTAAAGTCTTAAATTAAATATGGATGGATTAAAGCCACCAAATAACCTAAGTTTTGAAGGTAATATAAGTGAAAACTGGAAGAAATGGAAACAAAAATTTCAGATTTATATGTTAGCGTCCGGTGGTCATACTAAATCGCCTGAAATTAAAGTAGCTATTTTATTGCATGTTATTGGTGAAGAAGCGCTTGAAAAGTTTAATACTTTTGATTTAAATGAGAAAGATAAGAAAGATGTTGACAAAGTAATTGAAGCTTTCGAAAATTACTGCATACCGAAAGCAAACGAAAGTGTTGATAGGCATATATTTTTCTCTCGAACACAACATGTAGGTGAATCGTTTGATGATTTCTTAACAGAGTTAAAGAAATTAAGTAGTAACTGTGGATTTGCAGAATTAAAAGATAGTTTAATTAGGGATAGAATCATAAGTGGAATTTTAAATAAAAATCTTAAAGATAGGCTATTGAGAGAAGATCAGTTAACATTGGAGAAATGCATTAAAATGTGTAAAGCTGCTGAATTAGCAGAAGTTCAGTTGAAAACTTTAACTGAAGAAAATAAAATAGAAGTGATAAAACGGAATAAAGCTTCACCTCCAGAAGAAAGAAGTCAGTCTTGTAAGAGAAAATTTTATTTACCACAAAAGCAACAAAATATTAAATCATCTCCAAATTATCAAGGAATTAAGTCCAATAATTCAAAACCATGTAGAAAATGTGGAACTTTTCATAAGTTATACAACTGTCCTGCTTATAATAAGATTTGCTTTTACTGTAAAAAGAAAAATCACTTTTCTAAAATGTGTACTAATAAAAGTGTTAGTAGTCTACAAAATTATATAGAGAATGAATTGAATTATAATGATAATGAATATATTTTAGGATCAGTAGAAGATAAAAATCCATTTTTTAAAAACAAAACAGAATGGTTTGAAAAACTAAAAGTAAACATATCTAAATACTTATATGTTAAGTTGGATACTGGTGCTCAATGCAATGTGTTGCCATTGCCTAAATTTAAGCAATTAAATTTAAGAGACAAGTGTTTGACTGAATCAAAAGTCACTTTAAATAATTACAATGGTTCTAAAATTGATGTAATTGGAAAATGCAAGTTGTTATGTGAAACATCTAAAGGTGACAAAGATGAAATAGAATTTCAAGTAGTAGCATGTGACAAAACTGTTCCAGCAATTTTAGGTTTACCTACATTACAAAAATTAAATCTGGTGCAAAGGATATGTACAGTAAATCCTGAATCTAGTGAAAAGTTACCAGAGTCATTAAATGGATATCAAGATTTATTTAAAGGAATTGGGAATTTAACTGGTTATACCTACCACATTAAATTAAAACCAGAAGCTGTTGGTAAAATAGAGCCCTGTAGGAAAATTCCACTTAGTTTATTAAATCCATTAAAAAAGGAACTGGCAAGAATGGAAAAAGATGGCATTATAAAGAAAGTTAATAAACCTACAGAATTTGTGAATTCATTAGTTATAGTAAGGAAAAAAGATGGTAATTTAAGAGTGTGCTTAGATCCTCAGTACCTTAACCAAAATATATTGAGAGAACATTATCACATACCAACCTTTGAAGAAATTTCATCTCAAATGTCAAATGCAAAAGTGTTTAGTATTTTAGATGCAAACAAAGCATTTTGGCAAATTAAATTGTCAGATTCAAGTTGTGAACTAACTACATTTAATACGCCATTTGGTAGATATTGTTTTTTAAGATTGCCATATGGACTATGTTCATCACCAGAAGTTTTTCATAGAAGTTTTTCTGAAATTTTTAGTGACATAGAAGGAGTGCAAATATATATAGATGACTTATTAGTTTGGGGAAAAGATAAACAAGAACATGATTTAAGGTTAAAGAAGGTGCTGGAAAGAGCCAGAGAAAAGAATGTTAAATTTAATTTAAATAAATGCAAAATTGGGTTGAATGAAGTTAAATATATGGGACATATATTTTCTAAAGATGGTTTAAAACCAGATGAAGATAAAATTAAGGCTATTATAAATATAAATACACCAAAAAATGTTAAAGAATTAGAAACTTTCCTAGGAATGATTACTTATGTTTCTAGATTTATACCTAATGTATCAGAATTGACATCATGTTTAAGAGATTTGTTGAAAAAACATGTTGTCTGGAACTGGAATGCAGTACATGAAAAAACATTTAGAAAACTAAAAAATATCTTAGTAAATAAACCAGTTTTGCAGTATTATGACATAAATATGCCTGTAGTTTTATCTGTAGATGCATCTCAAGAAGGACTAGGAGCTGTCTTATTGCAGAATAATTTGCCAGTGGCATACGCATCTAAAGCATTAACAGATACACAGAAGAATTACGCTCAAATTGAAAAGGAAACTTTAGCTATTGTATTTGCATGTGAGAAATTTCACCAATATATATTTGGTAAATGTTTTATAGTTGAAAGTGATCATAAACCATTAGAAACAATTTTCAAGAAGCCATTAAATAAATGTCCAGTAAGATTACAAAGAATGCGTATAAGATTACAGCCATATCAGTTTGAGATAAAATATAAACCAGGAAAAGAACTTTTTATAGCTGATGCATTATCAAGATCATTTACTGATAAAGGATCTGATTTTTTTGAAGGAGACATAGAAGCCCATGTTGGAATGGTTGTAGAAAGTATACCAGTGTCTAAAGACAAAATGGAAAATTTTCAGCAAGAAACAGGTAAAGATGAAGAACTACAAGTTTTAAGAAAATTAATTAAAACTGGATGGCCAGATACAAAATGTATGGTTCCAGAACTTGCAAAACCATATTTTAACTTCAGAGAGGAATTATCGGAAGCAAATGGATTAATATTTAAGAATTCTTGTGTTGTTGTACCTAAAAGTTTACGTAAAGATATGTTAAGTAAAATTCATTATGGTCATTTAGGAGTAGAAAAATGCAAGAACAAAGCAAGAGAAATATTGTATTGGCCAGGAATGTCTAAAGAAATTGAAGATTTGGTTCTTAATTGTCCAATATGTTTGAGTCTACAAAAAGCCAATTGTAAAGAACCAATGATATGTAAAGAGATACCTAATGGTCCATGGGAAGTATTGGGAACGGACCTCTTCTATTTTCAAGGTAGAGATTATTTAATAGTTATAGACTATTTTAGCAAATATGTAGAAATTGGACATTTGGAAGATTTGTCAAGTGTAGCAGTAATAAAACAACTGAAATCATTTTTTGCAAGGCATGGTATCCCGAAAATAGTGTATTCTGATAATGGTCCACAATATAGTAGCAAAAAATTTAAAGAATTTGCAAGAAGATGGAACTTTGAAACCAGAACTTCAAGTCCAAATTACCCACAATCGAATGGAATGGTTGAAAGGCATATTCAAACTGTCAAGCATATGTTAGAAAAAGCTGTAATTGACAACAAGGATCCATATTTAGTATTACTGGAATATCGTAATTCTCCTATTTCAGCTGAAATTAAATCACCTTCAGAATTGATGTTTGGAAGAAAAGTGAATGGATTGGTACCTATAAAAGAGAATTTCATTCAAACTAAAGAACATGCAGAGCATAAACAACAATTACTAAAGAGACAAGCCTTACAAAAGAAGTATTATGACAAAAGTGCAAGACCATTAAAACCACTCAAGATAGGAGATAATGTGTACATAAATGAAAAAGGGAAAAATCTAAAGGAAAGTGGGAAAATTATGGGACAAGCAGAAAGACCACGTTCGTACAGGATTATAAGAACTGATGGAAGAATTATAGAAAGGAACAGAAGAGACATTCTTAAAGGAACTAATCGAAAAAATTTCATAGTGCAAAATAATTATGAGAATGAAAGTGACAAAAGTGAAGATGTAAATGAACCTGACATTAGTAGGAGTACTCCAACCTTAGATTTGCCTGTAAATCCAAATTCAGATTTGACTTTAAATCCAAATTTAAACTTGTCTTTAAATTCTCCTATACATAACAGAAGTATTGTGCCACTAAATTCTGAAAGAAGTGTTGTATCACCTAATTCTGTAAATGGACATAACTACGTTACTCGATCTGGTAGGACTGTTAAAAAACCTTATTATTTAAAAGAGTATGTATAATTTTATTATTTCTGTTAAAAAGGGAGATGTCACATATGTAATTATAATTTAGTATTTATGATAACGGTAACTGTAATGCATGATAACTGTAACTGTAGTATAGAACATTAGTTGTAGCTTGTAGCATAATAAATAATGTGTAGCTGATCTTGTTATATTTACTTTCCACTTATCTAACATATAAATAAATGGTTGTTAAAAACTAACAATTTAGAAGTTTTTGCGAAAGAAAGGAAAATAATCGTGCGTCTTTCTTTCAGTGATAAAGTAGAAAGAAGGTAGAAAAATTCTTTGAAAGAGCTGTTCGTCTGAAATAAATGGATGCGTGATGCCAGCCTAAGAGAGCCTCATCTACATTTTCAAAAGCTTTTACGTTGTTCAAATACGACTTCGCGTTACTTGTAACTCTGGAATTCTTTGTTCATAAATGAGTGAGGTCTTGAAGTCAGTAGCAATACCGCATGACTTATTCTTTATGATAAGCATTTGAAAATACCTCTTTTACGTGGAATTCAGTGCCTTATTGGTACACATGGATGTTAACGTGTAATTTAAGTTCCAAAAAATTCGTGTACTCATATATCAGTAGTAACAGTACTCAAAAATTCTTCCATAATAAATCTGATAAAGTTTTCAAGGTTTATGCTTACTGATAAAAATTGTTTCTGTTTTAATCGCGCTCAAAATATAACATATATATTGGAATTAATTGTAAAAAGACATCTGAAGGACTTACGTGATGTAAACAAGAATTTTACACATTATCATTCGATTTGATTCGTTGGTAGCATTTATTTTTTCTTTGACGACAGAGGCAATGTTCTTAATGATAATCTCTAGACAACACTACTGCCATAAATATTAGAGAAATAGCATTATTGACTGTAAAACATCGCTTGGTGTAAATATCCTACGATATTTTTCGAATTATTAGTTCCATTTTAAATTTCCTAAAAAGGCACAAATATGTCTTTGCATATTTAATTTACTCCCAATAAATATAATAATTTTGACGATATTCTTAACAGGCGAGGGGAACGCGGCTCTCGTGGAATTCTTGCAATCACGTAACCCTCGAGGTCAGCATTCCTTCTCATTGGAGTCCTACCTCATCAAGCCAATACAGCGGATACTCAAATACCCATTGCTTCTGCAACAGCTCAAGCACCTCACGGATCCCACGTCGGAGGAGCACCAACATCTTGCAGGTATGCAACTCTACCTTGAAAGAGTCTTTTACGTGTAATGTTATGAGTTTCCTAGACATTATTTCAATAAACTGCTGCTTCATCTTTGATCTTGACTTTCAGAAACACATTTTGTTAACTTCTGGGGTACCAGAAAAGTAAAGATATCTTTCAGAACGCGAAAAGCGCTGAAGACAAACAACACTTTATTTAATCTTAAACCACATTTAGATCACGACTATTGCTTTAAATTTCCTGCTTGCTTTTCATTCAACATTTATGTGTCTATTGTAGTCTCAGTGCCCATTAGTTGTCGAGTGGATAAGACGCTGACACTGGCAGCGTGACCCGAATTCGTATCCTACTGACCAAGCTGGCTGCACGGACGCTTTCAAGTTTTTTTACACGTGTAATCGTGTAATTTGAAAACTAGCTGGTTCACCTAGAAATGTCGCTAGTAAATTCTCTGCCATGACATCCCCTTCCCTAGCAAATATCCATAGCATGTTTTATCTTAATAAAAAAAGTTCCCAGTTCATTCAGAGTTTTGTGGAGCAATTTTGTTCCTATACAGTCTGTTGACAAAAAATTCAACTAAAATAAATTCAGTTTTAGAATGCAAATTAGTTTTATTCCTCAAAATGTAACTCTCATGCAATTATTCACTGTTTCTGTGTGTGTGCAGGGGAAAAGACGGAAATCGAATAAATCGTTGCAAGAGAAAAAATACGTACGTGCAATAGTTTTCGGTGGAATACGGTAACAATGGTAAAACTTCATCATCGAACAGGAACTTATTTCTAAATTTATTCGTTGTTATACTTGCATCTGAAGAAAATATAAGCATGCAACATAAATCTTCATAAGATCCAAATTATTATTCTTTAAAAACGTCATTGACCTAAGCCATGCGCTATTTTTCTGATATAGCCTTGAGTTCGTACTTCATATATTATACCATTTTTATAAATAACCCTTTTCTTTTCCTTTTTGTTTCTGTATATTGTAATTTATTATATTTTGTTATAAATATTATCTAACTTATTATTATTTGTTACTTTATAAATTGTAACAACATGATTTTACTGTATGTTGGTAGAAATAAATTTACGCAAAATAAATGGGAAGGCAGACTACGAAATTTCTTTAATTTTTTAAACTACATGTCTAAAATGTTAACAAATTACGTTTCTAATGCATTTCTTTGCCTACAACATCGTCACGAATTATGTTATATGCAATACCTTTGAAGAATATAAAGAACTAGCTGTGGCAGGTAAACAATTCATTCTTTTGCATAACAAATGAAAGAAATGCATACAAATCGCATAAGTAATTGCCCAAATGTACTGAGCTTTTACGCTTCCCCCCAAATTAGTAACAATTATATGCTGGGTTTTTCTAATTCCTTAATCCGTGTAGTATATGTTTAGATGCCTTTGATTGGTCATTTATGTTATTGATTCATACATAACACTAAGAAATGTACACATCATTCTTAAAAATCGTGTACAAGTCTATTCATTTTAATACTTAAAAATCATGTATAAGTGTATTCATCAATGCTTAATTGATCTCGAGAGACACTTAATGCTCTCAAATTTGAAAGAGAAAGAAATTTTAAAGAAAATTCTTGAACCTAGCTCACAGGTATTGTAGCCTTTTGCGACAGTGGTAGAGACTTTGACTCGCATGGAACAGACCGGGGATCAAATCGAAGGTCATTTTCAGCTTCAAGGGCACGTAAACCTGCACTTCCCCATTGGTGCTAATAGATGGCAACACGAGCGAGCAAATACATACCCGAACCACCGAGGTTTTTCGCACCCCGTGATAGCTACAATACGAATAAAACATTCACGCGTGATTCTTAAAAAATCGTTGATAACAATGTACTATGGTCTGTAGACGCTTTATATTGTTTTTAAATTAATATGAAATACATTCAATCTAAATCAATTAAGTGATTTTATGTGTTAATTATTTAGAAGCTCTAAAAGGAATGGAACGGGTCGCTGAACATATAAATGAAATGCAAAGAATTCACGAAGAATACGGAGCAATCTTTGATCATTTACATCGACAACATCTAAAATCATCTAAACAGGTATTTTAAGCTTCTATTCTTATTACTATTGGAATGAGTGAAGTTATAAGACTGAAATTAGTTTCATTCATTATAACTATGTTTCTTTAATTTAAAATTTTCTCTTGTGATTCTAACTTTTTGCATTATATATGTGCATATTATTATTTCTTTTACTGTAAATCTTTCGGATCACAAATAAAATTATGCATTTGTTAAAATTAAAATTATGCATTTTAGGTATAACAAATTAAATTTTTGACAAGTCTGAAAGATATTGATTTAAGGTTCTATGTAGTTAGAACCTTACAACGAACTAAAAAATCTCTAATATATATAAATCCTTTTATTTCTACTAAATTGATACATTCTTAGTATTTATAATACTGATGGCATTTTTAATGTTCTTTGAAATTTTTATGATGTTTTTTAACTTTAAACTGGGCTCAGGGACGAATTAGAATTATTCCCGTAGTAATCTATGAGAAAGAGCGATTTGCATAGCGAACAAAGCACTACTGGAATTTATTTTATTAAATTAATTTCTATTCGACATAATCAATTAAAGATTTTAATTTTCATCTGAAGAATTCCATTTCATGTTTATAAAATCGCGAGTCTTTCTGCAACTTTATTTCCAGTTAAATGCTTTTCTAACTTTCTTTTCTCTTACTTATGAGAATATTTCTGCTATTTAAAATATGTACTGTTCTTTAGCTCATTTAGTTAAATTTAAAATTGTTAACACAGTTTTACAGAAGCGAAACCAATTAGCCTTACCTAATGTGATCCTTACCTAACATTTGTTTCAGAAATCTATATGAATAGAATATTCTAACAGAGTTTTACTGAACTAGAAATTTCTATATGTATTTTTCTTGTTTCTTTATTTATAATTCCACTTGTAAATTAACTGAACTTTAATCGGGAAAACTCTACTCTCAAATTTCCAATTTGAGTTGTTTCTTTGATTTTGTTCAACGTGGAAATGTTGATTGATTATTTAAAAGTTACTTTTTCTTTTTTTCAGCACGTAGATCTCAGCCCAGGCGAATTACTGTTCTACGCTGGCGTAGAATGGCTCAACATTTCAGAATTTTTAGGAAAAATTAAAAAAGGTTTAGAATTATATGCAATGTGCTTCGTTTTTAAGACAGCTGTTGTATTCCTTTGCAAAGAAAAGATACGGCAGAAGAAAAAATTAATGGTGAGTCGATCTGCCTTCTTTTATTAGAATTGGGGTTACATATTATTTGTGAGATAATATTACGTACAGTTCTCATTAATTTCATATTTGACATCACCCGAGAAGCAATGAAAATATTTGCTTATTTTTTAAAAGCAGTTCATGGGAAGTTTTTTTTTCTTTTGATATCCTTTTAAAGGGATTTTGTTTTTCTATAGCTTGTAGAAACTTCTATTACGTGGATTGAACAGAATTATAAATGGTCAGGAGTTTTCCAAATCAAACAGAACACTGCATTTATCGATATGGCAGTTATTAAAAATAAATTCTAAAACAGAACAACCTGTCACTGTGATAATTTATTTCTCCTTGAAAGTGCTCATATTTATGGTTTATGACAAGATAGAACATAAAAGAAATAAATATTGTTTCTTAAGTATATCAACTGTAGGGTATAGTACTCGTTATAATGACTGCACATTTTAGCAATCGTTCCATTACGACTACAGACTTTTTTTTCCCTTTAAAATGCAAAATATCTTTGTAAGAAACACCAATTTTTTGTTTAATATTTTACTACTCTACATCATACAATGCATCTTAAATTTAAATTTAATCACGCGTCAATAAATAATAAAAATGATCACAAATTTATTTGTAATAGATTGCAACCACCCCGCTTTTTTGTGTAAATAAAGTGAACAAATTTGATTGGTTTCAGAAATTCTTTAATTGTAAAGGTGTGAAATTTTAAAATACATCTATTAAGGACCTACAAAAAGAACTAAAGGATTTTAGTCGAAACCAAAGGTACGTTAAAACTATTTATATTTCCGAAAAAATAGGACTTACAGGAATGAATTTTGAGGGTCCTCATCGTAAAATAAATTATATTATAAAATAAATAATAATGCGTGTTTAAAATTACACAAAACATTTTATTTATTTTTGTAAGATGGTAGGTTACAACAATTAGCATAAAATTCTAACATGTATCTACTGCTTTTTACGTGGCATTTGTTTCCCTGTTTGTTTGTTGCTGATCGATTGGTTTGAATCATGTCCTGAAATTAATTTTTTAACCAATTCTTCTCAGCCTGTCTACGTAAAAGTTTTCAGACACATACGTATATCTGCGATGGTACAGATTTTAAGTTAATATTTTCAAAATGCGATGTTGTTTTTAATTCACTACTGGATTTTTCTCACATAGGCTTCTTTAACGATCAAATTAATCATGGTAAATTTTTAATCTTTCCATCAGAGACAGATAGCTCCACCAGTGCTCGAAGTGTTAAGACAGCTGAATATTATTCATTTCACTCGAGCTCGAGGTCAGAAGAAAGGGATGGCTGCATCGTTGACCACATTTTCTATTTAAATACAAAATTTGTAATTATTTACAGACAACAGACAAACATATACATTTTAATTTATATGTCGGAGAAAAATTTAATACCTAAGAGAAAGAGACTAGGGTGCCATTAGTTAATTAGTTATTCTCAAGTTTTCTGCTATTTGGGAACTTTTCATTTAAAACTTTAAAAAAAAATTTCGTAATTTGTTTATTTTTATTTCAAATTAAAGTAAGTATTTAGACGCTAATTAAACAGTTTAGAATTATTTTAAATAAACGTCAATCTGAAATATTAATATGTGTAGCTGTTAATATATTGAGTTACAAAGTGTAACCAATAAAAATGTCTTACAGATACCAAACGTTAGATTTCAGATAGAAAATAATATAAATTAGAATTTCCTTTACAATATTATTATTATTATCGCTTATGTATGTTTGGGTAAATATTTAGTTAATGAAATTTAAAATAAAATTTAGTTAAAATATTTTATATATTTATTAGTTTTTATTTTTTATTAACCCAGAAGGGCTATTAATCTCGAGATGGCATTTTGAATCGAATCGCTATAAACTGCAGTATCACTTTTCAGATTATTGTCACCAAATATTATCGCCCTGTATTATATTTGAAGGAATTAAATAATGAAGAATATGCATGAATGTATGTATATTTCTCGAACTGTGAAAAAATAATGATACCTTGAGCCATCAAATTTTGAATAGCATAGTCCTCCACCCGAATATGGCACCTGGAAGCCAAATCTTGAATTTCGAATTTATTTTATTATTTATTTCATATTTTTAAACTTTAACGAATTTTTGATTAAGAAACTCAACGATTTCAAAGGGAGAAGTGGCAACATAATGTACGGAATAAAATATCTTTGTCTCCAGCGCGAGATTGTCCATCGGAAATTCTAAACGTATGCTGTTTTTAAATACTTTTATCCCAAATAGGCGTTAGCCCAAATGCCCTCGAAACGTGTATGTATGTGTAAATGAAAAAAGTGCCCCTTTGGGCGTAATAGAAAATCCAAAAGCTTTCAGATTTTTTTTTAATTTTTAAATCAGATTTTCATTTCGCTTTAAAAACATCTGGCCCTAAAGCTGTTTTCAGAAGATGCATACGACTCGCTTGTAATTTCAGTTTGATGCCCCTGTTGTATGACATTTAAAATAATCGCATAATATTTAACATACACGCAATACACTGTAGCATTCATTATACGAGTAGACTCTTTCAATTCAACTACTAATGTTTCGCATCTTAATCTGATTTAACTAACATAATTTGTACTAGTATACATTTTTAAAGCAAGTGAAACTATTGACATCATTCCATAAAATTAAATATCATGTTTAAGAATTTGGCAGATAAGACTATTTTCGGAAAATAAGATGCATAAATAGAGTTCCAAAAGGAAAGTAAATTTGAACCCTATGGGTAACAGATGTCATAAGCTATGAGCATAATTAAATATTTTCATAAATTGTAACTGCTTAAGAACTTTAGCATATTATCGATTAATCTTGTCATTAGCAGAAGAGATTATCTACTTTAATGAACGTTTAAAAATTGCTCATTTAATCAATTGCCTCGATGAAAGTAGATTTCAAGAACACGTTGGGATAATATACAGTATAAGAGTTCAGCATTTTGAAATGCTGATAAGGTCTGTTTATTCTCAGTCGAAATTCCGATTTTTTTCTTCTAGGGAAGTTCCAGTAAAAACAGCACATCCGAAGTTGAAATAATTCGCTATCAAGTGTTGATACCTGTCACGGAAGTGCAAGTGAGATCGAGTACACTGAAGGACGGTGACTCTCTCTTCCTATGGGAGCTCATACACCTAAAATCTCAGCTTCAGAGAAGATCTGAGAAGGTGTACCAGCTTTCAAACAGGTAATTTGGCTTCGTATTTATAATAATAGATAATAGATTATAATAATAAATAATTATAATAACATTCAAATCAACTTGAACATTCTTAAACCGTGCAGCAACTTAATGCCAAGTTCAATCTGGAATCGCCTATATCAATCTCTATAAAAAGATAAATTTGTTCAATAGAGTAATACCCATCAAAATCTTTGAAAATAAGATCGTTAGACAATCGTCTTTAAATTCTTGAAAATCTAATACGTGCGAAACATATCTAATTCTGATAAACACAAATTTTGCTAATATTCTTATGTCAGTTAATTTGTAAAATTTAATAATGCACTGCAGAAATTTGCCTTATTAAAAGTATTAATTACGCTACTTACGTAATGGTCATTGACATTTCTTTAGTAAATTTCTGCACAAAAATTGATTCAAACTACGTTAAGAAAGTAGTTTTTAAAGAGCGTGCTTCCACACCCGTATAGAAATGATGGTTAGTCCCAGAAACTGTACTAAAAAATTGCTCAATAAGATAAAAAAATTATGTTAAAATGTTGGTAACGTTTTCAGTGCATCTATAAAATCCAGTTCTTGTTTTCTTGATCATAACGTAACGAATTAGGTTTAGTACTTTCACTCTACCATATATACAGGAGTTTCACAACATATAATAAAATATTTCTTCGTGAATATCACTTGCATATGCAAAATAAAATGAAAGCAACTGAAAGACAAAGTAAGTTCAAATAATTCTGAACTGTTAAAAGTTCAGCTTTATGCTTCACAGAGCTCAGTGCACTTTATTTGCAGGCAGTTATCATTGTCAACTTATCTTAAGCAATCATAAATTATTTAATTTTACGAGTGTTGAAAAGTTTATCCATTTCAGTTTTAGATTCGGTTCCTTTACCTATACATAAAATATTTTTAAACCGGAAAAGAAATATACCAATGTTGAATTTAAAATTAGGAAAACATGCAGCCTGAATTGGCGAGGTATTCAAAATCTAGGCCAAATAAAGTTTTTTTCCCTAATTTTAAACAAAATTTTAGTTTAATATCACGCATTATTTAACTGCTGGTGATAAATTCGTGTTGAAATTAGGAACCAGCTCAGCGAAACAATAAAAACAGTTGCTGCGTATTTCTTCTTTAAAGGCAGCTAGAATAATTCATATGATCTTTTCTTGAATTAAAAATATATAATTTACGTGAAATTTAATGAAACGTAGGAGGAAATGAGAAAGAAAAAAGAATAACAAAGGATAACTTTAAGCTACTCCACAACATAACTTAGTTTAAAAAGATTTTTAATTTCGTATACGGAAGAATCGTATCTTTTGTAAAAGACACTCGTATTCAGCCAACAGAAAGCAAATCCTTATCATTAGAATATTTCTTTAACTATAAAGTGTTAAACCAAGTTAACTGAATTTTCATGTTTTTCTGAAATAAATCTCTTTATCTTAAAGGTACAGTAATATAAAATAAGGAAATCATTCAACTATTTCCTTGAGAAAAAGGAAATTATTCAGAGTAAATGGAATAGAAAGTAATTTAGTTATATTCAAATTCGTTTGTTTATTGGCTTCGAAAAACAAAATGAAAGAGAATGGCGCCGCGATCGCATAATACGCAAAAGACTGATAGCGCATATTTCTGACAAAACGCCGACACCGTCATCTACTGTCCCACAATCGGACATTATGTAGCCTTTACGAACACACACAGCGAACATTATTTGAGCGACTCGAAAGACGTTAACTCAGTACAGCCAGCATCATAGCACTGCAGTCTTTTTACTGTTTGTAAAACAGCCTAGAAGTTAACATCAACGTATGTCCATGAGATATAAACTGTGAGGTAATAAGAAATATATGGTAACGAATGCTGCAATCTTGTTGTGTATATATTACTTACTTTGAAAGTGGTTGCAAGCGGATGTTATGTGAATATTACTTATTTTCAGATAAATACGCATAAATAAAATGGATAGATTTCTCAAAACGAAACATGATACTGAAGAGTTCGACTCTGGAAGTGAACAAAGAAAGTTAAGTGCAAATAAGAAAACATAATTGTGGCCTACTTGCAAATTTAATGAATTCAGACTTCATTCAGACTGGAAGTGCATATCATCCATTGCCGCTATGTTTAGAATGGTAAATGAATCATTACTTCCCAATAAACTGAGCAAACATTTTAAAATTATACACACTAATTTAGGAGATAAATCTATACGTTTTTCAAGACCTTGTCTTAAACAGCAAACAAAATAGATATATAGTTTTAAAATTATAATGACTGTTTCTAATAAAGCTCAAATTGCTTCTTGTCAAGTTCCAGAAGTGATAGCACATAAATATGAAAGCTCATACTTCAGGTGAGAAGAAATAAAGTAATAATGAAAAGAAGCAAGATTCCTCTGTTCAACGACGTAATTCACATGTGTATTATAGATATCGAGAAAAGTGTACGCAGCAATAAGCGTCACATTTTGCACTGCAAGTTGTTGAGTCAGTGGGCATTGCTAACAAGGCACCACTCTTAGCATTCGCAGATTTTATTAATGAAAATCAAATACTAAATCAGTTTCTCTTTTTCAACAGTTTAAGTGTATTTATAAGAGGTGTAGACGCTTTTGACATGTTGAATAACTATCTTGATAAATGGCAGTTAACATGCAAGTTGTGTGTTGTTTTTTGTACATATGGGGTCTCTTCCATGGTAGGCTGTGTTAAAGGCCTTACATCTTTTGTATATAAAGTCTGAATATCGTAACTTATTGCTTTCTTTATAGGGAGGCCTTGCTGGCAAAAATATTGGGAGAAAAATTAAGAAAGGTTTTAGATCAAGTTATTCAGATGATATACTTTATTAAAACAAGACTGTCAAAATGCATTTAATAGAAAAGCTTTGTATCCATATGGATTCACGATACAGACGACTACTTTTACACACTGAGATGAGGCGGCTGTCAAGAGAGAAAGTACTTACGGGTGTACACTAGCTACTTGCGTTTTTTAAAGAGATGAAACGATTAAATTTTTGTAACCTTTCACGGTGCGAATTTTGGATTGCCAGATTATAGTATTTGTGCCGATATATGTATTTCAGCAGCTGAATATTTTGAATATTAGCATGCAAGGGAAAGGAAAACATATTTCTGTATACACTGATAAAATAAAAGCGTTTCTGAGAAAACTACAAATTTTTTAAAAGAAAAACTGTTGATAGCATTTTGGAAGTGTTTCCATCGGTACGTAACACTGACATATATGAAATTTTTAATAATAGTTGAACATTTAAGAATTGAAGAAAAAATGAGTTCTTATTACCCTTCACTTAACACTGAACAGTAGGAGTGGAGTAGAAACCCATTCGTGGAAACTTCAAGTGATTTAGGTTTAATATTAACAGAAGAAGATCTGGCAGCTAGACCGACTGATCGCGAATTGATGATTAAACATAAGAAATTGCATCTTGAATATCATCTTCTGTAAAAGAAGAATATGTGTCAGTATGTAAAAAAGCTTTGAATATTTTACTACAGCTTTCAATATCATACTTTTCTGAATTAGGATTTTCTATCCTTCCCATAATTAAATATACGAAGAGAGAAATTTTTCAATGCATTGTCGAGAAAATGTGAGTTTGCCTTTGAAATATATGCCCATACATTGAAGAGAAGGCTAGGTAACATTGGGCTCTGTTTCTCATAAACGCAATAATGAATAAACTTAAATATTTTATTTTTAACACATTCTTTTTTCTACAATACTTCATACAATTTTTAAAACATCTTTCTCAAAACCGTGTATGTAATACGCCTACAACTACTTTGAAGGATTTTAAAGGTTTTCCGACTTCAAACAGTTTGAGAACCTCTGTAATAAAGTACCACGAGGGAGGGACTACCGTCTAGGCTGGATATCTATATAATATATCCGGAGTTGTACAAAAATTTGAATTTATTGTATAATTAATATTTGAGAGCTCTTTTATAAAAACAATATATTGTGTGGTATGCTATGGCAGAATGGAACAAAGAATGAATGTGAATATTTTCAAGTTAAAAATTCAGCATAATACTCATGGATCTCTTTAAATACTGATGTTTCTAACCAAAATATTAAAATCGTTAAATTGCTTATATTATTATGAAAAAATGTTTAAATGATCAAATTTATTTTCTTTTCAGTGCGGCCGAGCTTAGGAACTCTTTCCTGCGAACAATACGACAGATTATCCGGGAAAGCGTCCGGAACATGACAGTTCCCGCCACGAAATCTAGCGGAGCCCGAGAGAAGTCCCCTCATTCTAAGAAAGTAGATGGTCAGAGTATGACAAGGACACTGAGTACTAAGAAGAGATCAGCTCGACATTCACAGAGGCATTCCGCGGGCCATTTTGACCGAGAGTATATAACGGAGACTTATGACAATGTTGATCCCAATTTCCGGACTCGAAGTCGAACCGTAGCAGATGGTATGGACGACATGAGTAGCTCAGTCAGGGATCTTAGAGATTCGCGTGGGCATTCGCCCTCGACATTAGATTCCGAGAAATCCGAGAGATCGGACAGATCGGACAAATCAGATAAGTCGGACAAATCCGAAAAATCTGATAAATCCCACGATGGCAGCAGTAGCGGTGGCAGTGGTAAACTCAAACCTGGGAACTTAGGAACTCCCAGAGCTCTGAGTCTCAGTGCGACATCATCGCTGTCCAATTCCAGCATGGGCAGTTCCTCCGCTAAGCTCATTCAATCGAGCAACCCGCCATCAAGTTACCACCCACAGACGGTGCAAGCAAGTTCCCCTATATGGAAACCGCGCGAGAACTCGTTCGACAAAGCTTCGACGCTCCCAGCTAGCTATAAAGGTAAAGATTCGGAGACCAAGCAATACTTCGTGTACGACGAATACGGG
Source organism: Stegodyphus mimosarum (assembly GCA_000611955.2). Lineage (NCBI taxonomy): Eukaryota > Metazoa > Arthropoda > Arachnida > Araneae > Eresidae > Stegodyphus > Stegodyphus mimosarum. The sequence continues at coordinate 843,982 of KK112313.1, forward strand.
GCTCCATTGTATGTCATCCCACCGACTGTTCCAAAGAAGGATCAACCACCAGCCAGCATGTCGAGCAAACAATCGGACTGCTAGCACAGGAATCGTTAGTGCCAGAGTTGCCTTGTCACAAGTACGGGAGATTTAGGTAATATTTTTCAAAAGGAGATGCGTTTTAGTCTCTTACAAATATTTGGTGCTGTAACTAAAAACCCCCAAAGTCTTATATGGACCTCGTGTGTCAATTGTTTTCGTAAATGCGCACCGGAAGAAATCGGGATCACTGCTTCTTCAAGAGGGTGCCGTGTTCCTGAGGTTTTTAAATATCGCTCAGAGTGTATCTTCGCGGAATATTTTTAAAACGGAGTCGTTGATCGAAAGCGGCCTCCGCGAGGAAAAGAAAGAGATTTTGTTTATCACTGCATTTATTCAACCATATCGCTCCTGTCTGTTCTCAGTCATATTTGTGAACTGTTTATGAAATTTAGTCCAGTAACTTTGTATTGCTGTACCTGACGTCGGTCAAAGAGAGAACTACTTGAGCACTAAAAAAATCTCTACATTCCTCGAGACATCATTGATACTACTTTTGTCTCCATATCATAGAGGTCGTAAAGGATTCAATTATTATTATTAGTAGAATGTATGACACGGGCAGTTGGTTCATAGATAAGACAAAAATAGATTTAAAGATATTCCTCTCTTTTGCATGAGTATTTGTTTATAGTAGATAGTGCTTGGTCTTAGTCCTTTTCACAATGTGTACAGTAGACCTATATAATGAAATTTGTCCTTTTGTCGCTATACAGGTCACAGCTCAAGAGTCAAACGTTTGTATCAGTGTTTTTCAAGCAAAGTACTGCGGAAAGCTGCTGTGCCTTGTCTATTGTTAGAAATATTGATGAGTTATAAAGAATCTCCCGCAGAGATCGAACCGATTCTATAACTTTAGAATTTGTAAATTCATTCTCACAGCATAGAGAAGAAATAAAAAGTATTTATTAATTTGTAAAATAATTGAAGATAGATTTTAAGAAAAGACTGTCCTTGTCTTCATTACAGTTTCTCTTGAAATACAATCACTTTTCTGTTTCCTTCTAATAAAATGGAAAATATGCAGGAATAATATTACATAATAATCAGTGCCAAAGTGAGTTTTTAGAAGTCAACCTATTCTGAAAGCCACCGCTTAAATAAAGTTTGAGACACAATGGTGGAATTCTCAAATACACGCGTTTGTTTTTGGCTGTTTTAGTATTATCGCCGAGGGAAAGCGAAACCCAGATCTGCAAACGTGATTATTTTTTCATGAGTGAAAGAATTCCCTTTCGGCAATATTTTGGCTCCAAATAAATTAGTGTTTCGAATCCTATCTGAAAGAAACACGAGCAAAAATTTAAAGCAAATCGAGGTCTGTTTCCGCAGAGAGTGATTTTTGGTATGTTTCGAATTTTTCATCCACGTTCAAGCATACATAGATTGAATGCCTTCTCCTATTATTAGCAATCCTCAACAAACAAGTGCTCACAAAACAACTTCCAAACCCTCTCCACTGCGAGAGAGACAGTAGACTAGCGATCGTCCAAACAGAGGATGGTCATTCGCAGTATCCTAGACAAACCATCTGTTCGGATGGGGGAGAATAATATGTAAATACTTCGATGCCTGTTTGTAAATAACTTAATAACCAATTACAACTAGTCCTAGGTCTTGAATGGACTGATAACGCGTTTCTTGATTGTAACCTGATAAAGGGTAGATTTAGTTTTCAAACTAAAAAAGGCAGCTAAGAATTAAAGTTAACATAAAATATTCGGAATATAGCTCATAAATAAATGAACTTCTTTAGGCGAGCAAAAGTAAGTTTTAGTAGATTTTGCTTACAAAAGTACTGCAGTGAATGATATTTGTTTGAAATGAGAATTGCGCAGCGATATAATTTGCTTACCTTAACCGTTTGTTTGATTTTTGTTTTCCTTTTAAGTAAGATTTACAGTTGCGAACCAGTTCAATGCTGCGCAGAGAGCATTTTTTCTTTTCCTTCATCTCATTTCCACGGGTGCTGCAGGTTGAGCAAAAAACCCTACTGCTGCATAATTCCCTAGAGCCTAGCATGACTCGCAAAACTTACACAGAAGCTTGTGAAAGAAACTATTGGTATTTTAATGTCATTCGTTGTGTGATTTACAGACTTTGCTTATTTTCGTAGTGAATTCCATATCTTATCGCTTGGTTGTGTGATAAACGCTGTATTTGTTGTGTAAAAGTACAAAGTTGTAGATATTCTTGTGTGTATGCATACAATGTGTAAATACGTAACCGTATGTATACATACTATGCATACAGATCTATGTTTGTATATAGTTTCTTTTTTTCCTTCTTTGCTTTCTTGTCAACTTGTGTTTCAAATATATTCAGTGTTGTTGGTTGTTGACACTTTTACAAAATAAAACTTTACAAGATCATAATTTTTTATCTTAAAAATGTCCTTCATCTGATGTCGAAAAACTAAAATAATACAAACCGTTTTGCATTACGACAAACGCAATAATTGTGAGTAAAATAATCTAATTTCGTATAATAACTATAAAAGTTATTTTTTAAAGTTTTTCAGACACCGAAAAAATAATTTTCTGGACTAGTTTATATAAGTTAGAAATTTCTCGTATCTACAAGTCATGTCAATAAAACGATCCTCAAAGGTATTTCTCTGAGAAATACCTTTGAAGAATTTAATATTCTTCAGAGGTTTCTTTACAGAACATACCAACCGGTAAATTAGCTTGTCTTTAGAAATTACAAGTATTAAACAAGAAGTGTATTTTTATTGACTTCAGTCGATAAATTTAATCAAATTTATTTCATTCAACGACTTGAATCTGAGGTAAGCAAGTTACAATGAAACTCTATAAAAGCACGACTTAATAAACTGTGCAAAACGTTTACGCGGACAGATAACAAAAGAGCATAATTTTTCAGTTTTAAAAAAATCAATAAATTTTCAAAATCAATCAATTTTTTAATTTTTTAGTATTCATGAATGAATTTCGAAATTTACAAAAATAAATTAAATTCCACAGTTTCTTTCAGTCTAATTCTATTCACTACTAACAACTTTGTCTTAAGCAACAGTGTTCCGTACAGAATTCGACCATAAACATTTAATTTAAGTAATGATTACTTGTTACGATGAACATTTGTTTCACACTTTCTACTACCATTCTCAACTTCTGCAACTGAAACAGCAGCACAACTCTACTAGGCTGTTCGCACATTTTTTAGACGATTTTCATTGTACTTACAGAAATATTTTATCTAAAATATTTGTTTTAAATATTTCGTTTGGTAACCCTTAACCTTCGCTATCTTTCTGTACCATAATTTCCAAGACAGTAAAGCTTTTTTTACTATCGAAAGAGGTATTTTATCCCATTCCTCTTGAACAGCTTTACAGAGTCTAAGGAGAGTTAGTTATAGGTCGACGTTTGGACAATTCGCCTTTTTAAAGTCCAAAAGCGCAAACATCTGTGGATGATACATCAGGAGATTTAGTTACGAATGTGAGTGAAGGGTACAGCCTTGAGACCCGTTTCTTATTCCATTTTTTCCAGGAATTTAACGCTAGGTCTTGATATGCGGCTGCTTGCTTTGTCTTGATGCAGTTCTACTGATTGCTGGCACTGTGGGTAAAGAGAAAGTATTTCGTATTAGGAAACTGGGTGTAAAATATGTTTCTTAGAAAACGTGGTGCTGACACTAAAAGTTTTTCGCACTCTCTGTAATTTTTGTTCTCCGTTATATCAAAAATCAGCAACAATCATGAATCCTTTTGAAAAACTTTCTTTAGATTTACTGAGCCATGTTCTAAGATTTTCTTCTTCTGTTTGATGATAATAAATGGATCTTTTTTATTGCAGTCATTTAAATATACCCAAGATTCATCTACTGTGATAACATATTTCTATTTTTGTCCGAATAATTGTTTCTCATAGAGAATTCTGCAGCGTGTTCTGCTTTCGGCGATAGGGCGTGGAGAAAGACAATGCACATTACGTTTTTTCCCCTTTTTAAGATTCAAATCAGTATTGATCACTTTATTTACAGTTGACAGTGAGCATTTTAATGATTATGCAACTGTCCTTTGACTTCTCTGATTTTCTTTTAACGTTGAAATTATTACCTTTGCAACATTCGAAACACTCCGTTTTTAACTTGAGAATGTATTTTGAACAATTGTTTTCCTCGAAACCAAACGTTGACTTTTTTTTCCTTTCTTTTTAACATTATTAGCTGTCGTTGCTTTACATAGCGAAAAATCATGGTTTTCACAGCATTTTTTAATACCTAGATACGAATAAATTTCTTCGGAAAAAGCACAAGCATAGACCTTGGTCCACTGCTTCTTTAAAAGCACCATTTTGCATGAAAATAAAATTATCAAGCAGCAGACGTTAAAAATTTTCAAAGCAAAAGATTTGTTTTAATAGCAAAGCAAAAATCATCTAAAAAATGTACGAACAGCCTCTGTATTCCAACTTAAACAGATGACTGACTTTAAGTAACAAGGATGGAAAAGCCAACTAAATCGCTAACATGATAACTAAATCGCTAACCTCAGATATTAAAGGTTTTTAATACAGATTAAAGATCATAATCAGGACATGAAGAAAATGGCATATGCACTGATTGGTATGTACAGAGAAACTGATTCTTGACAATAACTGAAAGTAAATCTCATAAAACTTATCTCGACGTTTTAATATAAACAGTATTCTGAGTAGACTGTATCTATTTTCGGACTTCAGCTCACTTTTCTAAACAGAAAACCGAATTCCTTTGTTTAGTTTACGTACATGAAATTTCAGTTATTAATTTGGGAAATATCTTGCTTTTTGAAGCTAAACAATATTTTGAGATTAGTATTTCTTTGGGAATAAATTGCTACAATTTTAAATAGTTTTCAGGTTTGCACATTCTCAATGAAAAAACTGATATGTTGTTCTTTAAACTACTATTCAAGTTTTTAAGTAATTAAAAGGCTGTACAAATAATTTGAGTCATAAATGAAGTGCAATTTTCGAATATTTCCTAAAGGCGACACGAGTGGCAACAAGAACATGAACTTAATCGAAAAAACATCTGTGTCTTATTCGTTTGAGAAGCTCTTCTATTTGAACAACCATTAAAACTTGTGAATTTTCAGAGAAAATGTTTTTAATTCGAAATTAATTTAATTTTTTAATTAAAATTTAATTCGAAGTAAATATTCTGAAACTCAAGTCCATTTCTTAAATAATGGAAATCGGAAAGGGTTGATTAAAAAAACTTAGAGATTCTCTTATGACACCTACTGTTAGATTTGAGAGTGCTTGGGCTCGTAATTTTATAGCTACCTCTGTGTGTTTTAATTACTATTTGCCAGTGATTTCCTTAAACACGTTACCCAGATGGAAGTGATATTTCTAGGTTCATGCAGGCGAGAGCACGATAAAATCCAACTTAAATTTGTAATGCGTCACAACTTTAAAATTAACATAGAAAATACAGATAGCAGAAGCACTTGACTATTTCTAAAATTCGCATTTCATATTTAATCTAAGAGGGAACACAATTCTAATTTTAATGTGCTAAAATTTTACAGCAGTATTCACAAGTAATTATTTGTTCCCTGCTCCGTCATCTATCTCTTTCAGCTGCACCTAGGCCCAGACTCGAACAACTTCTACGGTTCCCGTTAACCTACTTACACTCCTACGCTCGTCTCAAAAATTTACATAACCATTTGGAGAGAACGACTTACGTGACCGTCTCATTCCACTTGCGTTTAAAAGATCGTTCCATTTCAATTATTTATCATTGAAACTAATTCTGAATTTCAAGCAGACTTTCTACATTAAAAGCATTAATATTATTTAAGCAAAGAGAAAACAGAAATTAAATATAAATTCATTTTAAATAAAAAATATCTGACGTGAACCCCATATGACTCTCTTGTACGGCCTATTAAATTATACACATTTTTTGCTGCTCTTTATTTAAACTTATTTCCACTAATGTCATTAGAGATACATTTATCAATTAATAAATTCAGTTCTCACTTTGCAGCAAGGTAAAAACACACACATAAACATCGTGGCACACACAAACATCATGGCGATCTGGAAACTTAATAGCATATCAAAATACCAAGTTTATCTCTACCAGTAAGTGAGGATATAATTAGAAATATTAGATAGACTATATATATGACCACATTGGATTTAATGTCTGATAAGAGCAATGAATATACAGGGCAGTACGCCGACTGCATACTTTAGTAAGATCCTTGATTAAAAACAGAGGAATTATATAGTTATTGAAAGAGAGAAGATAGAGACCTGTTGTCAAGAAATACACGGTGTATTTCGGCAGGGCACTCAAGTTATAGGAGCGTAATTTAAAAACAAAGCACAGTCGAAAGAAAATATGAACGATGCGTTGTCGACAATTAACTTTAATTATGAATAAAATAGATGAAATGCGCTATGTTAACTTCCATAATTTAAGAGTAAGAAGACGGTAGTTAATGAGTTGACGATGGATCTCGAGTTCTAAAATGTTTATACATGTAGTTATTTAAAGGGATCCGATAATTTTGAACACCCCGATATTATAGAGATTAGAAACATAGCAAAAAAACATTTTCGGTGCTCTTTTGTGTTACACAGCCGCATGTAAAAATACAAAAATTAAAACTGGCAATCTCAGCATCCCTAAACATTAAGTATTTTAAATGAGGTGAATGAAGCAACATTATCAGTTTAGGAGTCTAAGAGTGAGGAAGATGGTACAGAGGATGAGCGAATAAGTTTATATCCCTTAACTGCAAAAGTTTGCAACAGACTTTTCAAGTCCTGCGGCATATTAATGATTAATGCACTTAATTAACGCACCTAATTAATGGTATTGGTTACAGCCTAGCTGGAACCGTATCCTAGAAGCGGGATAAAAAAGAAATGGACCCGACCAAACCAGTTTGAGAACATTTTGTTATACCCTTAATGAGGAAGTTCTAGGAACAGCTCCTGTAAACATTCATCCAGGATCACTTGGTATCATCTCAAGGAGAAGCCACATCAAAAGGTAACTGCACTTATAACTGCTACAGACGTGTCAAGGAAAACAGAACAGTCCGGTATGAAGGAAAGCTAGGAGATGCTTGTGATTAAAAAACACCGGCGGATAAGAAGACTATCGCTACAGCGATTATGCAGTCTGAGGACTCACGGCTAAGAGATGCAATAAAGGCTCATTATGAAGCTAGAAAAAAGCACACCACATGCATCATCATGAAACCCGATGTGCAAGCAGCTCAACAGCAGAGATTCGCCAAGGAGAAGAACGAAAACTACCAGAAAGTAAGTAATAGCGACACAGGTTCTGGAGGAAGCGACCGAGACATCCCAAAGTCGCGAAGAATTTATGAAGATCCAAGAGACTATGCGAGCAATCTAGATGGACTAAAAGGCAAAAAAAGAATGCAGTATAATGCAAAATAAATGGAAGTATTCACTTATTTTCTATTCAAGGTGGAGCTTTAGTAGGATGTATATATGTATCAGAAACTGCTAGTCGTAACTTCAGTGGATATCAACCAGATTATTATTTTATAAATTTTTACAGAGAACTGGAAACTTTCAAAAATGTTGTATGTTGTCTTCTATTCAGTTTTTAAAACTTGAAATTCTCTTTCAAGTATATAAAAACCTTCCGAATAATTCAAATTCTGGTGAGTGCGACTGTGGAGTTTTACGTTCATTAAGCTAAGGATTTCATTATTTCGATACTTCTTTCACTTCCACTTTCATCGCTTCTTACTATGACGCATTTTAGTTAATATATTTAAGAGTAGAACTCTTGAGTTTTAGAAAGAGATGTTGACAACTATCGAAGGCTGGTTACTCCATTATGACTGAATGCTACTGAATTGCTTGATCGGTATTAACTTTTCTAGCCGCCCATACCTTCACGTCAGTATTGAGATCTGAGACAAAATTTACTAAAGCGCGGTTTACTTTGTATTTAATATTTTAATTTTCACTTGAACATTTCTTTTGAAGTTCCCACAAGCTGCGGACTTTGTGTTCTGTTAAGTTTTGTGTGAACTTGAGGCTGACGAGTAAACAAAAAAAAATGTTTTTAGATTTTCGTCTGAGTTTTCGTTAACTGTATTTTAGAAGTAATACAGAACAACAAATAGCCTGTCTGTCTTTACGGTTCTAGAAGTTTACACTTAAAGTAGTGTGGTACAGTACAAATATAATAAGCTCTGTTATTGTTTGAGGTGAATCAGAATTAATGTTTAAGGGTATATCTAAATGTACCAAATCACAGAGACACATTTCTCTGAATTTTTCGAAATAAAAGTACATATGTAATTTATCTCAAAGGCTGGAAAATTGATTCAGTCATATAAATGACATAACAGCTGCTTTTCTTCTGAGAATAATGTCTATAAGAGATGAACCAAGAATTTGGAGACTTACGTATTTAATTAAACTCTTGCAAAAACTCTCTTTTTATCTTCAAAATGTTAAATAAGTGTTTTATTTTAAGAAATAATCAAGTCTGCATAATCAACCAAGTACCAGGATTTTCTTCAAGAGCTAGTTATGTAAAATTATAAAACTGCATAACTGAGCGAATCTGTAGTGAACTAAATATTCAAATATAACTCCTCTAACTAGTAGTATAAGATATGCGCTCTGGAAAAATAAGATGTGAGTCAAAAAGAAGTTAATTATATGCAGTTCAAATAACTGATTTAAATTGTGTATGTTATATGACTTGGGCAGCAAACTGTGATTACAGTGTAATGTGCAAACTGTGTAATAATGCAGCAAACTGTGATGAAAAATTTTCAATCGTTGCTGAATTGATTCTTGAATTCTGGAGTTTCTTCTCTAGCAAAACTGGGATTCAGAAAGGAAGATTATTCCATGTCATGTGAATTAAACAGTGTCTAAATAACGTATAATTTAAATTAAGATTTAACCAAAATAATAGTAAAATTTACATACATTTTCAGTTTTCCAGCTGGAAAAGGATGTATTATGTTCCTGTTGGAGTTATTTTTCTATTTAAAGTTTCCAATGTTCATTACACATGTGTAAAATTGGGTGACAAACAAGATAAAACAACATTCAGCCGATTCAGTGTGTTCTAATGGCACCATGTCATACCGTCATGTATAAGGAAATCTATACTTTTCTTAATGATATTTTAAGTTATTTAACACCATGAAAATAACTGAATGCATCTGTAAAAGAAAAAGAAAAGTAGTGTAAAAAAAACTGAAAGGTTTCAGATTTTAAATTACCACCAACGGGGCGATTTTTAACGTTTTGTGTGTTACCTTTATTTGCTAAATATCAAAGTTCATCGCACTTAAACTATAAAATTCAGTTCAACAGCAATATCGCAAAATAATTTTAAAATGAGCATATCTTTAGAATTTCCAGTACACAGCTCTGTGCGCTGGAGATAAAAAGGTTTTTTTTTCTCGTGGAATGTTGCCATTGCTCGCTTTTAAATCGTTGAGTTTGTTCATCAAAATTTCGTTAAAGGTTTACAAAATATGAAATAGATAATAAAACAAATTCTAAATTCCAAATTCGAGCTTCCAGATGCCCATATTCGGGTGAAAACGTACGTTATTCAAAATTGGATGGCTCTAGGTACCGTTGTTTTATCACATTTGCTGAAATATACATACATTTGTGCAGATTCTTCAGTATTTAATTTCTTTAAATATAATGCAGGGCTATAACATTTGGTGGCAACAATTTGAAAAGTGATACAGCCGTTTATAGAGAATCAACGCAAAATGGAAAAACGAAAACAATAGTCCTTCAGGGACAAAGCCCCTTTGGACTAACAAGTAACATTAAAAAAAAATTTTTTTAAGTCAATTCCTACTTAGATCAACAAAGAAAATTTTTAAAATACAAAAATTTTTTTAAAGCAAAAAATATTGTGAAATAAAAAAATATGTGAAAAAATTGTATTAACATCAAGTGTCATCCGCTACAAGTTTAAAACATGTATTTGAACTTGAGTGGATGAATAGAAAGTATTTTATTAACGATTGAAAATTAATTAATTAACAATTAATCAAATAAAAAAGTCTCAACGTCAATTCCTTCTTAAATCAACAAAAAAAATTTTTTTAACGCAAAAAAAAAAATTTTAATTAAAAATTAAATGTTAAAAAACTGTATTAACATCAAGTATTCTCCTCTAAAAGTTTAAAAAATGTATTTGAACTTGAGTAGATGAATATAAGAATTTTGTTAACGATTGAAAATTTAAACAAGATATAGGGAGAGTGTGAGCTAATAGTAGGAATTTAAAAAGAAACATTTTGACCTCTGAAATAGGTTATTTATAGTTTCAAGATCATCCAAAGGTCAAAACTGATTCTAGCTAACTGATCCTTGAACGGATTAAATATTCCAGCTAACTAAACTGATTTTTGACCTAGAGTGACGAAAAGAAGCCCACTAAAGTTTACTTCTAACACGGTTAAGTAAAATTTAAGAGATAAGTCACAGAAGTGATACTGATGCTAACCAAACGTGCGCTCTTTCACTTGAAATTCGGAGTGAATCAGCGGCAAAGCGGTAAAATCACTGAACACCGGTACTTCCAACCTGGGTTCGATTCCAGGAGAATGTGCTGATTGCATGGGCGTTTTTGTGGTTTTCTTCGTGTATAAGAGCCAGCTTCTCTTGGAAAGTCCTCCACGAAGAAACTCCTTCCTCAGGCAGATAACCGTAGTTTGCTTTGCCATTATTAACTAAACCAAACTCACTTCAAAATTTCCAGCAACAACTCTTACCATTTTCTTCAGATTATTTCATTTGAAATGATTTTTCGTTTCTAAGTTAATGGCCATTCAGATAGCTTTGGTGAAAGTTTTCTTCTGTTTCCAAACAAACTTCATAGCTTACTCTTTCAAGTGCTTCTGGAAAATGTCAATTGATTAAGAGCTTTTAATTTTATATCATCCAGAAACAAACACAAAATCCAACCATGATGTAACAAACCTCGATTTTCAGATTGCTTGCTTGTGTTTATTTAGTCTCTATGGCAATATCTAATGCAGAGTGATTTAAAAAGAACGGTACTTGTCACCAACAGATTTTCATTAATACATTTCGCTGGAAACCCTAACACAAATTATGGAGTGCTTCCTAAGTTTTATTGATTACGAATGTTTCAATGGGTTTCCTATAATTAATTTAATACATTTTTCGAGATGTGTTTACGTTCGAAATCTAATATATATTCACAGTAATATTAATTACTTGATTTATTTGCAGTCACAAAGGAATCTGTATGTGGATTACTCATTCAGTAAAGTAATAAATAAACTTCGAAACATTTAAGTATAATTAAATGGCATAAATAACACAAAAGAACTCGATTAAAGTACTATACATAAAATAATACGTATTGAATATGTTATATGAATATGCAATACGAGTGCAATATGAATTTCGTTCTTTCAAACTAACTTCATCCCAGAGACTTTTCTCTTATACTGTACTGAAGATCTTATTGCAGTAAGTTTACTTAAATTTTGTTCTTATTTTGAATCCTTCATTCAATGAAAAGTCAGTTTGATCTGATTTTTTTTAAAATTTGTGTGGATTTTGTTAATTTTTATTGTCTGAATGACAATGAAATTTTCGAAACTAATTTTTTTTATTTTAAGTGAATTTTTAATGAATTGATTCCTAGAATATCCATGATTTAAAAGGGGATCTGAATACATTCACCTTATAAGGTTTCAACTGTAATCTCTTAATCTTCTTGCTAAACATTCGCTTTGAAACCCTATGTAGAGAACAGTGAACAAATCTAGGCTATGTCCTTTAGTGTTGAAGAACTATAAGTCAGAAGGAGGTATTAAAGGACTCTTTAATTCAAATAATTACAACTCTCCGACTTGAGAGTAAGCCACTACTTGGGCTGAACTAAAATAATATAAAATAAAGCGTGTTAACAATTCAATTACCTAAGTTTAAGTAGAATGGTGAGGGAAGCTTAACTCTCAGTGAAATGCAATAATGCGAATTTCATGAGTAAGAACTAGTAAATGCAATTGCCTATGAAGGCGAACTTTCACTAGACAGAGGAAATATTTGCGCGCACAGCCTTACGGCGATAAATCCAAGACTCTCTCTCTTTTTCTCGTTAACTCCTGCCTTTTAAACTGCTATCAGATATATGCGATTTGCATAATAATCTCGCTCGCGCTAAATTCGGGAAGCAACTGAAACTTCGAGATATCGATAGGAAAGTTCAAACTAAAAATAACTTGGTTAGTTAAAATAATAAATGCTACAACCTTAACTATGAATTTTTGCAGAATTGCACTAATTTTTAGAAAAAAATTAAATATCTAATTAGAAGGTAATGTTTCAGTACAAAACATCAAGTTAAGCATTCAATAGTTTCATATAAATGACATTTGTCCTGAAATGAAGCCATAAATCTACTTCAGAACCTAATCAAAATCTATGGCAATAAAAATTTATGGATAGATTCTTGAAATATCTGCAGATGAGAAAATAAGGCTTATTTATCCTCTTCGATTATCGATTTGAAAATATGTATTATTTCCAAATTTAAATTTAGGTTTGATTTAAATTTAAGTTCACTTTAAAGGATTCTTACGTCATTGTTTTTAAAGTCAAAACATTTTGCTTCAAACTATGCAACATCTAAACAAATATTTAATACGAAAATACAAGGAATCTATTGACAAATTAAATTTTATTGGGCAGCATATTTATATGACATATTTTTAAGATTGGAATATTCCTCTTTCACATTAATAACAATAATTTTATTTATTTTCCGTGGCATTGATTATTTATTTTAGCATCACTAGTAAACTTAAGAATGTTACTTACCTATCGACTGCTAGCCAGACGTGCTATTAAATTACACCACGTATACACGCTGGGAGGATGGAGAAAATACCTCACACATTGCGCTGTCAATTCCAAACTATTAAGGTGGAAAATTTCCCATAGAACAGTGAAATCTTCATATAGGCAATTTACTAACACACATGAGTCATACCAAGCTTGTATGCTTAAAAAATTCTATTTTCAAAGTACGTTACAAACTTCGTTTTAAACTTTATGTTAGGTCAAAATGATAAGAAGATGATGAGCCAGTTCGTTTCTCTTGAATGGGCTTGTCGATCTGTCTATGGCTAATAGGATTATTTAACTTGAATTTAAAGATGTTCTGTGCAGTGTTAGTTATTAAAGTAACTCTGAAATGTAAGTTTCCATTTCAATACAATGTGTAAATTTTAATGTTTAAGATTTTTGGAATTATCAAACAAGTTTTATAAACAGAATTATTCATAGCTTACATGGTGTTAATATTTCAGTGGATTTTAAGAAACAACACCTCTGAGGAAGAGAAATAACTTCCGTTCTCTAAAATGCATTCGGCTGTATTTTTACCTAAATTAATGCTAAATCAAAGCTGAAGTTTTGCTTATATTAAAATTTAAGTTTTATTATTTACTTAATAGTTCAAGATTTTTCTCTTTCCCCTCTTTTTTTTTTTTTTTTGTGTGTGTGTGTGTGTGTGTGTTCCCATAAGTACACCAAAGGCATACATATTTATCAATCAAAAAAGAACACGTTTGATGTGGTTAACGTATTAACAGTTGTAAGGTCTTCTGTCTATCTATTGTGTAGAATCTGAAGAAATAGTCATTTCACCGAAAAGGGTTAAACCTTCCTTTTATTAAACTCTTTAAATTATTTACAATGCGTCAACTTGACGCTAATATACTACGCCGCAACTTGAGCGGTAACTGAAACAGTAGAATCAAACTTAAAATTGGAGATACTCACAAGTAGTAGAATTACACTACAGGGCTCATACAATCCTGTATCCTACAGCGCGTAGATGAGTCTAATGGCAGCAAGGTGATAGCGATTAAACCACGTATAATCAGCAGTAACTGCTAAGCGGAAGCTTGCGTATAAGCATACACAGAAATTTCCCAGACTCTCTCTAACTTTCCTTACTGCAACACCAATATTTAAACTTTTTCTCCCCACTGGTAGAATTTGCATTTCTTACACGCGCCACCAAATTTAAATATTCTGGAACTGACAATTAGGGGAATGAAGGCTAATCGGAAAGAAATTTAAGTTACTTTAATTTAAATTAATAACCAGTTTAAAATAAATATAAATCCCTACATTTGTCCATGCCAGAATTTAACAAACTTGGATAAAGGTCCTTAAAGACCTGTTACAAACTGATAAATTCTACAACTAACAAGATCTAAGTCCCGTTTACATTCGAAATACTAAAATTTAAATTATCACAGAAGAAAATTTGTCATCATAGTTCTGCTGGACATCCTTCCTCATCTTTCAATTGGGCTTCAGTCATCTCCTGCCAGTTATCTGGAAGGAATACTTATAAATACATACTTTTAAATAACACTTTCAATTCACAATGCAATCTTTTATTAAGTTTCTAACCTTTTTGCATTTAGCGTAGCTTTCTCAGCTTTTCCGAATATTACGGTTTTTCATGCCACTATTATTCAATTCGCATTAATGCTTAAATTTTATACTTTAATTCCGTTTTGGCTCTCCACAACGTGTGGTGTGAAAACGCAAGTGTCTATGTTACAGTGGACAAAATCTCCACCTAAACGCACATCAACTGTTAGCACATAACAACCTTCTTATACGCACCCTAAATTCATTTCTAAGTTCTCCATGAGCTAATAAACATGAAAATTAACTATAGTGTCGGTGGAGATCCCTACAAAACACATGCATGCCAAATATTTTCTACATTCATCTTAAACGCATGCAAGCTTTCGCTCAAAATCTCATCATTTGATTTAACTAAAATTTCTTTTGGGCGAACTCAATTGACTACACTAAACATTAAATACATTAACTTTTCTTGAAGTTTCAGCACTAAATACATATTATATCTGCTCTTTTGAGCTTTAAACGTTCATTAAAAGTATCATTTACTTTAACACAACAGATATTTCAACATTTTACAAACAAATACTTTTAAGACAATAGAGAATAAAATGAAAATTTTACTTGAATTAATCCTTTTCTTTACCAAAAGTGCGAACCTAAAATAAATTTTCATTAACAAGTACTAATACGAAGCTGCTTGTATCAGGCCAGATCATTTGGCGCTTTAACTTTCGACAAACAAAACCGAACTAGTAGTTCTTTACATTAACATAGCATTTCTATAATACACTATACTTTGTGCTTTCGCCAAATAAAGCTGAAATAACTTTAGTCCTCAATGGAGGCAATAGCTTTTGTCATGTAACTTCGTATTGGAAACATTTTCATGCAACTTTACATAACAGAAAAGATTTATAGAAAACTTCATTTATCTTAGTTTCCTGAAGCTTAGTATTCGACCATTCGTTTGTCGCAGAATTGTATCCAAGCCAACTGGTTCATAAATGAGACTTTCCGTCTCTGCTTCCTATCCGCTGGTGGGAATTGGCTTTTCCTTTTTTCACCCCTGATGAGTGGACTTTTAGAATGTACTGGCGGCATGTCTTGTCTTTTCCTTTTACTGTCTGGCAAACTGGTTCTTTGCACATCGGTATTCGAAGACACTTGCCTGTAAACTCTAGGTTGTTTCGATCTTTGTTCCGTGTCTTCAACCTTCAACTTCGGCAGGCCTCTTCTTCATTTTATCGACGGGTGGTCTTGTTCGTAGCAATCTTTCAGTCCGTCACCTCCTTGATGTATCTTGGGGCTGTCTACTGAGAGACCTTGTCATGACACGGTGATGCTTGTTTCTAGCCGGGACGTTTCTTTCGTCCTTGAATTTTTTCTTAGCTGGATCTTCCCCACGTTGAGGGATTCTTTTCTCCGGAATTCTTCTGCTGGTTTGGGAAGTTGTAGTTTCTTTGGTTCTTTGCTTTTTCGCTGGGTGGTGGAAGTTGTAGTGGGGTCAGAATTGCCCCTGGGGAAGCCGCTTCTTCTGATTCGGAAACTGGAACAAATCATGTAAGGCATCGAAATCTTTACGTTCGCAATATTTTTTCAATTGATCCGGACTAGCCTTTATTCTTTCTCCCGATTATGTTTTTAAGTAGATCACAGTCCCAACGATCTGCTGTACTACATAAGGCCCTTCAAATTTATGGGCGAATTTTGATACGAAGTTTTCAGGTATCAAAGACAAAGTGAACTTTCTTTTCAACAACTTATCACCCACTTTAAAATCTGATTCGCGGCGTTTCCTGTCATAGTAGAGTTTCTGCCGCTTTCTTGCTACATCGGAATTTTCTAAGCTTCATCAATCAACTTTTGAATATTTGGGTGTTTAAATTCTGGTTCTCGCTTTTGAATGAAAAAACGTTTGTCTAAAGGAGTCAAAATCTTCCTACCCAGAAATAATTCAACCGGCGTTTTACCCGTTGTATCATGCTTGGCAGTTCTTAAAGTATAGGCTAGTTCATCAACGGAGCCATCCCAGCGTTTATGATGATTTTTAACGTAACTTCTAATTATTTAAAAATGTTTTTATTACCTCTTTCCGCGACGTTTGCTTGTGGTCTGTACGGGACCATTTTCATATGCGGTATGGCAAGCCCTTTACACAGGTTCTCAAAAATTTGACTAACGAATTCCCTACCATTATCGCTTATTACTTTTAACGGTGCACGGTATTTTAAAATATGCGTATGTAAAAACGCATCTACAACTATTTTAGCTGACGCTCGCTTTAAAGGAATTATTTCTACCCACTTAGAAAAATGGTCTGCAAACACCAAAAGATATCGATTTTTATTTAACTCGCTTTGGGTAAAAGGGCCAGGAAGGTCTATTCCAAGGATCTCGTTAGGAAAAGTCGCGCGAATACTATTTTGATACCCGCCCGGGCTATAAATAACGTCATTTATTAACTGACTTAATTTACAGGATCTGACATACGCTGTTATTATCTTTTGTAGTTGCGGAAAATACACCGCCTCGTGTACTCTACGCACCGTTTTCCTCACTCCTAAATGACCGGCTTTTGCGCTGTCATGAGGTTCCTGCAAAATACTCAACCGTAGTGTGGCTGGTTTCACTTCGTGTTTTTCATTTGTTGATTTAGTATAGAACAACAGATTATCTATGATCTCATAATTTCGGGCCCTACTTCTAATTGCAGCAAGATCAGCATGTTCAAAATTATCTGGATCCTTTAAATAAGCATAGATATTACCAAATTCTGGATCCTTCGGCAATTCAGCTATAATTGTTTCAAAGGAATATAAAACTTTGGAAGTTAACATAGCACATTTTAATCAAATTCGCTGAAACAACCTTGTATTTGGCGTACATTTACTAAAACCACTCAATCGATTTCGAGGACAGCTACAGTCCCTCCTCATCAGGAGAACAAAATATCTAGAAAGGGGAGAATCGAAATCGATTGAGTGTTTTTAGTAAATGTACGCCAAATACAAGGTTGTTTCAGCGAATTTGATTGTCACATTGGCGTGTGTCTCTTCAATTGTAATAGTACATTTTATTTGATGCCCATGTTCATCCACTTTAATTCTTGACAAGGCGTCGGCCACTGTGTTTTCCTTGCCGGGAGTGTGCTTAATTATTAAGCTGTATTCTTGTAACTTTAATGTCCATCTAATTAATCTAAGAGTTAAATCCTTTCCAGAATATAATCTACCTACGGCCGCATGATCAGAGTAGATTGTAACTGGTACTTTTCCGAAGTAGACCCTAAACTTCTGAACTACCATTAACACTGCTAACGTTTCCCTTTCTGTCCCTGTGTTTCCCTTTCTGTTCTTTGAGTCTGGCCTAGGGTTTTGCTAAAAAATTCCGAGGGGTATCCTTTTTCCGCCGCAATCTCCAAGTTCTCGTCCCCTTCCGGGAATTTTAACACTAGGGCATTAATTAGAGCTGTTTCCAATTTTCGAAAGCGGTGTTTGTCTCCGCTGTCCATGCAAACTTGAATTTCTTTCGTTTTAAAACCAACAAAGGTTCAACAATGTCGGCAACATTTTGGATAAACGAAAGATAATATGAGCGCAGGCCAATAAAAGATGAAAATTTTTACGCAGTATTTGGCGGAGGATAATTTGTAATTGCTTTTATTTTCGAATCCTCAATTTCAATACCTTTAGCTGAAATTTTGTATCCTAAATATCGCAATTCCTTAGCTCCTAATTTGCATTTTGCGGCATTAATAGTTAAACCTGCTTCTTTTAATAATGAAAAAACTTCGTGGAGATCTTCCACTTGTTGTTCAATAGTGTCACTAGTTATGATAATGTCATCGAGATAAATGAGAGTGAATTTTCCTAGGAAGGGACGTAAAATTATGTCCATAGCTCATTGAAAAGTTGACGGGGCCCCGCAAAGCCCAAACGGCATGCGTAAAAATTCATAGGTGCCCGGTATTATTTCTGCTATTACCGGTAAAGGGTAAATAGGGAATTTAATCATGCTATTAAGTTTTGTGGTAATCGATCGCAAAACGATAAGCTTTTCGATCCGAAGGGGGCAAGTTATTTCTCTTTCTGCATAGCACAACTGGGCTAGCATATTCACTATTGATTGGAATAATTATTTCATCCCTTAACATTTGTTCTACATGCTGTTCTATTATTGCTTCTTTCTCCTTATCATATCGATAAGGTTTTGCTTTACAAGGTTCGCTTGATTTTAGTTCTATCGCATGGGTAACAATTTGTGTAGTCACTGATTTCTCAGAAAATAACGTATTAAATCTACTTACGAGTTCCTCCAGCTTGGCTCTTTCATCTTGTTTCAGATGCTGGAAATAGATATCTGGAACATTTACCTCTTCCACCACCTTTGGCACCATATCCAAGAAAATAGAATTTTCTGCAAAAATTGTGTGGCGTTCGCCGCCCTGAGGAACTCTGTACCTAAAATTAAATCGTTTTGCAAATTTTTAACAACAAAAAATAGAACTTTCAGAACTTCTTTTTTTTACCTGAACGTTCAGCCATAGCTTCCCGACACATTCGCAAACTTTCCCTTTTGCGGAAACGATTTCTGTGCTACAATTTTTAAACAATAGTATTCTTTGAAAATTTCTATAGTAGAATTTTTGGCTTAAAAAATTTTCTTCCGCGGTGTCCACGAGTGCTTCTATGGGTACATCGTTCAAAAGAACCTGGATTACCAATAGTTGGGAATTTTTAACTACCGCGGTATTTACATACAACTTAGAGGGATTTTGCGATGCACAGGGGGTCTGAACCCTCAATTTCTCAGACACTTCTATTCGTTTAAATTCTTTTTTCCTCCTGATGTTTGCTGGGTGCGCTGACGGTCTTTGGCTTTACCCGTTTTCATTCTTGCTTGTTGATGGCGTGTTGATGGCGTGGTTCATTCCTCCATTGTATTTGTTTTCTGCGGCCGGCTGTCGGGAGAACTGCTGACAGTGTCCCTGGGAAGGAAATCTCGAATTTTCCACTATCCGCCGATTCTGAAACTTTACGGCTAATTCGAATAGCTCTTGCAGCGTTCGTGGGTTTCTCAGCTCCATAAAATCTTGTACTGCGGGTAATAATCCTGGTAATATAATTTCAATTACCTCATTATCGGACTTCCTTCCATATAGCATATTCACTAGTTTGACTTTACGCAGGATAAACTCGGTAAGGTGCTCAACTTTCCGTTGATAAAAGCTGTACAGTTCAGCTTCAAGTTTCACCCGATCCTTCACGATCGAGAAGGCCTTTAGGAGCGCTGATCTGAAATTTTCAAAATTGTAGATGAGACTTCCGACTTCCCCAAGTAAGAATTTTCCAACCCCTCTCCACCAAGACTCCGCTTGTCCTCGGAGGGCACTGGAGGCGATAGCTACATTTTGTCTTTCGGGTACTGGATATAACTGAAAGTGCGTCTCAAGCGATTCCAGAAATGAAGTGACGGAGTTTTTACCGTTGAACACCACTGCTGGCTTGATAGCTGCTCGAATCGTGTGTATTAAAAAGCTAAATCCATCCAATGGGCTTGTCACCATCGGGTCTACGACTTCTGTCTCTTGTAAGGATGATTGTCCGTCCTGATTATTGGCCATTGGATCCGAGTGGGATATTCGGGCGTCAGATGTAAGGTTCTTCTGTCTATCTGTTGTGTAGAATCTGGAGAATTAGTGATTTCACCGAAAAGAGTTAAAACTTCACTTTATTAAACTCTTTAAATTATTTACAATGCGTCAACTTGACTCTAATATACTACGCCGCAACTTGGGCGGTAACTGAAACAGTAGAATCAAACTTAAAATTGGAGATATTCACAACTAGTAGAATTACACTACAGGGCTCATACAATCCTGTATCCAACAGAGCGTAGATGAGTCTAGTGGCAGGAAGATAATAGCGATTAAGCCACGTCTAACCGGCAGTAACTGCTAAGCAGAAGCTTGCGTATAAGCACGCACAGAAATTTCCCAGACTGTCTCTAACTTTCCTTACTGGAACGTCGATATTTAAACTTTTTCTCCCACTGGTAGAATTTGCATTTCTTAAGCGCGCTACCAAATTTAAATATTCTGGCACTGACAATTAGGGGAATGAAAGGTTATAGGAAAGTAGCTTAAAATTAAATTTAACTAGTTATTTAAAATAAATATAAATCCCTACACAGTATTGTAGCTCTAATTTGAATTATGGAGCACTTTCGATTTTAGCAATCATATAAGTACCCTGCATAATCTTGTTCTGAAGAGTCAAACTTAGGTCATAAAAGAATTAGCGGCAGTTTCAATAAATTTAATCTAATGATTTATAGATTACGATTGGTTAAGTGTATTAGTAATTTAGCACCTCAAGTCAAAAATTGCAAGAAGTATTCTCGTATAGACACTGATGGCTGCTTGATTTGCGCATAACTGCACGATTCAGAAGTTATAATTGAATTCAATTTATTAAAAGGTTTTAACCCTTTATGTCCTAAATTACTTTATTTTTTGAAAAAAAGTTTGTAACGTTTTTATTATAATCCTTCACGCATGAAAATCGCTTTGCATTAAACTTACAAAAATGTTATAAGTTTTTCACTGCTTTTTTTCAATTTAAAATTGGGGCTTAAAATCCGGCTGGGACATTATTGAGAAATTTTATTCATGGGACTTAAAGTCTTTAAAGTCTCATAGGAAAATAAAGGGTTAGTAGAAGTAGGATGAAATTGAACTTTCTAGAATCCGAATTCTAAGAGGTTCTGGAATGCCCCGAATCTGTCAAATGTCGAATTTCTCGAATACTTGAAATATTTAGAAGAAACGGGAAATCTTTATTGAATCTTGAACAATCACCGCTTTACAATTTGACCGGTGAACAAGTCAGGTACACAACGCAGTATTTGCATGTCATGGTAAAAGTTACCAGAAATATCAAGGATCTATTAGTAGTAGACTATCTAACTTCATGATTAACGAGGTATTTCAAGAATTAGGATCGGGAAAGCACAGGACGTAGATTGCTTGAAAATTCTGCCATAAATAAATAAATTATAAACAAGTAAAGAATTTAACGTAGCGAATTTACCAACGTTATCCTCAACTAATGGGAAATTCTGTACATTCAAAGCATATAATTTATTGAATTGCTGTTTAATTTATTTTTAAATAGGCTATTACGAAAATATTAGTTTTATGATCAACAAAGTTGTATTGGCTTCTAATATTATCCTTCAGGGTTAACTTCAGATATTTCAAGGTATTTCAAGAATTAGGTTCGAGAACGCACAGGGCGTAGATTGAACATTCACATCTCTTTCTATGAACCTGCATTTACTAAATTTAAAATTAAGAAAATTCGATTTTTTATTTATATTTCAGCTATTTCATCTAGATCCCAAAATGACAAAATTTTAACTAGTATATAGCATATGAAATATCTTCGAAAAGTTGCTGTCGTCGTAGATACATTCATTTCCAAAAGTTAAGCACGGAGAGAAAAATGCTAATTTCCGGAAGCCAATCAGAATAGAAGAGGATGCAATTCGCTGCAGAGGTAGATGGAAGTATGCAAATACGTTACGTAACAGCCAATCGCGCTTTCATGTCAAGAAATATGCAAAAAAGGCAGTCTTATAAGAAGCCACCTTTATGAAGGGTTACAGAAGTTGATTGTAAGTGCTGATAGATGGTGTTTAAAACTTTCGTACAATTTGATTTCAAGACATACGTGTTTCTATGACTTCCAGAAGACGAATGGAAGATTCTGGACTCTGGCGTGCTGTGGGGCGCATTGAAGCAGGACAGACGATCACAGATGTTGCTCGTTTCTTCGGCGTTCATCATTCTGTAATTTCACGTTTATGGAAACAATTCCAAACCACACAGGCAGTTGTCCGAAGCCCCGTAGCCGGTCGCCCAAGGCTTACATCCCCAGCGGAAGATCGATATACTTCTACTGTAGCCAAGCGGAATCGCAGAGCGACCTCCACACCTGTGACATCTATGGTTACAGCGGCCATTGGTAAGGCGATATCTGCAGCTACTGTACGCCGAAGATTACACATGAGTGGACTGTACGCCCGGGTACCTCGATTTTGTGTTCTTCTATCCGTCCAATCAAGAGGAGCACGATTACAGTGGTGCCGGGAACATGTCAATTGGAATGTGTCTGACTGGGGCAATGTCATGTTTACTGATGAGAAAAGATTTGCTCTGGAGCCAGATGACAAGCGTATAAAGATATGGCGTGAACAACGAACACGCAGTCAGTCCCAAAACATCACCGAACATCACGCATTCCGAGGCGGAAGCATTATGGTGTGGCCAGGGATTTTATTAGGATACCTCACCGACCTGCACATCTTTAAACGGGGTTGTTTGACGGCTGTTCGGTATCTAGATGAAGTCCTAGAACCCATTGTGAGATTGTACGCTGCAGCAGTTTGCCCTACTTTTGTTTTAATGGACGATAACGCACTTCCCCATAGAGCTGACATTGTCGATGACAACCTGGAGAGTGAAGGGATTGCGCGTATGGCTTGGCCAACATATTCGCCAGACCTTAATCCCATTGAAAATCTTTGGGATGCTCTCGGGCGTGCTATATCTTCACGTTTCCCACTTCCAGCCACTCTTATTGAGCTAGAAACTGCTCTACTAGAAGAATGGCGATTGCTTAATTCTGCGGTGGTTGACCACCTAATTGAAAGCATGGTCACAAGGTGTAAACTTTGTATACAGATGAGGTGGGGTGACATACCTTATTAATATTCTTTTTTTTTTCATTTTATGCTGTTTATTTTTACTTTATACATAATTCTGTTTAAGTCTCCAGTATGTCATTATCTGATAACTTTAATATTGTTTTCATTTCTGTATATAATTATTGATTTCGTTTTATGCATAAATATATATGCTGCTTTCCTGCCGAATTTTGTGTCAGTCAAAGCAGTATTTGTTGATTTTTTTTTTTTTTTTTTTTAAATTTTTTTTCATTTTACATCTTCGTGCTTAACTTTTGGAAGTGGGTGTACTTAAAGAAGAAGCTCACAGTTGGCAGGACAGAAGTACGAGCGAAAATGTAATACATTCAAAACAAAAACCTGGAACAGTAGAAAAACAATTATGCTTCTGAAATAAGTTAGCTTTGACTTCGGTGTATTGTGATTGGTTATTTAATAAATTTCACATAAGTATTTTCATTTATTTGTACGATCATTAAGCACTTTATGCTTAATTTCATAGAACTTACAACTTTATTTCAGATTGATATTCCCTAAAAACTGTAAAGGAATAGTTTTTATTGCCCTTAAATGTGATGAGGCATGACATGTTTAAATCCAGCTGAAGCAAACTTTTACTGTTTAAATAAAAAATTTTAATTAATGTTTATGCATTTCATGTAACGCTTCAGAATTTACCTTTTGATTTCAAGTATAAATATTAAACCAGAAAGTACTGCTGTATGCTTACGGGTTCGTAACAGATTAAATGCACACAGATCCGATGATAGGTTAATAAAATTTATTTTATCAACAGAAACACTTCAAAGTTATGAAATTTCCACAAAAATACTCTTGCAGGTGTTTACAGTATCACAACGTACAATCAGTAATTATGTTTCAAACTACTAAGAACGTTAAACACAACGCAAAGTAAATTGCAACTAAAGAAAAAGCTATTTCAAGAAAGCGGAGATCTTAGCTCACACTGAACTAACAAGAATAACTAAGCAACTAAGAGCAGATGCTGTCTCCGGCCTTATATAGTTTTCAATGGCCGCCGAGGTATTTCTATACTTTCTGCTTTTCGAAATTACTGGAAAGCGATATGAGGATCGAATTACGGTTACAATGATCAACTGCATTTATTCAACTACAGTACCTATTATGGTGATACGGGGCCCGAACCAAAGTGTCGCCAAATGATCTTCAAGTTCGTCAACTTTTGGGGATTTCTCGCCAAATTACCGAGATACCACTTACTCAATGTTAAATGGACTTACCCCAGTATTCTTACTTTTTCGGCATAGCTTCTCTTGTCATAAAAGTGCCTTTGATAAGCACCAAATATAAACTAGAGCTTTTAGTGCTTAGTACATTAAAACTTGCCTTGTGATTATTAATTTAAATACAAATGATACAAAGCAATGATAACTGGTGCATATCATATGTAAGCTTACCATAAAATAAAATAAAACATCATACTGAATTTATAAGAGACTTTTATTTTACTTTTAAAATTAATTTAAACTATTAGCAATAAGGATTTTCCTCCTAGGAGTCAAAGTAAAATAGTACATTTTAGCATATTAATATTAGAATCAAGCGTATCTGTCTTGAATCTTCCTACTTTTAGCAAAAGAAGGAATTGTTTTTGATCGCAAATTTCAGGACAGCCATAAGCTAAATGAAGTAATAGGAATTTACATCTTTCTAACTTGATTTTGAAATGAATTAATTTCTTGAATTAAATTTAAGGATTCAACAAAATTAAATGAGAAGAAACAATTTATCTATTGAAATCCAGACTGGTGGCAGCATTAGAGAGGAAATATCAAGTCTATGAGCAGAAAGCAGGAAGTCCAAAGCAGGCAGGAAACATCAAAGTCTATGAGCAGACGGCAGGGGAACGTTTTCGCCACGGACGAGAAAGTGATGCATAACTGGTCAAATGGCAAGACGTAGAAATTCACTAAAGATGACTGATGGCCCCTTTGAGCAACGTGTACTCAGCTCCACGAACATGGGTGCAACAGAAGATGAGCAAGGCCACATCCGAGTTGAATTCCTTTGGCCACGAAAGGAGGAACCAATGGCCATGCGAAGGTCATGATGAATCAAGATGTAGTGGACCACAGCAGCACCAAGACGAAGATGAACCATACTTTCATGATGCAATAGCACATCTTAACTGATGGCACAGTAATACAACATAACCTCCTTGAGCAAACCATATTATTACCCCTCACTGCTACTTAGATTCTGCAGCGCAGCTTTCACAGGAGCGAAAGAGAGCGCAAGAGTGTTCAAGAAGGCGAAAATTGAGTGCACAGGCTTTTTGTTACGAACATTTGCCAACGGCGCCAAAACTCATTCAAAAACGTAACAATTCCTGACAAAAAAAGTCCCGAAGAAAACAGTATAAAATTTTTACTTTTCAAAGCGTTAGTTCAACACTTTTCCCCCGCGTCGCCAGAAATTTCGCCAATCAAAAACACCTGTCGACATTAACCTAGAACTCTGCCGGAAGCTCAAAGTGACCTTCACCATAAATCCCCCCCAAAGCAGCTTAAAAATGATAAGATAGCAATTACACCAAATCCTACGAAAGCTACAAAATTTTTGTTCATTAAATGAGCATATTTCACAAACTATTTAAGCTAACAACTTGAAAGTAATTTTAATTAAAGTGCAAATCTTTGTGTTTCTTCTAGTATAAGATATAAATATGTAAACTCAAAATAAGTATTTTAAAATCCAGATTCTAACAAAATCACACCCATTTCTATTGTCTACTGCCAAGCGCGTTCCGAAAATAAAAGTAACGAACTTACTATCTTAAGTACCAAACTCTAATTAAAGGTAAAAGAAATTAACACAGAAATTAAATAAAATACACTGTAACATTTAGAATATAAATAAATTAATTAATTAATTAGCTTAATTTTGCTACAGAACACTCTCTCTAGATTTTTCATATTACATCACACAGAAAAATACAACAATTTCGCATATAATTGCACTAAAATCATCTATCTATCTATGTATAAAAATTCGTAGCAATACTTTTTTTCTCTCTGTATCTTTACCGCAACATTAAAGGACCATGTCGAAATCAGAGTCATTAGCAATTTTCATGAAAACTGCTATAATTAATAAACATTAATAATGTCTCATGTAAAATAAGGTTATTTATAAATCCGCTTTAGTTTTCTTATTAAACTTTTTTTTATTTTCTTAGATTACTGTTTAATATGCAGCAAAAGCGGCTGAGGCATCAAAACTACTGTGTCCGATTTCTGAGACATATGAAAAGGACATGTGAAAATTCTGCTATAGCTGGGATTCTGCAGATCGTGAGAGCTCAGAATACAGTGCAAAGATTACTACGAACTTTTGTGTTCTTATTTTGTGCATTTGGACTCTGTTACCAGTTTTGGGCTTTCTTAGACTTATACTGGGCTTATCCTGTTGTAATAAACGTCGAAGTTGACTCACCATCCGAAATCGTGATGCCTGCTTTTACCATCTGCGATTATAATGGGTAAGCACATTTTGCTTCGAGTTTAAATAAACATAAATATATTTCTTAGTTTTTGAAAACGTTAAAGTACAGAAATAAGCAAAATTTAATTTTAAGTTGATACTGGTTTTATAAAACAATTTATGCTTTTCGAAAGAGCTTTTTAGGACTTTCTTCTCCTTCACTTGGCTAATTTCTTAAATAAAACCAATAAAAATATTTAGTTCAATAAAAAAATCATATATAGATATATTTTACTTTTCCAACATTATTTTAGTACTGAATTTTGTTGCTACATTTAACGTTCAAAGAAGCGCTTCTTCCTTACATAAAGAATTCCAATCTAACGAATTTGGCTTAAAATGAGCGTCCGAATGTAACTGTAAGGTTATTATTTAAATTAACCAGTTATTATGATTTGGATCTTTACTATAAGTTCTCCTTTCCGTTTTCCCACCCATAATATAAATGAGTTAGCCAGCATTTAAACTGAGGCTTTTGGATTTGAAGAAGCTTGCTTATGGCCCGCACATGCACGCTACACATACCTCCTTCAGAGTTCAGTTGTTTTTTCACAACAATATTCATATTTGGTTGCATAATTTCAAAAATACCACTAGTAGAAGCGATGGAATTACACTTCCAATAATCCAAAATGCAACACGAAGAAGGGCAAGAGATATCGAAGCCAAAGTTATTTCAGAGATTACATATAGTATCAATGTTAACTGATATGAAATACAGGGTACTATTCCGTTAGAACGGCGACAGTTAAAAAGGCGCCAAATGCAAAATTATAAAATAATAATAGAGCTTAAAAGACTAAAAAAAATAGCTCCGTAAAAAGCAAACTTTTTTAAATTTCTTAGTTCCTAACGAAAGTAAATTTTCTTTTTATTTCCTAATCTGCAATATTCTACACATAAATAAACCATAACAAAACGTAGCGAAATTCAATCTAATCATGTGGTATAAAATTACAAATAGTGTTCAATATTGCAGAAAAAACTTCAGTTTTTGAATATAACCGACGGCACATCAATTCTATTAAATATAACTTTAAATGGTTGCAAGCAGTGCCCAGCTGACGTTTATTTCTCCATTTAGCACTGCTCTACAATAGCTTCATATTTTGGGTATGACATCCATTTTCGGAATCTACAAAATTATAACTGTGATTCACAGTAAAGTGTTCATACTCAGCATTTCTTAATTCTTCTTTCTTATATCCTTTCCAGCAGTCGTAAAATATAATGCTGCGGTCCGTGATATTTTCTTGAAATGATCGTCAATGATGTACCACAACGATCGGGAACAGCGACCAAAAAACATTCTTTGCTTTCCCATCATAAGCCCCCAAATACCCATTGCCACTTAAGAAGACGTGAAACGTTGTTTTTTCGTTTTGTGAAAAGACATTAAAGTAGCTATTCCAATCTATTGTCATATTATGGCTGACTTCTACCTGAAGTTAGCAAAATTCAATCGACGTCAATTTAACCCTTTTTTATTTCACAGCAGGACTGTAACGTAAGAGCATTCGAGATGGATGAATACTCAGACCAGCGGTCTTTTAAATTATTTATTTTAAAACTTAATAAAGATTTCTTGAGTAATAAAAGCAAAACATTATTCCGATACAGCCATACATACAAAAACTGTCGCTTGAAGGGGCTCTGAACAGTCGCGTGGCCGACTTTCTTACAGTATCATCTGAAACAAAAGTCTCTAAGCAAGACTCTCCCTAAAAACCTCTTTCTTCCTTTTGCGTTAAATTCGAAAGGAAACCACACGGGGGGGAGGGGATCCTTCCGAATTTCTACTGTGGAAGATTACTTTCCGGTCATTTAGCTGACATTGGGTGATAGTTCGCACGGAAACAGCACAACGGGTGCCCTTAACAGACTTCCGTAGTTAAGTTACCTGAAGATTAGTTCTGTTTGAAAATAGGAATTCTAATGCAAAACGGGCGATCCTCGCCTGAGGATCGCTACAGTACGTAGCAACTCCATATAGAACTTTGTTTGAGCTAAAGTTAACGTCATCGGAGGATTTTGAGAACAAAATCTATTGCTAAGAATTATTAGAATTATTTCTTTGTCCTGGAAGAATCTTATGACAGCCGCTTCTTCATCATAAGGTAATTGCTAAAGTGTGCAATCCATCGTACTCAAAAAATGGCGAAATACGGCAAAAAAATAATGAGTGATCATATTTCAAAAGTTAAATTCTCGAGTCACGATATTTAGCGTGTTGTTGAAGCATTGTTTTCTTCTCCTTTTTTCTTCATTTTTAACTGACGCCGCTTTAACAGAATAGTATCAAATACAGTCTTCTTTGAGGAGAGGAACACGAGAAAATCTGTTTTAATCGTTACCTTCATGTTTGTCAGTAACCGCTGCTACACGCTGCGACACTGAGAAAGGCATTGGGTGTGTTCTTACGGAATGGTAGCCTAGAAACGTAGCCAAAGTATGAAGGCAAGCCCTCACATTTTCTCTCCGAATTCCACTTCGACTGTGGCAACGGGCATTGACTATAAAGGCTATAAATAGAGCACTTTTGAAATTCCCTTTTTTCTATCTCAATGCCTAGTTATCTCGCTAGTCCAATCAAATTTCGTGCATGTTGCACGTGACTTCCAACACTTCTGATTGCTCCTCTCTCTCCTGCGGCCATCGGACTGCCTCCTGCCTTCCTTCCTCTTGTTTCTCTTTTAGTGAGATTCCCACTATCTGGAACTCTTCACTGTCATAGACCATCAAGGCTAACATTCATGATGCTGCCCACGGCAACTTGAGATTGAGACCACTATGTTAAAGAGTGTATTAAATATGTTTATGTCCTTTTCTACTTCGCGTATCATTTCGTGAATGTTATTTCAAATGGTCATCAGCATTGGTCGTTATTGATAAAAATCTTACCAGCATTATAGTTCTTCTCCTGGATATATTTGAATATGCTAAAGTGATAGTAATGCAGTACACTTTTCCAATATGGTCATCAGCACAGCTCGTCATCTATAAACATCTTATCAATATTACAGTACTTCTTCTGCATATATTTGAATGTGATAAAGTGAAAGTGATGCAGTAAACTTTTCCAGTACTCTTATTTAGACTGTACTTTCTGTTATAAACTTCTTTTCAGATATACCTTAGAAGATTATTGCTCAATGACCCGATATCCTTGCGAACCCGTCGATAATGAAACTGAATTCTGCGAACTGCATGAGAGGTACTGCAGATATTTAAAAGTACCTGAAAACTTCCGAGTGAGTAAATATTTTCTATGCTCTCTTTCTCATTTCAAAGCATTACCAAGAATTTAAATTTATTTTCATTTTAAAAATACAGGAAGTTTTCATTTGTACTAATTAAACCTTGGTCTTTTATTTTGTACCTGAACATTTTTCCTGCATTTTTGAGGTTCTGAATTATGTGATCAAAGTCATGAATTCTATCGCTAGAACTATTATAAGGGGTTCTCGGAGGAGATGACGTGATTAAATTGCCAAACCAACGTTCCGGACATGCTGTATAGGGTTAAGGTCAAGAAATCTGGCTAACCAATCCACATGACGAGTATCTTCACTTTCTATTCGTCAACTATCTTATCCCTATGCGGACAAGCGTTGTCGTTCATTAACAGGAACCCAAGTGAAAATGCGCTCCTACAAAGTCGAACATATGGCGCTAAAGTCTCCATTCTATACTTCAGGACAAACAGGGAGCCTTTGACAAACAAATGCAGGGATGAGTTCGTTCAGTATAAAGCTTGCCCAAACCATTACATCTCCACTACCTAATAATCCTTTTCTTTGATGAGTGTGGTGTGGTATCATGTTTCAGACTCTTCTCAGATTCAGGAACACCATGAAGTCTGATCCAAGGCGCATGTTGTTAGCACTTGCGTTAGCATGCTAAACACGCTCCCTTGTATGCTGCTTTTGAGCAGAACACCAACAGCAGGTCTTCTGGCACACAGCCTTATCTCAAGAAGCTTTCAGGCAACTGTAGACGTAAAACTCGTGTTTTGGTGGCAGCATGCAGCTCATGCGAGAGCTGTGAAGCTGCAACAGTCCTGCGTCGCCGAGCTAAAAGTGCCAAATAACAATTCTCATTCATCGATATGATTCGGTCGACCGTGTCCAGGTCTTTTCGATATGGATTCAATGTGCTGAAACTACATATGTCCACAAATTGCAGATGACATTTGGTGTTACATTCAGTTCTGTAGCCACCTATGCCTGTGATTGGCACTGCAATACATGCTTTTGATTGTCCTATGACTGCAATGCACAGGGAAATACAATTTTAATTAGAATTCTACTAAAAATATCTACTGATAGTTCTTTATTTAACTCCATCATCTATATTTTCATTGGATCCTCATTTTACCTGATACTTTATTAAATTTATCCAACTCTTGCGAAAAACATGGTTGATTGCCGTGAAGGAGTGTAAACACGCAAATCACTGAAAATCTCTCCAATCCTCGAAAAAAAATTATGTCTCCTCCATAACCACTGCTCGGCAAACACACGTGTGTACGCTTACGTATTTGGCTCTATAGAGTATATTTACACGATTCTTCGGCGGCGTAATTAATACCTTTAGTTCAATACATTTCATAAAAATAAACATAGTTTGCAAATTCCCTTAAATATTGCACATGAGTTTGTATACAACCAACAGCAGATGTTACAAAGTTATATTGCATTTTTCTTTATGCTAAGAAACCGATTGACTGATGTAGTAAATAGAAAATTCTTTTTAGGTACCCCGCAATGAGACAGCTGTTATACAAGAAATAATGAATGGCTTAGAATTTCAGTCGGAACTAAATAATTTTGAAGAATATATAGTCAAGAAATGTGAAATACTAACTGCAGGAAATTCTCCTGCTGTACCGTGTAGGTGAGTTTGCAAAGAAAACTCTACCTTACATTCTGTCATTTACAACCCCTGCACTCATTAAAAGTTGAAATTTTGTGATATTTTAAATGACCTTAACTATATTTTAGAACACCCATCGGGTTGCAAATCATCTCTTCCTCGTAGAATAAACTAAACTTTCAAAAAATAAAACTAAAGTTTAATAAGCAAGTTATCTAAGCCAAAGTTCTGTTTTGCATGACCTTAACTTAAAACTCTTTTATCAAGAATTCATCAATTTTTTCATCAATAAGGAAAAGGAAAAATTAGAAATAAAGCTGAATTACTCGGTCTTGTATGAAAACACAAAAGAATAATAAAAGAATTTTAAAAAACTGTAATAAAGTATTTCCTCGCGTATATTCCTCCTCAGCTTTTTGGTGTTAGGTTCTGAAATTTAAAAAAAAATATTCGCATAATTTTCTCCTTCCTCTGTTGTACGTAGTTTTTCTCTCTGAGGAATAATTTGTTACTAAATTGTACTATCTTGATTATTAGCCCAAAGGGAAAATTTGCGAAAAAGGACTATTAATTTCGTTTTGGCATTTTCCGTTGATTTACTATAAACGACGCTTCACTTTTCAAATTGTTGCCACCAAATATTACAAGCCTGCATTATATTTAGAGAAATTAAATAATGAAGAATCTGCATCAATGTAGGTATGTTTCTCTCACTGTAGAAAACAAACGGTACCTACAGCTATCAAATTTTGAATAACGTAGTCCTCCACTCGAATGAATTTGTTTTATTATCTATTTCATATCTTGTAAACCTTTAACGAATTTTTGATTAACGCACTCGACGATTTCAAAGCGAGAAATGGTAACAGTATACGGAAAAAGAAAACATTTTAACTCCACCGCGCGAGACTGTGTATGGAAAATTCTAAAGATATTGTTGCGTGCGTACTGGTTCGTAATAAACTGAATGCACAAGTCCGATAATAGGTTAATAAAATGTATTCTTATCAAAAAGAATATATGAGAACGCTTGAATTTTTATTCACAGATATTCGTATAAGTGTGCACAATATCACGCAGTATAATCAGTGGTTATACTTCAGACTACTAAAAACGTTAAAATACAACGCAATATACAGCATATTTAAAGAGAAAGCTAATTCAGACATCTCTATTCACGCGGAACTATAAAACTGCAACAACAATAACTAAAGAACTAACTCTGAAACGCTTTTTCTTCGGAAACAAGTGTGGAATTACCGTTACAGCCAATATAGCGGTCAATTACATTTATTCAATTTCAATACGATTCTTGATACAAGTTACCGAGACAACCATTTACTCAATGTTAAATGCACGTGCTCCTGTATTTTTACTTTTCCGGCATAGTTTTCTCTTAAAATTTCTCTGGCGCTGCATTGAACAGGGAAATACAACGACGTCAATTATAATTCTACTAAAAATATCTAACTAAATTCAAAATTCGTAACAATATGCTGCTTTTAAATTATTCTGTGATATTGATCTTGCATTGAATTTTATGGTTTAAGTGAGAAGAACATGATATTTTAATAAATAAAGGTAACACACAGAACGTTAAAAAAACGCCCATTTGTGAGGTAGTATAAAATCTGAAAACCTTCAGCTTTTTTTTATCTATATCTATCTATCTATATATATATATATATACCATTCAGTGCATAATTCAAACGGATTTTGTGCAGATTCATCGTTAAGCTATCCGGATGTGGATCATGTGATTTCACCTTACTTCATGTGGTAAAAAAATGTGATACCGTGAGTTACGAGAATGTTAAGAAATGATTAATCATCTGTATTGAGAGATAATTATTTTATGGCCATGGACTGCGAAACAATATCCAAAACGAAGAGAATATTTAGGATTTTAACCTGGAGCGCCAAATAACCCTAAATTAGATAAAAGATTAACTAACTCATGTAATAGTGTCAAAAAAGTATCATCATTAGACGTGAAATTGACATTTGTTCAGAACTTTAACACTGTAGTAGAAATTTAGTTACATATTCAATCATAGAAACCTATCTAAATACCAGTGACATGATGACATTCGCGAATTCGTCGCAGAACTGAACGCCGGAGGAAGTGAAAAAAAATTGTAACATCGCAAAAGCCTTTAATTATTTTTCGACATCGTTTATGCAGAATATTATAAAACCTTTTAGGAATGAAAAATGTCCAGCCATTTTTAGCAAACGTACACAGCCTACTCGACCTCGTATCTCGAAGTAAAAATGGCGCAAAGAACTTGTCTCAGTTGACTGGATATTCTTCAGCTTAATATGTTGTTCAATGAAAGATAGATTCTACATCAACATGCACAAATAACTGAAAAGGAATCGGTTTTGTAAAAGCCCTAAAATCTTACTTCGGGAATTCTAAGCAAAGCGGACGAGGACTGGTAGCAGGCAGCGAATAGTTGCCGCAGTGATGAATCTCGTTTGCCTTCATTCAACGTCATCAAGGGTGACAGCCCAAGTAGGAGAGAGTGCAAATGCAAAACCGGATTATTTATATCTTTTGCAGCCGGTTTCCGTCACTTTCTTTCTATTATTTACATTGTAGCCTTATCTACTACTGCTGTGTTCGATCTTTGAAATCCGAATATTTTTTTCGCCTGAGCCAGACCAAAGCTCGACGTATCCGGCTTAATTACCCAGGTAATTGAGCTGACAGTGATCGAAATGTTAATATTCCGATGTATTCTTATTGGAATGTAAGTTTTATAATTTCTAGCTAAATGAAAGTTACTTGACTGCTATAATCAACTAGAAATACACAGCGACTATTCGCTAAGTTCTACTGGGACCATAACAACAACAAAAGAAGGGTTAAAATACTCATTTGTTTCACCTCAAATTTATTCTCAGAAGAACCCTCTTCGGCGTACAAATAGCCAGCACTTATGGCTTTAACTTAAAAGAAGAAAATGTGTAACTAAACTAAGACGAATAATCAGCCGAAGCTTCCCAGAGATATTTAACGCGTAGTTTTTGGCTAATGTCACCGACGTAGATTAATAGGCAATTAATATGCACCGCTGTAAAATAGCAAGTAGTAACAACAACGTGGTTGACAGGCAGAACACGGTGTGTCTGAAGTAGCTCAGACCTCA
This sequence comes from Stegodyphus mimosarum, assembly GCA_000611955.2. Lineage (NCBI taxonomy): Eukaryota > Metazoa > Arthropoda > Arachnida > Araneae > Eresidae > Stegodyphus > Stegodyphus mimosarum. The sequence continues at coordinate 878,807 of KK112313.1, forward strand.
GCTTAAATAGTAGTTTGAACCCTACTTTGCATAAAGCGTGAAACTGAAAACTCACTCTGGCAAAACGTAGATAGGAAAATGAGATTGAAAAGGAAAGGCTATTTCGAAACTAAAAATTAACTGTTAGGAAAACAAAATAAACCGTACAGTTTTTTTAAAGAAATAAGCTTGTGATAGTTACAACTAGTTTATCCAGGACTTTTTCATTTGTTGTGATCATACTATAACCGAGTTCTTCGGAAATTATAAATTACCCTCTCGATTTTCGGGCGATAAAACTAGTTTAAAAGAGGGGGAATACGCAAGAAAATACAGTAACCATTTATTAATAAGTCATACATTATTCCATAATCATTACGATAACTCCTGTTCTTCTTTCAAATCTAAAACATTACACTTAACAGCGAAAAAGTAGAATTTTAGCTAACTAAATGAAATTTAAAATTAATATACCTAAATTCCTAATCCTGTAATTTCCAATTCAAAATTTGACGCATAACTACTTTTATATTTCGTTTCATTTCATTTCATTCATTTCTACTTTTATATTTCATTTCGTTTTATTGTTACCTATTACCTATCTTTGAAATATTATGGGCTCCTATAAAATATTTTTGTTATATTTCAAATGATATCTAATTTGTTAACACTGTCGATTTTATTATTTTTATTTACTTATTATCCTTAATAATAATTGTTTAAACGAAAAATATGCTTCATGTTTCGCTTTTTTATTTCTTTCCAATTACAGATTCCTCACATTTTTGTTGTATAAGAATTTAAATATTCCGAAAATATAATTTTACAACATCCATAAAAATTGTATTTTCAAAACAAGATATGATAACAAAAAAGTATTAAAATAAAAAATAATAATAAATTTATTCAAATTTATTATGATGGCAAAATAAATTTAAAAATAAACAGGAGGAAACTCTGTTTAAAAAACTTTTTTAGAGGGGAGAAAAATAGGAATGTAATATTTTCAGTTTCAGTTTCTTATACCAGTTAAATAGTTTTCGCTATTTAAAAATTCAAAGTAAGATTTCTTTCAAAGTTAATGGAACTGTTGTTCAGAAAACTGCATGCTAAAATTCTTTTATTTTTTCAGAAGAGCAAGACGAGCTCTGCACACGAAAGGAGAAATCCAAACCAGAACAAATTGCTTTATGTTCAATTCGATATGGGCAATGCCAAATGCACAGTCAGAAAACATTCCTTCGACAGCTGGTAATAAGAAAAGCAAGATGAGTTTAAATCAAAATTGTTCTACTTTATGCTTTTCATATTAATATGTTATTAATGATAAAAGATAATTTTCCAGGATAAATATGCTTATTTTATATAAAAAAAGGAATGGAAAAACTTCCTAGATTTAACTGTGCCATCGTTTACAAAGAATTAAAGGCATTCTCCTGTATACCCTAGACTAGCCGAGTAGGTAACATTATCAAATAATGGTAGTTTGAATCGAATGTTTCGTTCGAATCAGAAGTTTTAAAAGCAATGCCAAAGAAACAGCTGCGTGAGTGTTGTGATTTTTTTCTCCGCGTGTAACATAAATAGAAGCCAGCTTCTCATAGGTTTTAGAACATCCTCCATGAATGCATTTCTCCACTCACGCAGACAGTACTCGCGTTCTGTGCCTTATTTAAAAACAAAAATACTTATCAGATCTTGCTGTAGAGTGTACTAGAAAAAAGTAAGATATCTATTCAGTTAGCAGTTAGCATATCGGCTCGGAGATGCTGTTTACTTCGGTATGAGAAGATTCCAGGACTTGTACGTAAACATGAAACGTTTTTCAGCATTTTCTGCTTATAAGTTCATTACTTTTAGGCTTAATTTTTTCCTCCCTACATTTGATCATTTTATTTTCTTACAAATATATCTAGCCCACTACTAACCAATGAGTACTGATAGTTCGACCTTGGTTCGAATCCTAATGGAAAAACTGGTTGCATCGGTGTTCTCACGTTTTTCCTTAAAAGTATCCTTCACGAACGTATCCTGTTACACAAATAGTTTATATCCTAAGTAACGAAGTTCTGGAGCAACTAACTTAAATTTAGCAGCATTTATTTTTAGTCCAGCATTATTTAGAAGTCAAAATACTTCACATAGGTCTTTAACATGATCATCTATTGTTTTCTCGTGAGTATAATATCGTCTAAATAAATAAATGTGTTTTTGCCAAGGACTGTTCGTAATATCGTATCCCGTTGGAAAGTGGCAGGTGCTCCACATAAGACAAACGGCATTCTCAAAAAAAGCGTACACGTTCAACTTCGTAATGAATGCAATTCCAGGGACATCTTCAGGCTTCACACCAATTTGGAAATAGCCTGATATTAGATCCAACGTTATCATGAATTTTGCAGATTTAATTTTTCGGATGCTCTCTTCAATAATGTGGAAAGAATAGACTGGATATTTAGTTACGCTCTTTAAGTTTTCTATAGTCAAAAGCGAATCGCCATCGATTTGTGGTTGGTAGGTGGAAGATAATCTGTCTTTCCACACAGCACCACCGGGCTGGAGTAAGAACTCTATCGGAGTTATAGTTTTATTCTTTAACATTTCTTCTATATGGTCCTCAATTATTTTTTCCTTAATTCTATCATAAGTTTTGGACCTCAGTGAGGCCGCATTGCCGCTGTCTATTGTATGGTTCACGTTATGAATATAGCCTGGACGCTTCTCAAATAAATTTGGAAATTCATTTACCAGTCTTTTTAATTGTCGCCTTTCTTTCGGCCTAAAGTGCTGTAGTTTAACTTCGAGTGACTGATTTCGTCTTTCTTCCAGCTTATTCATCTTTAGCTGTAAAGCAAACCTTGAAAATTAAGATGAGCCCCTGCCATTTTCAAAAACTCTATCCCTGCAATTACGGCACTTAAAGATTTCTTACGATAAAGAAAATGACTTTTAGAAGTTCATCCTTCGCTTGTACATGCAATAATATCTTACCGATGCATCTACATTGCTTGCATTGTGCGGTGTGCTATAACTCTTGCCTCTTTTAAGCTAAAAAGTCCACAATTTCGATAATATTTTCAGAAAAATGCTTCTGTAATAAAACTGCTTTGCGCTCCGGTATCGATAAATACTCCTGCAGGGATGTTATTTCGTAAAACCAGCACAACTGGCAACTTCAACTTTTTCACTATTACGGTTTTTAATTGAAATTTTGAGGGATTTTCTTCGTTCCGAGACAACTGTACCCTCTTGTCTTCAATATTCCTTCCTAGTTTAAACTGTCCCCCTATTTTCGTTTTTGGTCTTCCTTTTGGCGACCTTTACTCACTGTTGAATCTTTTCTTCTTTTATCAGATTGTCTCTTCTGGCCAAACTGGGGCCACATGTCGATTTTGAAACTTACTTGCTAATTCAAATAGATTTTCTAAAGTCGTGTGATTGCGAAGCTCGAAGAAATCTTGGATTGGAGGTAGTAACCTCGAAAAAATAACTTGAATAATTTTTTTATTCGGCCTCTTGCCATACAACAAATTAAAAATTTGAACTGTTTTTAAATAAAATTTGTTAGGTCCTCGACTTTAAACTGGAATTTCCTAAACAGTTCCGACTCGAGCTTGGTCCTATCTTTCATTGGGCAACGCTTTAATAAGAGCATTTTTAAATTCATTATGTGTAGGTATCGCTTCCTGGCTAACCTAACAAATTTTCAAGTGCATTTGTACCAAGTGGAGGTTTGGTCTCTAAGTGCAGCAGTGACGTTTTTGTGCCTCTGGCACTGATTACAGTAGGAAGTGCGAATTCAGCTGTTCAAGAAATTTCGTTACAGAGCTTTTCCCATCAAAAGTGGCTGTTGATTTCCTAGAATCCCTAATTATATAAGTAATAAATGCAAATCCCTCCATCCGATTAACTGCAGTCGGCAAAACTTACGACGTCATCACTTAGGCCTCGTTGAGACATTGAGGGAGCCAAACTAAATCTTGGAGTTTCCTGTGACATGGGTCGCTTCGAAGTTCGGGCACCAATACAGGGCCTACCCTTCTATTGTAGCATAAAATTAGACCAGAACTCTCAAAGACAAGTATCGAATTTTCATTGTGTCTTGGAAGTACCGCAGAGACAGGGAAAGGATGTATACGACCGTTTATTAATCCAAATAAAATTTAACACACGGCACGAACTCATGCTTACAGAAGCCAATAGCTTTGGCTTTAAATCGATGATAATGGATGAACTAATGAAACTTAAATATAGCCTAACGGCTTCAGAGTATAACTAGCATGCAAGTTGGCTCTAACCGAAGTCGGCGTAAGCAAACCTAATAGCAAGAATACCTTAACACCGCAGAATACTGACCACTTAAGAATCAAAGTTGGCAATGTGGTCTTTAAACAGGCAGAACGCGCTCTTATTTCACTCTCCAAAACCTTCCTTTAAATACTTTCTTCTCTCTACCTAATCTGAATATCGCACTAGCTGCAAATTTACATTGCGATAAGGAAATGGAAACGAAGCTGACAAAGAAATTAACATAAAATAAAGGGTTAGAAACTTAAATTATACTTTATGAATTAATTTATATAAAACGATATTTTACGAAAGTCACTGACATTTGCAGTTTAAAGTGTAAAATTCTGTAAAATTTTAGTTTTTTGCAAATTTTATTCATTAGTTGTAATTACATTATATATCTATTTTATTACTGGCTGTAAAATAACATAGATCACAATAACAAACGTTAAAATTTTACCTAACATTGTACACTTACAATGTTAGGTAAAATTTTAAATAAATCGGGCATTTTGCTTTCTACGAAGAATCCAAAGTTGCCGGCTGGATTTGCTACTTTTGTGGAAAATATGCTGTTGTCAGTTTCACTAAACGATTTTTCATTAATAATTAAATTCTTATTTTTTAAGCAAAAACTTCGAAGTCAAATAAATTCTCTAATTAACACTGAAATTTTTTTATCAATTGCAAGGTTTTTATACCGCATATATACTATATATTTTTAGCCATCAATTTATTGCTGCTGACAAATCAGACAAGTTACTTTCCATTTATTCCTGATCAATATGCTGCGATGTACATCGATTTTCATGCTCCTACAGCTTTGGCGAATCCATTTTTAAATGGTTTCGTTATGTATCCTGGCTTCAAATATAAGTATTACATTAAAGAGGTAAGAATATTCCTAAAAACATTTTCTTTGCACTGAATTTTATATTATTAATAAGATAAAATTATGTAACATCCTCGATAATTTTAAAGACGCCTCGAAAGATTATAAAACAAATTATTTTCTAAAACTTCGTATAATTTTATTCTAATAAGGTAATTTTACTTACATTTTCTATAGAGAATTATGAATCTCCTGCCTGCACCTTACACCACAAATTGTACAGACTACGAAACTCAGTGGAAGATACATGGAAACAAAGGGCCAGTTTCGCAAGCGGTATATCCCTTTTGTATATTTAACCCAAACCTCAAGTTAATAAATGCTAAATGTTTTAACAATACCTTACTATATGCAAACACTACGCATTCACTTCTCCCATGTGTCGATACTAAGCGCACCATTTATAATTATTATCTCTCTCAGTATATCTCTGGTCATGGACGACCGTACCCAAAGTACTTCTATGAACGAAACCTTTCAGAGACTGAAATATGCGTTTGTGGCAATCCGGGTGATCCAGACCATTATTTATTCCAATGCCCAATAACAGCGGATCATCATATCCGCCATCCTACAGAACCAGAAACCGACTTCAAACGCTTCCTGATAAAGCACCGGAAAGTTCACATTAATATCAAAAACATAATTGACACACTGCATCGACACGGCCTGGAACTGTGTCCACCATAACTGATATAAGTGCTTCTTCTTCTCCTTCTCTGGCACAAACGCCAGTTCTCCAATGGGGGTGCCATTATAGATTATCTTATGCAATAGAATATCTTATCGTATCAAGGCCAGTACTGATTTAGCACCTACACAATGCGACCACAGTTATGCACATCAAAAAATGGCATACCTGGTACTGGTAAACTCTACTGAATGTATGTACTATGACTGAAGCCATTAACGTTTCATGAACTGTGAACCATCTATGAACTGCAACTCCGTACTGACACTGCACACTGTGCATACCCATCAACTTAAACCGACGACACCCGCTATGCAATTCCCAAATATGTATTACACTGTACCAAATTACATCACAGTAATACCACATTAACTTATCCAAGATATTTATGTTTAATGTTTTCCATCCAATTCTATTTGTTTATTTGTGTTTATTTGTGCATATTTATTCATATTTATACTTCACCTTTAACTGCAATGTATGGTATTGTATTGTAATGTCATTGTCACCAGCAACTGTATTTCCCGGCCATGCTCTGTACCACAAGTTATGTATGCCTTGATGATAACTTTTCAATTAACACTGATGGGTGGCGTAAGTGCGCCACGTGGAGGTGTTCTCCTCAAGACGGTTAGTGTGAAGGAGAGACACCAGTTCTGCCAATGGCGATGTGTTGGTGCTTCCCACACTTAGTCCTGTCCTGTCCTATATGCAAACACTTATTTATAGCATACTTTTTTAATTCAATGCAAGACTAATAGCAGTGAGCACCACTTAATGCGATACTAGTATTTGGAATATAAACTTTTCTCAATAGTTAAGTGTTCGATAGGAAGTTCAACATAACCGAAAAAAATTGTGGTTTGATAGGCGTTCTCATGATTATTAGGTAATTATATATATTAAAAATATATTGAATGTACATTTTTAAGTTCGTAGAATCTGTTTTGAAATTTTTTCAGCTGGATAGGTGAGGCAATCAGTTATACCCTAGTCGGGGTTCGAACTAAAGACCTCCCGGCAGCAAACCCAACATCGTTCCAATTATACCATGAAGGCACGCAGCAAGGAGGAAAAACAAATATCTTACAAATTATGGAAAGGAATGAGTCCTACAAAACTAACGAATGTAGCCCTCTGACCTCCATTATAAGCTTTTCAGCGACTTCCTACAGCATATTAGACGATAATAATTGTCATTTGTAAAATAGGTAGTTTCTAACTCTTTCAGAATAGTTAGACAGGGTACGTGGCCCAGACAGCATGCCCAACGGCTTTCCAATGATTTTCGACCAGGTTAAAATTGGATCAGTGTGGTGGTCATTTCATACGAGGAAGTGCCTTCTGTCTAGAAATATACATTTGGCATCTCTAGAGATACATTCTTCTGGCCTTAGCAGATTGATGGTGCTCTCATCACGCTCTAAAAAGGTGTAAAAAAATTAACTTGATTTTAGAACTCTTCTTGATACTTAGAATTCTTAATGCCTGATTCTTGAAGTTTGAAATATTTACTATGATTTTCTTGACCGCTTCAAGAAGCGAAAATTATATAAATATATTGTGCTTTGTGTAAATAAATGTTGTTTTGTGCTGTGAAACTATTTACCTTGGATTACAATCTACACTGATGATTCTTGAATTATGAAATCTACATCTAATGCTCTCCCATCTTTGAAACTTGAAGAACCATCTCCCATCTTTTAAGAACCATAGCTAATCTTATCTAATCAAAAAACATCAGAACCGTCGAAACATTTTTCTATCAGCTACTAAACTTATTTACACAAAAGCTTTAGAAATGCCTCGTCTTTAACAAATGACTAATTATAACTTATATTTATACAAATTACGCAATAAACGTAAAGAATAAATCTTAAAAACTGTCAACAATTCTATTAACATTAAATAATTCAATAATTTAATCTCCTACCACTCCTCGGATGCTCAAGAACTCAACTCAAACCTGTCCAAGTCAAACCTCAAGTCTGTCAAGTAGGCAGGTAGTCGTCGAAGCTCGGGATTCGAGGTTGCAGTAAAAACTCAAGAGGAAACTTTTGTAGAAACCTAAAGTACCTCAGGCTTCGGGTTCAGAAGCAAATTTAAAAACCAATCCCACTGTAAATTAAAATAAATCAAGAAAGGGATCTGTTCAACCCATTACATCTGGTTTGGAAATTCGAAGCAAGATGTAATATAAGCTGTTATATCTGAAAACAAAAGATTTAGAAAGACCTCCGAAAGCCTATGAAACTCATTCCTTGATTATAATAATATAATAGTCCAGATAAACGAAGCTCAGAAGCTGTTAGTAGAAAAAGGAACCTGAAAACATATCGGAAAGGCCTTCATTCACTTCTTTAAGATTATTAACGAAATCAGCAACATCTTTTCTGATTTCTCTATTGTAGATGTCTTCAGAACTGTAGAACGAACGTTCGAAATACATAATGCCCATACTTCCATCGACATCTGTCTCATTTTTACCAAATTACTCTCAGGACATTTTTAGAGTTTCATTTTGATTATATTGTACAGTTCAAATGGATAATCCTTCTACGGAAATAGATTTCAAGGAAACGAAAAATTTTAATGTCTCTTCAGTCATCGACATCTGCGCTCCAAAACTTCAGAGATGTAACAGTGGCTGGTGAGTATTTTCGCAGTGCATATTAAGTTGATACATGAGAAAACGCCAGTGCACCCAAAACTCCAGGTGACGGACCGGTATGACTGTACATAATGTAAGTGTCATTATATATGATGTCGCCAAAGTGCTTCCAGACTCGGATGCAGTCTTCGTGGCGTAATAAGCAGAATCAATATTTCTCTGAAAAGATAATTTTGTGCCATTCGTTCACGCAGTATAATTTCAATGCAAAGTTATAGCAACAGTGGGCACCTTGCAAAAATTCTATTCATACTAACGTGCTGACAGAATGTTTCTGCAACAGATCCTAATTCGTGTTCTAGGATTCTTAATGTTTCTTTGTAAGCTGTCATTATCAGGATCACAATAAACTCGTCATCTGTCTGATCGCAATAACTGCGATGTGACGAGGCTAGTGCAATGATTCCCGTTGATCGGTCCATCCCGTCTGCACTCACCAATTTTATATTTACATCAGTGCGGCTTTATTTCATCTAATACGAGGACCGATTTCTTGGAAGAATAATCTGCATCTATATATGTTACAATTTCTTTTCTGATAGACGCAGATACGTGTTCGAACGACTATCACTTTTTCCGACAATGTAGATTGAAGCTTTTCAAACAAAGTAGACACACAATTCCCGTATTTAAAACAGTTCTTTCTTTTTCTGTGATGCTTCTAAGTTGTTTTACTGGCACACATAATTTGAATATCTGCTACAATGCTAATAATTTGCATTTATTATCGAGCTCTACGCATGGTGCAAACGTAATAGTATTTAAATAAACGTAATAGTATTTTGAATATATCTTTCATGGTGCTGTACTTCAGATGGCCAGCAACATATGTACAGCTTATATAGAATCGTAATCCTTTTGTAAATAACACTGATTTTTGTGAATAATGTTTTGCTTACTTTTACTAATGACGGAATAACAACAAGAGTATAAATGCTTTCGTAGTAAGGCAATCTTTTTTTTTTTTTCAAAACCTAAAGAAGATATTCGGTACTTAGTGTAATCTTTACATATTTTACCATAAGTCATTCATTTAAATTATCTCAGAGCTATTAATTCTAAAGCATGTTTGTATTTTACTCGTACTAATGATAATGTCTCTTTCGAATTTTAATTAATTTGCTTTCTAGGACTGTATTGAAATTTGCAAGTTGGAGCTCATTCTTAAGCAACGAAATTGCGTGGATTCCTTCAACTGGTATCCACATAATGAACGAGTATGCAAAACTGGATGCAAAGATGTTACATGTTCTGGTGGATGTAAGAAACTATATAATTCCTAGAAATTCAATTATATCAGTGATCGACTACTGTATATCATTAAAACTGTTACAAAGTTAGTATTTCATTCACATAGTATAGCACTCAGGAACATGTTTAACACATTTTTTCGGAGTAATTTATAATTACTAAAATTTATTACGAATATACCATAGTCACAAGATAACTTATTGCGTTTTAATACAGATTTTAGAGAACATAAACATTTCTAGGACTCATTCTGAAATATTAAAAGACAAATAAATATAATTGTGTGTAACGCATATATAATTCCATGAAACAATTTAATCAACACTTGATTTATTTTTTCATGGCACTAGTAAAACAGAAGCTTTAATTAGCATTATCCTATCTAATTTATTCAATCTGTTCGGAAAATACCAAGTAATGGCCTGATGTGGCAAAGTCTGTTCTTCCCCGCCCTTATCGGGGCTTGATTACATTGTTCATTCAGTCAAAACAGATTTTTATAGCTCCGAATTACCAGTTCGAAGAACCTTTGTATTAAAATACAGTCTGTTGTTAAAAGTTAAGGTGTAAATAGCAAGGTGGCTGAAAGTTTCAGTATATGTAGTCTGTTCCCTTTGGATATAACTTAAAAGATTCTGAAAAACTGTTGTTAGAAAGCCGGAATAAGGTCAGAGAAGTAAAGCATCTACGTAATTCATATCTGTGGTATGAAAATGGTAACTTTGTCTATAGAATGAATATTTTTTTATTCCCTCTCTCCTTTTAAGTTTCCGCCTTTATTCATATCTGTGGAACCCGTATGTGATCTGCATATTTTGTGCTTACGCATTTTTTGCATTTTTGTAAATGTTGTCGTAAGGTAGCTACTTATGCTTTCCTCTCAAATGTAAAGTTAAAATTATGATATATACCAGGGTTAAAATATGGAATTTGCCGTTAACAGTAGTGCGTAAAATGGCAGATGTTTTCTACTATGAAATGTATTTGATACCGCAGTTGTTTGTATTTCATGTATGTTACGAAAAGTGTCATAAGTTACTGCGTTCAAATTCCAGAACCTTTAACGCTCGCAAATTACGGTTTATATTATCCAATAAATGGCGTAATTCCCTGTGGTATTCATTGTTGATTCCTTCATGATTTAATATATTTTGTATGTGAGAATCAGCAATTACTCTTTTATATTTTCGAAACGAGCTTCAAGAGCTTTAAGAAGTGAATTATAACTATCTTGATCTGTTTCTATTTGTTTCGCTTCTCCCCTTAGGACGGCCCTTAAATAATGGAGCATTTTTAAATAGCTAAGTTTATTATTATCGCCAATTAAAGAAATAAATTGCTGTTTAAAGCTACTAAAGTCTTCATAATTTCCCGTAAATACTGGCAGTGGAATTTCAGGTAATTTTACACTACAGAAAGTTTCACTTTCATTATGCTCTGATACACTACCGTCTTTAACTTTTGAAGTATTATTTAATTTAATCGTTGAAAGAAGGTATTTAATTCTTATTTCCACATTATCCAGTGATGAGTCCAGCTCTTCCATATTTTTTAAGCTTTCATCAATACCTATCTTTTCATCAACGCTGCAGTAGTTGTTGTAGAGATGAGTCATGCCAACCTTTAGTTCCTTGATGTTTTCTAATTTCACTTCTAACTCAACTGAACTTCCTTCGAATTCTTTGAAGTTATTCACGAACTTCTCCAGTTTTGTAATTTTGCTTCTCATCCCGCCTCTTTGGCGATTTAGTTGCGTTAATTTATCCATTTTATTTTTGCCGCTTTGAATGGGCACTGATCTCCAGCTCGACGGACCACTCTTTATGGACAATATTCCATTAATGAATAATTTTATTCTTCTAAGTATATACAAAAAATTCCACTAGAGGGCTGTAGTTCGTAGATGTAGCTAATGATGTAGCAGTTGCTTCGAGATACCGTTCTGTGCTATTGCGAGTGGAGTATGCGCAAGTTTACAGAGTTTCTAAGAGAGCAAATTTGACACAACTATGACCAAAGTAGCAAACTTGTTTACTTGTTTAAATTTCTGGAATAAAAAAAAATAGGAAGATAATTCCACAAGCACGGCTGCAATAGACAATCTACTGAATAATACTGAGAGAGTAACGCATTCATAAAACCTGCCAATCAATGGAACGCTAGTCTAGTTTGATAAATCGACTTTCATACCTTTCCGACTTGTGACCTAGTTTATGTGCAAAGAACTCAAACACAGCTTCTCGATCCGGATTGCTTTCAGAAATTCTATAATGTCTAGGGTATACATACCATTTTACATAGTAAGCTTATGTAGAATCGTTAGGTTTTTTTGAAGCAGGAAACAGGAAAAGTGAGCAATGACCTCGCCGGGACTCGAACCTGGATCTCTCGAATACGCACCGAGTGTGCTACCGTTACACTACAAAGGCATGCAAAAAGGAGGGAGGAAATACTTTATAAGCTCTTCATTACTCTGCATGGTCACATAGCTGCTCAGACTAATAAAAGCCTTCTGAGCGATCAAGCACAACCTATGGTGCAAATATTGTTTTCTAAAGGGATGAGATTGATTAAAAAGATAAGACACCAAATCATGAACCTCCTATCGCCCAGCCATAATTTTCTGAGAATGCTCATGAGTTTTATAATCTTCATTAGACTCTACAGTTGCCAAGCCACAGTATTCTAAAACCCCCCTAATAAAGTTTGGAGAACGTAGTTCAAGGTCGGCGTTCACCATCAAAGACTTACAGTCGTCTATTCCTAGAAGAATTCGAGAGGTTGTATATACAAAAATCCAATTTTTTTTTCAACTTTAGTCATCATCATCAGTTTAGAAAATCTAGTTTCTTTCGTGTTTTCATCTAACCCTTGTACTTTTTGTAGCAAAACTAATAATATCATTCATAATTATTAATATCATTAATAAGACTATTGCGCGCTTAAGAGTTCGTAATAGAGTGAATGCACATCGAACCGATGATATCTTAATAAATTTTTTTTACCAAAAAACACTTCATAGTTCTGGAGCTTTCCACAAAAGTACTCTAGAGTACAGTCAGTAGTTATACTTCAGAATTACTAAGAATATTAAATACAACGCAAAGCGAAGTGCGTCTAAAAGCTAACATGAAGATACTCTGAACTCATGTTTGACTAAACAACTCAGAAACTCATGCTCTCTTCGGTCTTATATAGTTTTTCTCTGGCCGCCGAGAAATCTCTATTGCTTTCCACTTCTCGAAATTCCCGGAAGACATATGTGGGCGGATACGGTTACAATGACATACATAGCTTTATTACATTTATTCAATCACAATACCAACGAGAGTTATACATGGACTGTACTAAAATGTCGCCCAACGGTCGCCAAGTTTGGCGACATTGGCGAAAATTTTCAGCAAATCTGACAGCAAAATGAGGCGCCAAAAACGATCGCCAGTTTGGCGATATCTCGCCAGTTTAGAGAGCCATTTATTCAGTGTTAAATACACTTGCTCCTATGTTCTTATTTTTCCTACAAAGCTTCAAACTTTTATATTACATTAGATAAAAGATAATATAATTTTACATATAATTTCGCTAAAATTATTTATATATACGAAGTGGATAAGAATACTATAATTGTAACAGATAAAATTGAATATAGCGTGAATTCTTCCTTCTCGAACTCTCTCCCATGTAGGCTAACATGAAGTGCTTTTATGTATTATGAAAAAACACTCTCAGTTTCTATTTTTGTTTATTAAGAAACAAGAAATAAGTATAATAAGCAAATGTATCATTGTCTTACTCAGTTTCTTTCTCATTTCTTTGCAGATAACGATACCGACAACATCGGCAAGAGTCTACTAAAATTTGCAAAGCAATGCTCGGAACAATGTCGACCAGCTTGCTAGTAATATACTTTTATTACATTAAAAGTGAAGTTAAAATGAGATTAATTTAGAAGTCGAACAACAAAAAATGAGCGTTATATTTGTAAATTTTCACAAGACTAGTTTCGATAGTTTTACCGAACATCATCCCCAGCTACCAAAATGCAAATGATTTTAATGACCTAAATTAAAATGAGCTTGTTTTAATGAAAAAGGCGTTTCCTTTCGAGAGTCAGATTTCTTTTCAAAAACCCTATTTTCAGGGGTCGGTTTAAACTAGCTTCTACCATAGAAGGAAACCGTTTGTAATAATAACAATAATGTTCTTTATTGACACAAAATATTTTTATATTACAGAAAAAATAAGACGAAACACGAATTTAATGTCAACAATGACCTTACGTTTCCTTGGAAAGTTTTGATAAGTCAGGTTTCTACGTCATTGTTTTTAAATTCAAGCAATATTCCAGGTTCTTATCAATAAGACGATTCCTCAATTAACTTTTCATGCTCGAGAAAGGTTGTCCACATGAAAATGTAGAGCTAAAGAGTAGCTTAATACGCTAAGTAAGTACTCTTGTCGCTCGCGTTAGGCTATTAGACACTGCAGACACTGACCACTGTACATACTGAGCGACAAACTGTGAATGGCTCGCTCTCTGTCAGCTCGTGCGTTAGTCTTTACTCGCGTGTGCCGTCTCCGCGTCGCAAATCTGCGGCTAACCTACGCTATCTATACCCGACCGATAGCCTGCTCCTTCTGCACCAACGACTTCATATAACAAGTACGCTAAAGAACATCTATACTGTCTGTCTACGAAAAGAACAGCCCCGCCACAGTGTCTGGCGGATGGCGGTCGCTATAGCAACAGGTCTAGTATATTTTAAATAGGTGCGAACCAAGGGTTGCCAATTCATCTTTAAATACGCTAAGACGGCAAACTGGAAAGTAAAGCTTCAAGACACCCCTAAGGAAAATGGGTCAAGGCTCGTTTCTATGGCAACAGACAGCTGCAGACTAACTGGCGAGAGCTTTTCTTATGATAGACAGACTGTACACATTCGGCTACTAGTAGACGGCTCATTTCAGGTCTTGGGACTCTTGGGGAGTGATAGCTTAGGCTGTTCATCGCAGGTTTGGCGCGCTTTTGATATAGCAGAGAGTGTTTTTTATTTCCGTCTGCTTGCAGTCGGCATATAACGATCTCGAATTAGATTATTAGATTTTTTACAATTATTTTTAGATATAACTTAATGCTTCTTTTTTCCTGAATACTTTATCTATATTTTTAATAATCGCTTTAAATTATTTGCACTGTTGTTTAAGATCTTTAGATTAAACAATTTTAAGAAGAAAATATAAAATAAATAATAAAAAATTGAGATGGAAGCTTTATTTTTTTGAATAACATTTAAAAATTAAAATAGCAAAAATTAATTGCAATACTGTTATAATATTTGAGAGGATAAAAAATCTCGCTTATTTTTAATGCATTGCATCCTAAAGAAAAAAAAGAAAATCACATTGTAATATGTGATATGTGAAATATTTAATTAAATATAAAATTTTATTTAATAATTTTAAGAAGAAAAATTTAAAATAAATAATAAAAAATTGAGATGGAAACTTTATTTTTTGGATAATATTTAAAAATTAAAATAGTAAAAATTAATTGCAATACTATTATAATATTTGAGGGGTAAAAAATCTCGTTTATTTTTAATGCATTGCATCTAAAGAGAAAACGAAAATCACATTATAATATGTGTACTTATGCAATTGATGAAACATATACTTACAAACAATTGACTTTCAGCTGGAACTGAAATCTGAAGAGAGCTTATACTGAAATCTTATTATAGAAAAATAGTTTACTTACTAATATTTTAGTAAACATAATTTTACTTAATTTAAACACAGAAATAGTTTTTGGAAGAACTTCATTTACCTCTGACCTTTCAGTGTTACCAGTAGTACTTGCACTCTGGAAATGTACGATAGTAAAGAATTTTTTATTTTTAAAAAGATCTTTCACTGATTGTAAATGCCCATTTTATTCAGTTACTTGCATATTAAAGTGCTTATAAACTTAGCAATGTCCAGAAAATAATTTCATGCAAACTTGGAAGCTACTGCCTTAACTGTAGGCTGCTATACATTGAGTTTAGTAAGATTTCATATTTTGCAGATCAGCCGTAAAATGTACATTTCCAAAATAAAATTTTCTTTTTGAATTATAAATTCAAACATGACAATACATATTCTATTTTATTCCTGTATCCCAATTAAATAAACACATTATGAAAATGTGCATTTAAATATCTCGTATATATATCTCGTTGGTCCGCACATAGTCGAACTCGATTCTTGGCAGAGCCGCACGCCGCTCCCGAGCCTAAGTTTGTCGGCCACTGGTCTAAGCCCCATTCGCTGGAATATTTGACGCTTTGCACTGAGCGAAAACCTCAGCAAAATAGTTTTTCAACCTTCAAATATTCCTTCGGCGCAATTTCTTTGAAGAACTTTCCACAAACTGTTATTCTTTCTTCTAACTGTCTTCTTTCAGAAGTACTTTTTTTTTCTGTGTTTCAGAGAGAATTTTCAGTTTTTTCAACAGTTATACTAGTAAAACCCGGAGGACAAATATTTTAGTTAGAAGGTGCTTACCAAATGATAAAGGAATAAAGCATCTCCCACTCTTTTTTGTCAACAGAAACCAGCGTTTATTCTACTCAACCTAGTGATCCGATCTTCATATCCGGTGCAAATATTCTAAAATCATATAACTTTTACAAATTTAAAACCACGAACTCGCATATTAAAAAGCATTTTTAATAATCTGTAATAGTATGAGGAAGAACTAGCTACATGAAAATATCTTTGCAAGAGAGTTCATATAAAAATTTATGTATTTCTTACATTTTTATGAAAAGATCACATATTATCAAAACCGTTAACTTAGTTTATCTTCTTAAATACTTTGTTTGAAAGTACGCACTATGATATAGCTATATCGTGCATAATATTTTTGCTTTTACGGGAAAAAGCGATGAATAATTCCAAACATAGTCAAGGTTTAATAAGCCAAAGTTGAAGGGACATCCCACTTAAAATGCAACTATTAATAATTCAACTTTGAATCAGTATTTCGAATAGTATGCTTTGATATTAACTTCGACTTCGAATTTCCAATTCCGACAGCCATTTCATCAACAATTTCAACTACCTGAAGTTCAAGTAACTGAAGTTTGGTAAGTTTCAAGTAACCGAAGTTCAGTATGGCAATAAAATAATCAGACTGTTAAAAAAAAAAATAGAAACGTTGCAGAGTTTACATTAATGCAACTTCCCGTCTTAACACAAATACGATAGGTATTTAAAGCGAAGGCTTTTAGATATCTGTTTTCGGCACAACTCTAAGAGTAGAATATCGGATTCCTTTTATCTCTTTCATATGGCGGGTGGCGAAGACTCTTTAAGGTTTCCTTAGCTCGGTTTG
>KK112313.1:895995-988015 GCA_000611955.2 Stegodyphus mimosarum
AGCATATTGCCGTATGCCTTTAAGTACGCGATTCAAAGTGAGTAATAGTGCTTTGTAGCGCTCGGCATTTACAGTTTGACCCGGTTGCAGCAGCTCATGGCACACCACATTAACTTAACCCCACCGAATGCCAAGCATAATCTTCTTGCCACGAATATCCGATTTTGACGTTGATGTTGATGCTTCGCCGCGATGCACCTATGTAATATGCAAAAATGACTTCCGTTTTTGTCACTGAAGCAACATTTCACAAATGCTTAAGCGTTTTGCAACCTCTTTTTCTGTCAATTCAGTTTTTCAAATTTTGAATCATCCCCATTGCTTTTAAAGGCTTACTAACAGTTGATGCATCCACATTTAGTGTTTCAGACAACTTTATAAGTGTCTGAGATGAATGTTTTACCAGGAGTACGTTTAACTACCAAATATCTAACTTTTCCATCATCAAACATTTTGTCACTTACCTCAAAATCGTTGTCTTTGAATAGTCGAAACCAATCCCAGCACATTTTTTTGTCTGACACAGCGTGTTCTCCGTATGCATCCCCTAATAAACGATGGCTTTCCGCAGCAGATTTCTTGAGATGAAAGCAAAAGAATAAGAATTCCAGCGAATTGCTTTATAGGTGCAGAACTCGACATGTCTGAGGCTCTGAACAGGTATGTTCTTTTCAAAGCTTAATGTTTCTGCTATTAAACACGTCTCGTGTCACTCCGCTATGGTGCACTACTGCAACTATTGCCCCTCTCTGCGCCAACAGCAAGAATTAATTGAAGCTCCTAGCAAATATCTTCGACCTGGAGGTGTAATGGGAGTTTTTCATTATTGGCTATTATGAAGAACTGTCCGTTTCATAAAACGTTACCTATGTCTCACACTCCCATTATCGACTCATTTGGCTAGAAAGTAATGAGGAAAGGCAATCTCATATCCGCGAAGTGTTTACTCGCGAATATCATTTTACAGTTTTGTAACGCTTGAGATCATAATTCGTGGGACTGCATACGTATTAAGAAAACATGGGCCCGAGGTGCGTATAAATAGGTATGAGTGCTCTTTCTTGTTTTCACACAGCTCCGCTGGAAGAAATGTTGTAAGATTTTATTTTATTTTATACTACCAAGACTATCATATTTTCATTTCTTCGTGCACCAGTTCTTTTCAGATGTATATCCAAAAGTAAAGTATTTTAAAACCAATTGGCAACTCCGGAAAGAACAAGCATACCATTATTCGTCAAGACTGTGCAGCAGAAGTAATATTACTGCTGTTTGTTCTAATGTTAAAAAAATTACCAATTCTTCAACTTCAGTTAAATTAGAAAAGAAAAATCAGACATTTTTTATGAAGAATAAATTGTTCCCATTTCATTAAAGTAAAATTTTATAATACATTCTATTTTAAAATTTATTAATGCTGCAGTATCTAAAATTAAACTGTTGCTCTTTAAATAAAAGCTAATTATTAATAGACTGAACTACGAAATTTACTTCTGCTTGAAATGCATTACAAAAGAAAAATTCTTCCACATCTTTTTATTAATATGAAAATCTGGTATGCTGAGAGAAGAGTTTCTGGTTTCGTTCACTGTTTTTCAACTCTCGAAAACTTAATCCAGTTTCGATTTTGTTCGATCTGTTTTGTAACTTTATTCTTCAATTATTTGTAATTTAATTTTTCAATTTTAATTGAATTAATAAGATATCTGCAGAATGACTGAGATACAGTTCAGTTCCTTTTCAAAGATACAAAGTCTATCTTTTATTATATTTCATTAATATGATGAATGAAATTCGTACCTCATTTATATTTCAGTCAAAAGGCATATGAGGTGACAAAAGAAGAAATTCAAGTTCCCGAAGAAGTGAGATTTGTTTTAGCTTTTAACATTACGATATTAATTTTAAAAATGAATATTTTTTAAATACTTTTCCGCCTAATTACATTATAAAACTTCAAAGACCAGCCAAAACATCAAAACAATCTCTGCATTGTGCAAATGTGTGCATCTTCGAGCGATGATATAAGCATGAAGCACAACAAGCATGATTTCTTCTGTTCTATGACCGGAATGTTAGTTCTGCAAAGCTGTCGTCCGCTAAAGAGTGCATCGATCAGGAAAATGTGCAGGCAAGCCCGCAGCAAGACAAGCTGGCCCCCAGATCTTTCTTTTTTTCTACCTCTAGATAATTTCAGACTAAACTGATTTTTGTTTTCTTGCAAGCCTCGAAGAAAACACAGTTCCTCCATCCACCAAAGTGTATAGGTTCAAAGATATACACAAAATTAAGCTTGACCAACACTATGAGCTTACTGATTTTTCTTTTTATTATATTCAATCCTCCCAAACGAATAGAAACACCGCTGAAGCTACAAAGACTGTCATCCTCACACCTGCAAAATGAATCACCCAGAGTCAAGTCAAAGACCGGCAAATGTTAAATTCGTGAATGATATGTATTTAAATATTTCAAAATGAGTTCTGCCAGTCATATTTCGTTTCGCCTTTTCATTAGGAAAGCAGAGGAGTTATTACTTCGTCGAATATTATATCTTTATGGCCGGTTATCTGTTCAACAAGCATGCGTCAGCCGCGCTTTTTGATGCTAAATGTGCTAAAAAGCTAAAATATCTCATATACAACGTCACAAATTTACCTAAAATTTCAATCATGATTTTGTACGTGCTTTTGGTACGGGCCTTCTAAGCCAGAAAGTCTTACGGAGCCTGTATTCAAAGCGTTCATCGTCGTAAATGCTCGCAATGGGCAGGTAATCATCGATATTCGACTATGAATAACTGAAAGGAAACTACACTGTTAGTCGAATTCTTTGTTGTTGTTGTTCACGTATGTAGAACAGCTATATGTTTTCAGCGACCGTTTCTTTTAGCAAGATCCTTTCAGTGGTGGTTTCTTTCAACTTTTCTCCGTACCTCACTACAAAGATCAAGGTGTCAGGACTGAGTGCTCTGTGCATGCTCTTTGCAGACATTGTGAAATATTTACCAGGGTGTTTCTTCTCCAGTCCTGAACTGGAACAGTGAGCTGATGAAATGTAAGCTTTGTTCTGATGTAACTGCTGGGCTGGATAATAACTGCACGTGAAGGGATCTGAAATCCTCTTTTATTAAATCACTATTATTTACACACTTCCCAACTCGGGAGAGATATAGAAAGTAAAAGACCGCACTTGGGTCGAACTTAACAATCAAATAAATTTAAATACTAAACCTAAAATAGAAATTAAATCAAACTTTGCTTCGCAGAGCAATTCGCGGAAGTTGGCCTCTACCTGAAAGGGTGCGTAGCAAGATATACTAATACTAGCGCCCTTCAAATTGTTTTACAATGCAATCACGTAGTAAGCACTATGGCTTATAAATTTAAACTGCTAGCTGGTCAGACGAACGTTGAGCAGAGTGACCGTGATCTGAGACTGAAGCTTTCTCACATTGAGAGGTTTCTACCTCTGGTTTAAATAGTACTTGGCTGTACTTCAAATTAGCATAAGCTGAAAACGCGCGCTTCTTCTGACGGGAAGTTGAAACAGAGAGGAGATAGAAAGATTTAAATTAAAATAAAACTTGGTTAGTTTAACTAAAACCTTACAAAGGAAGCATCGAAACGCACGAATTCTGTGGTTCCAGAATATTCAGAACATGAATCCAATCCAGAATTTATAATTTCAATCGGAGAAATAATGACGCACCCAAAATGCAAATTTTAAGAGGATTAACGGATATCAGAAAGGTTGACGAAAGTAGAAAGTAAAAATTACCAAATAACAAAAGCACCTCCTAACATATCCTTGAATATAACACTTCAAGTGAGTACTCTTTTAGTGACAAGAATGAATCATATTTGATAGCACACTGTTTAATGTTTTGGTTGGTCACTGTATTAGAACTGTTCAATAATATAAATTTAGCTTTAAATCAAAATCCAGTCTGTGTATTAAAATATCTTGATGTCAAAATAAGTTTGACTCATTTTTATATCGGAATCAAAATTTACGGAATTTCATATGAATTTTCGTAAACAAGAAACGTTAAATTTTATTTGGTTTTATAAGTATGTCATAAAATTAATTGCGTCTATTATTTCAAATAATCAATCGTTATGTTTTTCAGGTTTTTAAGAGTATTCCCAATAGACGTACATGGTAGGTATTCCACTTAATTCATTTACTAAAGATAAAATTAACTATACAAGAATATTTTAAGAACGTTTTAAAATGAATTCGGTTCATTTCCAACATACATAAGCGACAATTCTATAACATCCTTCAACTTTACAATTTATCAGTTTATCAACTTAATTTTCTGAATGCATTTATATACAATATGCGCATGGAACTACGCATGGTTTCACAGTACTTTTAATATAAGCTGTTATCACACATAAAATAAACAGACGACTTATCGTTCCTCCTTTTTTTCAGTAGTTCAATAAATATAAACTCAAATGATGGTTTTAAATAAACATTTTTATTAAGACGTCAGATGAGACAAATAAATTTTAAAATTCCAATGGAGCACAACTTCCACAGCTTGGGAGAAATTCAGACCAAATGCTCCAGTCAAATTAAAAGTATTACTACCTACTGAGCATTAGTACCTACTGAGCATTAGCTCAGGCTCAAATGTTTCATGAAGCTATTGTGGCTATCAGAGCTAAAG
The DNA here is from genome assembly GCA_000611955.2 of Stegodyphus mimosarum. Classification (NCBI taxonomy): domain Eukaryota; kingdom Metazoa; phylum Arthropoda; class Arachnida; order Araneae; family Eresidae; genus Stegodyphus; species Stegodyphus mimosarum. The sequence goes on from KK112313.1 coordinate 900,677, forward strand.
CCGACAAAACACTTGAATAGCAGGAAGTTTCAACATAGTAATCAGCCAAAGATAGCTGCCAAAAAGCTCTTCTCGAAACTTATATTTAAATATGTCAAGTAATTGCATCCTGGTGGGTGTTTACAAAAGTAGAAAGTAAAGACAATAAGTTAATTGGGTTATTTAACACAAAACCCGTCTTGTTGCATTCACATTAGTCGCTTTCTAAGTACTCCTTTTGCGCATTAATACACTGATTTAGACCGCGTTGTCATTTCTGGAAGCAAGCATAAAGTCACTTTTCGAAATACTTTCAAGCACTTCTCTTGTATCTTCTGAGACACAAATTACACTAGAAAATATGTATCCCTTCAGATGAACTTTTAAATCTGGAAATAACTAAAAATTACACGAAATTAAATTGGTTTAAAAGCTAGGTTGGCCTAATTACATAATTGCAACTCGATCAGGAAATGTTCCAAGCAGCTCAATGCGACTGCGTGTGTCAGCAGAACTTCGCAGAAACTATTTTTTTCCTCCAAAAATTTAGTTTCTGAAATGTCAAACATAAATTTAATTCTTGTGGAACTACATCGCATCTTGCACTCTATTAACATCCGTTACTGCTGCTTTTGGAATCATCCGACACATCTCATATACACTGCTCGACATTGAAAATGCAAAACCAAGAAGTGGTGAGAAAGTGATGAAATTTGGAAGACAGAGACAGCAAGCAGCAATAAGTGATCTTTATTTCAGAATGATAGTCAGAATACAGAGCGAGAACGGCGTCGGCTCAGTAGGATGTAGGACCACCGCGGATAGCGATGCACGAAGAAACACGTCTAGGGATAGAGTCAATAAGAGTGCGGATGTTATCCTGAGAGATGGCTCTCCATTCCCTTTCAATCATTTGCCACAGTTCGTCTTCTGAACGAGGTAGGGGCAGAGTCCGTAAACTCCGTCTAATCACATCCCACACATGTTCGATTGGTGACAAGTCAGGAGAGTACGGTGGCCAGGGAAGCATCTGTATACCTTGCAGAGCATGTTGGCAGATGCGAGGACTGTGTGGTCGGGAAGGCAGCCCTGAAGGTAGGGGATTGCCACCGGCCGCAGTACATTATCCAAGTATCGTTAGGCCGTCATAGTGCCCAGAATACGAACTAGAGGTGACCTGGAATCGTAGGCAATAGCGCCCCAAACCATTATGCCACGTTGTCGCGCGGTGGGGCGTTCCACAGTTACTGCCGGATTAGATCTGTCGCCACGTCGACGCCACATACGTATACGGTGACTGCCACTGGATAAACAGAAGCGTGACTCATCTGAGAACACGACGTTTCGTCTTTCTGTCATCCACATCGCTCCAATCCGGCACCATTCTAAACGTTGGCGTCTATGCTGTGGGGTCAATGGCAGTCTTCTTAACGGACACCGTGAGTGCAGGCCACATTCAACCAAACGACGGGAAATGGTTCTCGTCGACACGGGAACATCCAGGGTATCTTGCACATGCTGCAGAATCGTGGTACAAGTCACTTCAGCGACCGCCACAGCTTGTCGGCGGATGCGCCGATCCACGCATGCTGACGTCACTCACCTGCACCCCTCCTTCTTCCCACATTCCCTTCTTCCAACCATGTTCGCCATAGCTGATGCACTGTGCTCGCATCCATGTGAGTATTAGCTGCGATTTGACGTAAGGACCAACCCGCCCTTCTCAGTCGATCATTATACCCCTCGTAAAATCGTCTATCTGCTGGAAGTGCCTTCGTTGACAGTGGCCTGGCATTCTCTCCTATTACACGTATCCTCCGGGACAAAAACCAACTTTCTTCGATAATTCGTCTGGCAGAAATAACGACGCGAATATTACCCTTTCTGCACGTTCCTTCCCTTATATCTTACTTCACGTGCGTCGGAGAGCTGCGCATTTCACATCATTCGCATAACTCAGTGATGTGCGTCTACTCTAAAATAAGCATAAATTTCTGACCACTCCTTCTTGATGTTGCACTTTCAATGTCGAGCTTGGAATCTCTTATATCACTGTTATCCACATTTTTACCATATTCTGTTTTCAACAGTTGTAATGTTTCAGAAGAATCTTTTCTGACTGTCAAGCAAAATTTTACTATCAATATTTTGAATTTCGATTGGCCATTTTGACACGGATATTCACACACAGATATCTATTTCCTGTCCAATAGCTAACACTTCCCTTTTTAGTTGAAACTTCCACACTCAAGCATGCTCACAGTTACAAATATTCACGTGATTGTGATATTATTATGTCAGGAATTACATGGTTATTCCAAGAACCCTATAGATTAAAAACAGAGTTGCGATCTTGCGTAGAATTCTGTCTTTTCATTGAAACTTATATGAAATTATTAACTTAATTTCTGAATTGTTGAAAATTAATCATATTCTCGCAATATAACCATAATTTTTTTTAATTAGATCTGTCATATGGAGGTAAATTTTGTATTAAACTATACAGAACTTAGTTTTCACGAAATAGTACAATAAAGAAATATTAAGAACCAGAGGTTTATTGCATTAAATTATGATTGTTTGCACATAATCAAACAAAGAAAAACCTTGGAAAAAATTTTGGAATAAGTTTCGACAAAATTTCAAAATCCGGAAATTATTATTCTATTATGAACAAGTAGCTTTTAGAACATCTCCTTTATCAGACATATCAAATTTCTTCCAATTAATACGGAAAACAACTATTCAGATTTTTGATAAATGTCTTTCTTATTTCAGGAAGAACTATATATACATGCAGCTTTCATTTGATAAGTTTGAAACAACAACTTTCACATACTCTCCAAAATTTGAGGTAAGCAGTAATTAATATTTTGATTTGATGCTTATTACATGCCCAAATTTAAATTAGCTTTATTATTAAAGTTTATATTCATATATGTCTGAGCTAAAAGTTGAATATTAACAAACAGAAAAGTATTAAATTATCAAAAAATGCGTAACCGGTACCTTGGCAGCTATATGGAAAGCCCAGAATTTATTCTTAACTGTGAACTTTAATTGTATTTTAACATGTTATATTATTATATACATATATTAGCGTAGAAGATTTCACATATATAATTAGGAAGAATTTTATTTTTATCATGATGAAATATTGATTTACAAAAATGTGGTATTTTAATAAAAATATTATTAAAGTAACACACTGCTGTAAATTACCGTGTAAATTTTTGTGCGTTTGTATTTTGAAATGCTAGCCACTTGCGTGGTCAGCTGCCCAAAGTAGTTATTATATTAAAAAAAAAAGAAAGAAAGAAAGCTATACATATATAATGATTTTAATGAATCCAGCTTTGTTAATTAATAACAGAATATGTCTGAAAGAAAAAAAGCTTAAGCTTTGCTGAATGATAACATACGACCGCGTTGAAAATAAATATATTTTAATTCGTGTAGTAGCAACACATTTAATTTAAATCGCTGCGTCTTTTTATTAAATTCGAATGACATATTGCGTTTTGGTGAGTGGCACTCCACTTACAGGGTTTGTCCGGAAACTAAATTTTTTTTTTAAAAAATTATTCACAATTTTGACACAGCGACTTAATAGTTTTCAAAATATGTCTGCGTCAACACAGCGTTTCCATCAACTCTGCCGATCACTGAAGACTCCCTGGACTGGAATGCTCTTCAGGTCCCTCGTTACGGCCTGGACGAGCCGTGATACCGTCCTTTCATGACCCTTTTCAGTCGGGGAAGAGGCAGAAGTCTGAAGGAGCGACATCTGGGCTATAGGGTGGCTGGAAAAGCTGTATGATGCCATGTTTGGTCAGGAAGTTCATGGCAGAAAAGGCGATTTGGCTTCGCGAATTGTCGTGATGGAGCATCCATGGTACAGCGATTGCTGGACAGACGGGGGCGACTCGTTTTCTGAGTCTGAGGCGGTCAGAGTTCAGAAAATTTGGGACTTTTTGCAGTTGAAAGGTGTACTGACCTTTGCTCATCTTCACCTTGCTCTCTTTCCCCTGAAACAATTTGTGCCACTCAGAAACATTTGATCGACTCATGGCATCACTCCCATAAGCAATCTTGATCATATCATGGGTCTCGCTCGCAGTTTTACACAGTTTGACGCAAAATTTCACCGCGTAACCCTGCTCTAACAAATCCATTGCAGAGATGACAAGGCACCTTGAAAGGATTTAACTTTAAACTCGATTTACACTCCCTGAAGGCTTGGAGACGACTGGCGCGTTGATAACTAAGATCCCCACAACACAACCAGCGCAGTAGCATCCCCTCTTTCACCACGTTTGGGCAAGAAAAAGTCTATCCTATTACTTCCCGGTCAAATCCTGTATTTCATAACGCTGAGTTTTATGATTAAATGTGAAATAGAAATATCTTATGTTTTGCAGAATGGGAACACAAAGCTGTTAAATCACAGAATTCTTAATCAAAAGTTCATTAAATTCAACAATATATGAAATAAATAAATAAAAATTTAAAAAAAAAAATTCAAGTGAAGAACTACATCCGTTCAAAATTTGGTGGCTTTTCAGCTGCCGCCTTTTTTCCATAGTGCGATTAATTTATTCATTAATCGTCTGTTTTATTATCTACATATATTAGTGCAGAAGATTTTATGCATATAAATTAGGAAGAATTTTACTTTGCATTTATCATAACATAATACTGAATACAACTATTTTAATAAAAATATTATTAAAATTATTAAGTAACACACAGCTGTAAATCCACGCGTAAAAATTTGTATACACACAAATTCACTATTTAATTCACACTATATGCCATCATCGTTTTATAGCAATAATAATTTATAAACAAATACACACATTGATGGTACTGAATAAAAAATTCAATTTGTATGTGATTTATATGCATGTATGTGATTTGTGTGAATCATGAAAGTAATTAGTAGCAAATTTCCTTCTACAACCATTCTAATTTTTAAAAACGTGTATATTATTCTTCTGAAGTATGAAAATGTGAAAAATGTATCAATTTATTGGGTCATCATTATAAGAAAAGCAGTTTTTCAGTAATTTTTAAAATGTTAGAAACACTTACATATATTTGCCATTATTATTTATAACTTATTCACATCTTAATTTTAAATTTTCAAAACTCTATTATTAATATAAGTTCTTATATTTTTGTCCAATATATATCTAAAGCTCTTTATAGATATTATATTCTAGAATTAGAAATTTCTCATTAAAGTGGTACTGAAGCCTTCTAAAAACCTGATAATCTGATGGAGTCAGATTAAAATAATACGCTAGATGAGTCATAAATTTCCCATCCAAACTGTCTTAATTATTTCAGTATTTCTTGTATTGTGTATAATCGTGTTATGTCAAGAAAAGCATAACATTTCTCTTCGAAAATGCTCAACAAAACCACTAGTTGTTTATCATACAGCCCTTTAACGTTAGTAAAAATTTTAGAAAGAAATTCATAATAAATAATTCATTCTATATGTCAACCAAATATATAATAGTAACCATTTTCTTTACCAAATATGCCACAGTAATTATTTTCGATACTTGCTTTATAACAATCATATTTGCCACCCAGCTTGCCACAGTTTGGCGAATTTTATGAAAGAAAGGAACAACTACTTCATTGTAAAAAAATTACATATTTTAAGTTTCAACTATACATTTATTATAAAAAAACAGTCTGTAAGCTAGTTACAGACGTGTTTTTGTTTATATTGTTGTCGTTGAAATTTGGTAGCAATCGTTTTTACAAAAGATTCAGACCACAGTGATTTTGCAGAAAATGCTGTAATGTCACAGAAATTTCACCTCTGTTTCATCTTTTATACAAAAAACCCACAAACACAAATTTTAAAATCGTGCATAAAACAAAAAACAATCATATTGTTTCTATAAAAGCCGTTGGAACTAGCAATACAGCAAAAACAACGCATAAGAAAATGGCGATGTTGGAAACTGATTATTTGTCATGCGTATGGTAGCTTGAATAATAGTTATGCATGTGATTAACAGAGTTTGACGTATTCTGAAACTTTGCCATCTTCCACTAAGGTGGTTGCGATAATACATAAATACCTTATTTTCTTTGGATGAAGGCCTCCTTTTTAATACTACTGATAATGCTATGCTATTATCATCTATTGTCTTTTAATTTATATTTCTTGTAAAGCATCTATTTTTTTCCTTCCCCCCTCCCAATTTAAAATGTCTCTTTTTCCAGTCTACACACAAATGAAAGAGCAAACTTCTATTTGTTAGTTGAGACTTATACCTAACAACTGGCTTGAAACCACTTAATTAGATTTTTCTACAATTTTAAATGTCATGCAATGGTTTTGATTTTTCTCTATCAAAGCACAAAGTTTCTTATCATCAAACTCTTTAAGGCATTCTGAACCTTTGTTCATTTTCTTTATGTTGTAGCATTTTCCCCAGGTGAAATTCCTAAAGCAAAATATGTATTAAATGTTCTTCCAATACATCCACAGTAAAATATCTTCTTGCTCTTAAATATTTATATCATATGTTTGAGCAAACAAACAATTACTTAATACGCTTTGTAGATTCTAATAATATATACAGATTGTACAACTGTGCAAAAATTATTGAATACAGCATTCTTTGTTTTACTTAATAAGAAAAAAACTGCATTACTTATCAGATGACCCAACATTAAACTGAGCTGTAATGAGTTTAATCTTTTTATTTTTTGCAGTTTATACAAACATTCTTCTACTTTGGAGGATATGTTGGAATATGGTTAGGTATATCCTTGGTAGCAGTCTTCGATTTTTTTGAGAGTATCATCAAAGTAATGAAACATCCTTATAAAAAAATAAAAAAGAAGTTTCAAAGAAAAATACTACCTGCAGTATTTCAACATACACAAGAGCTTAATTATTATTAAGCATTTTTCTCAAAGTAAAAAATATTAAATACTTCATTACTGCATTATAAATAAACCACGACTTTAAAATATTATATTTAAATAAAGGAATTTTAAGCTATTCCATTCGGTGACACATATGCACTATTTTAAACAATAATTCCTTAACTGCCTTTACGATGTTGCTTAGATGATGACTGACAAGTTGAACAGAACAATGACGTTTTACAGCATACACCTTATTTTCTTATGTTGTAAAAAGTCTTAAGCACTATGATTAAAGCAGTACCTTTATAAAAGATAACTAGATGCATTTACAAATAAATATAAAAGACACTTTTACCATAGAAAGAGACTATCTAAGAAATAAATATTAAACTATTTTGAAGCTTATAAATAAAATGATTTTTTAAGTTCAACACTTAAATTAAAATGTGAATCATGACAAAAAAAAAAGGACAAACTTTACATAATTTTTTCCTTCAATCCATTTTTTAAAGAAAGTTGAAATTAACATAAAAAAGAAACCTATGAATATTTCCTGAATTTGTATAATTCAATATTTTGTCTAGCATTAATTTTATTTTACTAAATGCCTGATTAAATTACTTATTTAAGTCTGATTAAATTTATTACTATGAAGCAAATGTAATTTATATATGTGAAGGTGTATGCTGTAAAAATAAGGTGTATGCTGTAAAACGTCATTGTTCTGTTCAACTTGTCAGTCATCATCTAAGCAACATCGTAATTTACAGCTTCATGAACAAGCAACAGTGAAAAAAATATCTTAGCATAAAACCAGAATTTTCCAAAGCCAACCTACAAGAAAAGTTCTGGCAATTTTGGCAAGTTTAACTTTACTAACAGCATTGAAAAAAAAATCACAACAAAAATTCAATAATCCATGAATGCCTGTGAACTGTACCCATTTTTTTTTTATATAAATAAATAAAATTTCCATTTTTGTAAAATTCAGCATGGCAAATTTAATGGTAATTTCTTTTCTAACATACAAAGATAAAGATGGTTTTTAACAAAAATACACTACATTTATAACACACTTTGACAGAAGAAGCATATTCAATTTAGTGCTGAAGTTTTTTGCAAAGGGGTGGGAAGTATATTATTTTACATGGTTAATATGTGCAAAGAATTTATTAATCCATAACTTTTTCTGTGCCTAAATTCCAGCCTAAATGCTTTCTTTTTTTTTTTTTAAGTTGATTGGTTCTGCAATAACTAATTTGTTTTTATGCCATGTGATGACCAAGACTCTTCATATCAGCAATAATTAGTGACATAGTCTTAAAAACAGCATGCATATATATTTTCCTGCATTAAAAATGAAATACATGATATAGAAAAAAGCAGATACAAACTTTTAATAAAACCAAAATTTAATTATAATACTTTTCCTTAACTGTTATTGATAATGAAATCAATCCATCTGGTCATGTCTGAAATGTAATAGCAAAATTACCATACAGATTTAATTTAGAGAAAACCTCACAAAAGTCCCCTTCGAAACCCATTATATCCTACAAGATTTTATTTGAAATTTATCTGTTTCAAGTGCTTTATTAACCGGCTGAACCTTTGATACAGATTAACAGGATTATGTTTTATATTTATTATACATTTCAGGACATCAATATTTAGCTGGTTTTTAAGTTGCTCACATATTATTTATTACTCAAATATATGCTGTATTCCTGCATTTGCCCCAAATAAGCACAGTTCAGTAATTATTAATATTACAGATTTGAAAAAAATTACTATGAAAATGTAAATTCCTGTCTTCACATCTCAATTTCATGCTTGTATTATTGTTTCAATTTTTTCAAGTGTCATTCATCTTTCTTTATATAATATTTCACTTAACTATTTATAATTCCATAATTCATCATTAAATATTTTCTTGCAAAACTTAAACTTCACTCTTCACTTTCCCATTCTGTAACATATACTAAGCCTCTTTTGTCAACTGTCACGCATACATGCCAGCAAGAAACACTTTCATTTCCCAGCCAGCACGCTATAATGCCAGAGTGTCTTCTTGTTCACCCCTGGCCTTCACGTATTTGTGCCAGAGTTTTATAATGTTTGTAAAACTATAACTTTTGCCACAAGATTACACAGTATGTCCATGGAATTTGAAATACATGCTTCACCTTGTACTCTAAATGAGAGAAACATAACTCACTCAGGAGAGAAAGGAAAGCAGGGGATCATCTCTTTAACTCGACACATGTTATAAACATTTGCATTCCAGATATTCCTCTGAATCCATTTTTTATTCTTTTTGGCTGCATCTCATAGGGTATTTTAGGGCTACTGAGTTAAGTTCTGTTCCACTTTGCACTGCTTTCAGATATATTCCGCGTTCTTCCGCTTTTATTTTGGAAAACCTCGACTCCAGTTTATTACAGCGAGAAAGTGTTCTTTATTTTTTTATAATGGCATGGATCAGAGTGATGATTCATTTTCTCAAGTCATATTTCTAGTGATTCTGATAGGGGCATTTGTCAGAAATTGATCTCTGTGAGTGCCTGCCTTCCACTTTCCATGAAACTTCCCATTACTTCTTCTTGTAAATAGAAGGTCTGTCCCAAAAGTACTGCGCCTGATTTTCTTCTGCTGCAACTATCTGTCACACAGCGTTGCCACTTGCACAGAAGGGTGGGTGGAGTCTTGGGAACACAGCAAGACCAGCGCCAATCAGTTCCGAGCTCCTAGAAAGTCGCAATGCCTGTTTCAGTGAACCCTTGTGCGAGTGCTTGGTTAAAATTAAGATTGAAAAAACTCTCGAGCAGCGACAGAAAACGCCATTGGAAACTTTTGCGTTGCTTCAGTCCTGATTTGTCCCCGCCTGACTTCTTTTTGTTCCCGAAGATTAAAATATCCCTCAAAGGACAGCATTTGAGGCCCCTGGAGAACATCAAGGTGGCTACAACGACATTACTAAAGGACATCCCTGTGACGGACTTCCAAGACGCATATAAAGCATGGAAATCACATTGGAACAAGTGTGTGAAGGATGTATTTCGAAGAATACCGAGTAACTGTAGGAATTGGTTCAATAAATTTCTTTAAAAAAAAGGCCGCATTACTTTCGAGACAGACCTTATAGTCACTCTTGTATTTTTTTTAATTAATTTTAAGTTTAATGCATTTTGTCAATTAAAAGTTTTGAATAATTTGAATAGCTGAACCAAAAATTATTTTTAAAGTAAGCAGTTTTTTCATCTATTTTCACATAAAGAAAAAAGACAAATAATAATTTTAACATATAATTTTTACATTTTTGGTAGCATTTTAGCTTAAGTAATAACCTAAAATGGTACCAAAAATTATGACATTAAGAATCGAGCTTTTTTTTTAATTCCCCCCATAAAGTTAGGCTTAGTGACACAACCCCCCTCCCCAATCCTATGGAAGCATTCCTTCTCTATCCCAAGGGGAGATTGCACTGTTCATTTTTGCAATAAAATTCTTTCACAAACGTGAATATAATAATACTCACTTTTTGAGAACCACAAGTTTCATAAAACAAGAATGAACATAAACTAAAATGCGAGATTATTTAGTTACTAAACATGTGACTATTCTGATCTAAAAATTTTTTTAAAAAAATGTCCATGATTATATACGCCTGTATTAAAACATAAAACATGAAAAAGAATATGCCTAAGTAATGCAGCTTAATACAACAGGTAATTTGATATAAGAGAAGGAACTAATAACAAACACTTAAAAAAAATTCCAAAAGCATAATGCATTTTATTTACATATGACTGACATAAGTTACTGGAATGGCAGCAACATTAAGTATTAGAAAAGTACAGCATTTGTTTCAATAAGCATAGATATCATACATGGATGGTAATGAGTATTTCATGATTCCGACTCCTGGGAGTGAGAAGCAGTTAAAAAACTGTCAGATTTTTTGCTTCCTTGTGGTGGACTACTATCACCAATCATCTATGAAAACAAATACAACAAATGCTTCATAGATTTAAATAACATTTAACACTTTGACATCAGTTCAATAAATTATTAATGAAAAGTACACATGCAAAAATGAAAAACGTGATAAATGACTTCAAGTCTGTAAAATCATGAACATCATGAAATCTGAATTTTTATTTGATTATCTTACACTGTTAGTATTTTCTTCCTCTGAAATCAAATCACATTTGAAGAAGTATATCAATCAAATATTCCAGAATTAGCTTACTTTATTTCATCATTGCATAATTACTCATATTTTTCTTATTAAGTTGTGGAAAATAGATTAACGCAGAATTGTTCTTGCCAGTTAATTACAGTCACTAAAAACTCCAAACACAATTTCAAGCTTTCAATTTAACATTAAAAGGATTTTTGTCTCATTATAAAATGAGCAAAATAAAAACTTTTGACTAAAAAAATTGAGGTCATAAAGTATGATGAATGAAAAATATAAAAGTTCAGATGTAACATCTCAAAATTTTCACAAACAAAAAAATTTTTTTAATTTAAAAAAAATTCCATTCAGTCACAATTTAATACATTGGAAATGCAATCTATACTATTAACATCTGTGCAGGTCTGTCTGTCTATCTGTTTATGTCGTTATCTCTTCTGGAACGGCAGGAAATTCATGAGGTACCTCCCCTCCGAGATCCAAAAATTTCGTGGGAAGCCATTTCGATCATTCTCATCTTTGTACAACTTTAATTAATGGAGAAATTAATTAAAAACTCTGAAAACGTTACTTTTTGTCCTCATTTTTCCAAGTGGCAACAGTCTTGCATGGTGGAGATAAAAATCTGCTTTATTTCAAAAGAAGCTGCCATTGCTCGCTTTCAAATCATAGAATTTGTGCATTAAGATTTGTAAGTTTTACAAAATATGAAGTGAAAATAGCATTGCCAAACATTAAATATATTATTCCCGATTCCAAAAATTCATAGGAAGCCATTTCGATCACTCTCATCATTTCACTACTTTAATGAGCCGAGATATTGATTTAAAACTCTGAAACGCTAATTTCCACCTTCACTTTTCCGAGTGGCAACAGTCTCGAGTGTTGGAGATAAAAGTGCTTTATTTCAAAAACTGTTGCTACTGCTCACTTTCAAATCGTAGAGTTTGTTAATCAAAAATTTGCGTTTTTACAAAATATGAAATAAAAATAACATTGGAAAACATTAAACATATTATTATTACATAAGATCATATTCTGACATTGAAGAAAGCAAGTGATTGCATGTGACGTCACTGTATGTCAAAAAATGTTTGTTATTGTCAGCATTTTAAATAAATAGCTGCTGCTGGCAACCTTTGTTTCAGGTTAGTATAACTCACATAATATATTATTACCCCATTAATTCTTTTATTAATATTATTATTATTAATCTTTTATTAATATTTATTAACAGCATTTACAGCATTAATTAAATGCTGTTATGTTACATTAAATCTAAATCATGCCATCACATGTATTACCCTGAAGTGACAGAAGTTTTTGTTTCCTGGTTCGGAAATAAAAAAAATATTTATGAATTGGTTGTTGCTTGGTAAGAATGAACTGATTTCATTCATATTGAAATGTTTTGGTACACTTGCTTTTCAGGGGTACACAGAATTTACAAATTTTGCTTTGGCTGCAGCCCGCTCATCTGACAGACTTGCTCATTAGTATTTAAGAAATAATTCACAAAAGGTTTCTAAGAATACAAAATAAAAAATATCGTTGCCACCAAAAAGTTATGCACAGCTAGTCATAAAAAAATATCTTGCTATATATGTAATGAACGTAATTTGTTTAGAGCAAGAATTTTAGTGTTCAAAACTTTTTGAAAAATATTAGAACTGAAAACAAAGTCCTTTTGGATTTGGTAAACTTTATTATGATACAAAAAATATATTTGCAGGAAACTTACTGCCAGGCTGCTAATAAAATGTTGCTGAAAGGCTTGACAGAAAGCATTAAGGAAACTGCTAGTTTGTTTGCTGTTTGAGAAGTGAGCATTTTTGGAAATAATTTCAAACAAGTGAGATAATTATTTAGAGAACAATTCCACGCAGCCCCAAGACAATAGCATTCATTATTGGCCGAATGCAATTACCACTTGACAACCACACCAATTCTGTAAACAGTGATGTTATAAATTAATGTTTCCAGAAGCTAGGTGATACTTCAGGCAACCTGCCTTAAGAATACTTTTGGTTCCTGTGCAAGGGAATGCAGTTACAAAGGCGTTAAAAGCCTAAAAATCTGAAACTCAGTCTAATAGTTAATACTGTTGAATCTTACTCAGACAAATAGAGTATTTGTGAATGCATGTGAAGATCATGAATTTATTTATCTCTGGAATAAATTAATAATGGAATTTTGTCTACATGAAATTTCAGTAACATTGTGATAATAACAGATGATTACCATGGCAATACGAAAGTCGATATCTTGCAATTGTATATACTCAGTTGGTGCCCTCGGTATTAAGGCAAAAAATGTGTAAGTGAAGTCTTAAGACTTAAACAAAAATGAATGGTTCAAAGTAATCTTCATTGATGAGTCAACAGAAATGATGTTGGCAATGCTTGAAAAGATTTTAGAAACTGCAAACTTACAGGATATTATATTACTTTTTAAATGTTTTGTATAAATTGTGGGAGGGGTGATTCCCCAAAAGTAAATAATTATAAATTTAAACTAGAACATTACTGATTTTATAATTGAGCAACTGCAAGACTGAAATGAAAAATACCACTTACTATAACAGTGCAGATACAATAAACAAAAGAAATTGCTTGTATCAGGTGTATGTTCCACTGAACAAACTGATAAATATAGAATAAATATAGATAAACTGATATACCGCAAATTAAACTCTGGCATGACATAGCTGTTAAGTGTTATGACAAAAAGTTGAAAAGAAATATAGATTCACAGTTAAAGATTTGAAATTTAGACAACCAATATCCAGACCACCTATTTTTTTAGGGGGGGGAGGAAATTTGTTGCAACAAAAGATAAAGAATTAGATTTCAGGAGTAGCATCTGGGAGTAGTGTATATTTTAGAGTACCACTTGGATTACTGCCAACTTGTCATTCATTTATGTTGAATGTTATAGAAACTCTATTATGATGATATGACTAGTTGCAATACATGATTGAAGTGATTTTGACTGTTCAGAAAATATTTCTCAGGGCTTATTTAAGCGTTGGATGTTGGTTAGAAGTACATTTTTATCTTGCGCTTTCACACCATAAAATGCCTGCTGGTGGTACGATTAACCTGAAGTTACTGTACTCTTTGGAACGAATGGGACAGAAAATATTGATTGACTGGTGTGTAAATAAAGATTTAAATGGCTTTGCTCACCTCGTAGTAAATTACGCAGAGGGATTTAAAGATTTGGAAACCAGAGCTCATATCAACACTATGGAAACTATGCTGGGTGCGATAAAAAAGGATTTTCAAAAGAAATGCCACCGTCAATCCAGCAATACAGAGGATATTTTTTATTTTTATTTTTGTGAATTTATGTGGCAATGGAAGTATACAGATTCAAGTTCAGATAATTTTAAACATTTTTTGGATGCTGTTAAGGAATTCATTAGGTGTTGAATTTCTGTGTGCGACACACTGAAGACACAAAAATTCTAAATGAGGTAAGTCGATATTTACTTTTTGTACTATGCAAATTATATAATACGTATTTCCATTTTTATGTTATTTCCTTGTTTTATTTTGATTTAAAGTGCAGTTTATTGAGATTATAATTTTTTTATGTTTTAATTATGTTTTGGACGTATCTTACTTGGGAGGGCACTGCATGTAAACAAGAATGGCACCCAAAAAATCACCAATTTTCACCACGAGGCACCCTGAAATATATTTTTCCTGAATCTGGCTTTAGCAAATACATAATGCTTCCCACATGCAAAGTACACATTTTTTTCAATAAAGCATGTGGAAGCACTTCACTAATAATGGCACCTACATGGTGAAGAAACACAGTCATTTATTAGCATAATTTTGTATGATCAATAATTTAGCTAAGCAAACAAAGTAGCAATTTCTTGCTTATAATACATCTCAAACTAAAATACTCTACCAAAGTTCATAAATGAATTAACACCTAATGAATAACATATATCCCTGATGAAAATTGATGAATCATTTTTTACTTTCATCACAACATGACTGTCAACTCACACAGATTGAGAAATGACTCATGCAGAGATGTCTGAAATATATTTTTTTTAAATATTATCAATTGAATACCAAACAGCACAGTAAATTTTTACATTGACTTTATGCTTGGTGATGATTACAGATTTTTGTTAACTGTGCAGGAAAGTGTTATGTGTGCTGACGAGAAAAATTTTAAAGAAATTTCTTCCCATATGCAAAAAATATGTTTCTTAAACGATATTCCTAGGTCAAAATATTAGATTTAGTACTGCCTAAAATAACTGATTTGCTGTTCAGTTAAGAATTAAACATATAAGAGTATTTATTTTTTCAGAACTCGCATAAGCCTCAAGCACATACGGGATACAGTCTTAAGCATAATAAATAACTAAACCACTGTAATTTATTCCTAACTTCCTCAGCATGTGATAGAAGGAAGACAAAATTTAGTGGAATAAAAGGAGGGGAGAAAAGAAAATCTGAAGGCCCACCTTCAGATTTTATCTTACGCCCAAAATGGCCTTTTTTTTAATATTTTATGTGTTACCTTTATTTATTAAATATCATGTTCTTCGCACTTACCCCGTAAAATTCAGTTCAACAGCAATATCAGAAAACAATTTAAAAAGTGCATATCTTTAGAATTTTGGATAGAGTCTCGCATGTTGGAGAAAAGAATGTTTTTTTTTTTTCATACAGAGTTGCCATTACTCACTTTGAAATCGCTGAGTAAACTAAAAAAACTTCCATATGCAATTTTACATATTTTATATTTGTATTCAATAAAACAGAAATTAAATTTAGGTAAAGAAACTTTTTCTAAATAAGCTTAAAGTTAGTTAAAGAAACTAAATTTTTCTAACTAAAGTTAGTTAAAGAAATCAACTTTACCTCAGCAAACAGTGATAGTGCAACACTTCGATAATCGTCTCCATAACCATCAAGTCTATCCATCAAAAATCTAGAAGGAAAAAAATCAAACAATTTTGTATGCATAATTCAAAACACACGTCTGATGTTAAATATTTCTGTAAATTTACAAGAAGGTGAATAAATCACATATAAGCTTCAAATGAGTGGCATGATCTAAATATTATTACCTTGGCATAATTACTATTACTGTATAAATCTCTAGTACTATACTGCACTTAAACAAACCCATACTGAATCAAGTACTTTATAAAAACTTTAAAATATGTAAAGCTTTAATTCTTCTCCACTCAGTTTATATTTGTATGTGATAGTTTTCTATGGTAGTAATTCTCCAAAACTAAAAATAAAGCAGTAAGCATTCCAAAACTTCAGACATGTTACTTCCTCCAAGCATCACATAAGATAACACTATATTTAAGTTCATGTTCATTAAGAACATTTTAAGTTCATATTCCAAATTACAGATCATTACTGTCAAAAATTATTGAAATTTAAAAATCATACGGCAGATATAAAATTCAGGTTGTATTTTTCTGTTTTTAAATATTTTAATGGAAATCAAAATATTATTTCCAATTTTAAACAAATTGAAAGCTGTTAACAAGGTTTAAATAATTCTTCAGAATAAACAGATTATAGACAATAATAGTAAAGCAGAAAATATTATATGGATACTATAAGAAACATACTTCCTTTCCTTTTTACGTCTTCTTAGTAGTTTCTTTACATGATAAATCCTGTTGACAAGCCTCTCATTACTCTGTAACATGAAAAATTAATTATATATTCTATATTGGTAAATTATGTGAATCCATAACAGAAACCCAACAAATTTGAAATGCACACGCATGTATCATGCACACATTTCTATTACATCAAATACTTCAAATTTACTATCAGGAAACATCGTAGGACCTCAAATAATTACATAAAAAGTGATTAAATCAAAAATTTCTTACATACACCACAGAAAATATACGACACTTACAGTGAAATATTTTTTTCTTCTATAACAACCCTGATGAGAAAGTGGACTTTGTATGTCTATGCATTAGGGAGAAACAAATGGTTACCATTCTGTGCATGTGCAAGAAACAAACGGTTAACATAAATGGTTTTCCATACTTAGATTGCTGTTGTTAAATAATCATTAAGTTGACTATTTTCAGTCTTCCATCAATAAAAAATGGGTGTGTTTTTTTTCCCCCTTCTAAAACATATTTTACCTAGTAAGAGAATCTGTGAAAATAATAAATAGGATTTTATGGTACATATAATAATACATCAATTTTTCTGGTATGTTTACATACATTGTTATGTTAAATAAATTACTTATAATAACTGCATTAAATACAATACTTAAAGCATACATTAAACTGAGTTATTTTAAATAATCTACTTACAACATTTCATTAAATGATACAATAAATACAAATTTATATTAAATTTCCTAAATTAAATAATTTTTGCACTCCACAGATATAGAATAAATTGCTGATTTATGTTTATCATAGTCAACTGCGGTGAAAATGCGCTTTAGCCCACTGCTTGGCGATGTTTTGAAAATCGCCAATTCGGCGCGTTTCTGCGAAACGTCTTTGCAATTGCAACCTTCCCGACACGCTCCGCGAAAACCTAAACAAAACATAGAATTCTAAAGCATAAATTAGTATGGAAACTGTTGCCACAAAAAGATAATAAAATAATATGCAAAACGAACATTATGATCATTAAAATATTTGTCAGTTAGGTTTAAATTAATTACTTACATTTTATGTTGTAATACTCACACATTTTATGCAGTTACATAACCTTCCCGACATGCTCCGCGAAAACGTAACCAAAATGGCATCGAAGAAAGAAGGAATTTTTTTTAAAAGGGCATTAAAATTACAAACGATACCATGTACACACCATTCCGTTTTAACTTAAAAAAAACATCTGAGAATTGCACAATGTACGCAACGTACACAAATGAACAAAATAAGCTAAAATAACGAAAATAAATTACAAGAAAATGCCATGTGCACAGCATTCCGTTTTAACTTAAAAAAAACTTCAGCAAATTGCACAATGTTGGCAACGTGCACAAATGAACAAAATAAGCTAAAATAACGAAAATAAATTACAAGAAAATGCCATGTGCACAGCGTTCCGTTTTAACTTAAAAAAAACATCAGCGAATTGCACAATGTAGGAAATGTTTCCATAGCTTCAAAATACCCAGTCAGCCATGTTGGCGCGTTTATTGCTCATTCAAAAACAATCGCCGCCAAGCAGTGGGCTAAAGCGCATTCCAACCTCAATTGCATTTTTATGGATGTTTATAACATCTGGCAATAAATCACACTTTCTTAAGCCTGAATTGTACCAATGCCATTTTCTCTCACCAAGGCTGCTATTGGAAGCAAGTACCATAAAAAGAATAACATACTAATCGCTTACAATATACACGACAAATTTACTACTCATGAGAGTTACAAAATATTAATGAAGCATAAAATGTTAACATTGACAAGTTTCAAATTTATTTGGTTCCTACATTAAGAAATGTATGTTGCACAGGAAGCAAAGAAACACTACCATGCATTTTCAGAATGCATTAAAATTATTTCCAAGCCATGGCCTCAGAAAACAAACTAAATGTATATTCAATTTATGTCTGTTTTATATTGTGAACTGCTATTTTCAGTGTTTAAAATAAATTTTACAAAACTGTTGTACCTTTCCAAAATTGCCAGAAAGCTGCTATTATAAAAACTACTTTTTTTTCCCTTGACATTTCTTTTCTTTTCTAATTTTAAATAAATTTTTTGCAAAACTATATTAAATAAAATATATATTTATATTAAATTGCTTATATATATTACAAAGTATGTACTGCAAATACTGCATGAATTGACAGTGTGCTCTAGTAACTACCTCTTAACTCATCAAGGCTAATATGTGCCAATTATTTTTTGCCAAGACTGCTGTAACCGATACATATATTTTTCTCTACATACCTAACTAACTAAAAGAACTAAGGCCTATCTTGCTAAACATAGCATACCAGACATAGAAGTAAAATTAAAAAAAAAAAGTCAACAGGTGAAAATGAAAGTGGACATTCCATCGACTATAAAACTTGACTACCATCGAACTATAAAAGTTGGCAGAGATCCTGCCAAAGTTGTGCCACTCATTCCTGAGGAATTCTGAGATGCACTTCTTACAATAAAACATTCATCAATCTCTCTATAATCCAGCAAATAACCACTGTTGCAGAAGCATTTGACCAACTTAATTTTTTTTTTTTTTTTTCAGTACAGTGATTAGCAAATGCTAGCTGCCATATTGTGAAGCCTGGGTTCAAATCACTTGTTATTAACAAGTGTTTGTTTCTATACATAGGGACATAAAACAACCAAGAGTTATTTTAAGTGGCTATCCATTCTCCCATAAAATTAGAATAGGACTACAGTTTATAGAGTGGAAGTACACCTAAGAGATATTTGGTGAAGCTCTGGCATCCTGCCCACTTCTTCCTCTCTTGTCTCAGCACTATTTGGATACGAGTACAACTTATTAGCCTTAAAATTAACTAACAATTCATTTTTTAGAAACAAAGTCTAAAATAAAAAGAAAAAGAAGAAAAATCTGAGAGCTTTCAGATTTTACATTACATCCAGAAGGGGTGTTTTTTTAACGTTTTGCGTGTTATCTTTATTTATTAAACATCATGTTCATCGCACTTAAACCATTAAATTCAGTTCAATAGCAATATCGCAAAATAATTCTAAAATGGCCATATCTTTAGAATTTCCAACACAGTTTTGCGCACTGGAGATAAAAAAAAAAAAAAAAAAAAATTTCATAGAGTGTTGCTATTGCTCATTTTGAAATCCTTGAGTTTCTTAATCAAAAATTCATTAAAGTTTTACAAAATATGAAATAGATAATAAAACAAATTCTAAATTTCGGCTTCCAAATTACATATTTGGGTGTAAACGTACGTTATTAAAAATTGGATGACTCTAGGTACCACTGTTTTATCACAATGCGAGAAAAATGCATACATTTATGTAGATTCCTCATTATTTAATTTCTTTATATATAATACAGGGTCTAACATTTGATGGCAACAATTTGAGAAGTGAACCAACACAAATTGCCAAAATGAAATAAATAGCCCTTCTCAGCAAATTGCCCCTTTGGACTATTAAAAAGGACTTTAAACTGATACAGTACAATTTCGTATTTATAAAAACGAGATCTGCTCAAGCATTCATGAAACGCCATTAAGATGAATACTTATGATTCAACACGATTTTGATCTTATGTGCAGTTGGTTCCCACACAATAATGGTTTTCAACATAATGGTTTACTTAGAAATACTACATACTACCTCAAGTGGTCATCTAGCTTACGAGGTAATCACGGGAGGTTTCACTTCATATTGCAATACATGCACGGAAAGAGATTATAACTTCACTCACTTCAAATTAAATATATACTGAAACTTGATTGCACTGCCCAATAAAATTTAATTTTAAACTGGGAAGAAAATTTCCAAAAACCAAGACTACCTGCTTTATAATCTCACATCTATGTAGAAGTGCAAAATATTTCTTTTCGTATGGAGCGACTTCCTCTTTTTCTGTCTTTTTTTCTGATTCTCCATTTAGATTATCACTTCGCACCTCTGTAGATGCAGATGGCTTTTCGTCCTTATCAGTTTTTTCCACCTAAAAACAAAATCATCAACATTACATATTTAAACATAAAATGTTACACTAATAAATTAAATCATTGCAAATTACACAGTATCAAAACAGAGGATCATACTTTGAAGATGGGAAATTATTTTTTAAACAAAATCGAAAACACGAAAAACCCAATCATGCAATGACAAAAAAAAACAGACAAAAAGTTCGCATTACTAAAAAAGCATTTCAAAGTCACATATTAAATTACTATACCAAGAAGTTACTTAAATATGTAACATTCCGTTCACGACCACCTTTACCTTGCATAACCAATAACAAACAAACTCTGTTACAGTTGCCACTTAATAGTTACTCGAAATTTAACTTTTTAATCCCGCACTTCCGAACGCTAACATTCGCCCTCTTGTGGCGTGCGATTTAAATACAATTATTTCTAGACCTCCATCTTTACTTCGGTGATGCTAGTGGTGCAGGAAGTGTTATCCACCATAATGCGTTATGGTGGTAATGTATATATTGTATTATTTCTCGTAAATTTCGCATCATTAGTGTCACTCAAAACTGTGTGTGTATATATTTTACTTGCAAAGATAGAACTTTGTACTTAATTATCTCTTGCAAAGATAGGACTTTGCTTTTTCGTATTTATTTATTTATTTATTTAACCAAGAATTTTCAAGATTTATTTACGTTATTTAAGGATTTCTGATATTTAACATTGTCATCCAAATTACTAAAGAAACTAAAGGACATCCACAAGCTATTATTATACATATTTCTCACCTTCAAATACTTAAAAAGTTGTTTTACTCAAATCTCCTCATCGGACTGAAGGACCAATCACTTTACCTATACACGTCATGTGACTCTCATTGCCTAGCCTCACTCCCTCTTACTTAGATCTCACTTAATCTCTGGACGCCATGCATATAGCATGCACATCAATAGCTATATATAATTGTTTATCAACTACAAAAATTATTAATTAATGAGTATAACTCAATTACCGATCTCGCCTCTGTGCGTGGTGTTAAACACCTTTAATTTAAACTTATACTGTTAATGGCCACTGGCATAATATTTATATACTGGTTATAACTCTTCAGTAGTTGACTGCCAGCAGCGGAAAATCAAGATCCAAGATCCAAGGAAGTATTGTGTAAACTGCATGAGACAAGGCCCTATTTAAAAATGAACTATATCGTACTACATATCTCAGTTTTCCTAAAAAGCCTTTAAAAAAGAGAGTTCGCCTAGTCTCCCTGTTCGCTAAAAAGGAAAATTTTTAAAAAATTCTAAAAAACAGAAGAAAGGCTCCTGCCTTTCTTCTGTTTTTTACTGTTCTTCTGTTGTTTCTGTTTAAAACTTTCTTGAATTTTCTCCCAATTAATACCCATGAGTTTCTCAGCAGAATTATGTGCAGCAGTTGCTACATCACAAAATATTATTTTTCTATTTAAGAATAACTTTCCACTATTACATTTTGAAGAAAATTATTTGTCATTTGTCATCCGATACATATGTAGATCATATGAGCAGAAATGTGATATATTAATACATATATGAAATCGAATCGAAAAGTAATTGCCCTGCGTTTTCTTCATAAATGCACATTAATCGACTTTTAACGCTAATTTAGCAATATAACAGAACCAAACTGGCTATTAGATACCAAATAAATATAAACATATCTTAATAATCCCGCTTTTTCCCATATATTTTCCTTTTCGCCCTAGTGCCTATCCCTCACATGACATTTACTTAAGTTGGCATGTTGGCGCAACCAAGGCTGTTCTCCGAACTATATCCCAATTGTTCTACTATATTCGAGGGCTACATAAAGTTGAAAGAACCATCAAGGTTCGAATAGCTGCTTGTTTATTTTGATAATTTTTGCTTTTTATTTTGAAATAAGAATTTGATTATTACTATTGTTTATTTTTCAAAAGTGTGTTTTTGTTTTTGTAAAGTATTGATTTTTCTAACTACATTTCTTTTGTTGTCTGGCAGCAGTTCTTTTGTATTCCTTTCTTCGTCTCATATGAGAATTAGAGTTTCAGAAAGCAGTGCTTCCTTTTACTCTGCATCTGGTGAAGAGCATCGGTAAAATAAAATAAAAAGTATGGACAAAATGACGAAAATATAAGTCAGGTGGCCGCCATCAGTCGACGAATAAGGTGAGTTGCTAGTAGAAGGTCCAAATCAGTGAACTAAAGAGTCTAGTATGCGTAACAGATGTTAAGGATGGAGAACGTCAGATGGATATTTGTGTTTTCTTCTGGAAAATGGAGAACATCTAAGGGAGTTGATGCAGTTGTTAGGATGAGTGAGAACAGAATAGAAGAATTTTTTTTATTTTTATTTTTATTTTTATTTCAGATCACGGTGGATATACGAATTTGGAATGAACCATGAAGCGTTGATAATTTCTCTAAGGGCTTTGTTTTGAAGAACTTGGATATGTGTGCGTTTTGGCAGCGTGACCTCAGACAGGACTAGCTTAGAATAATACTGGTCGAAGTATAGATTTATATAAAAGGAGTTTATTTGAAGCGGGCATATGACTTCTACTGCCAAGAAGTGGGCGTATAGTTGCAAGCGTGAAATTAATTTTTTCCACAGTTTTCCTGAGGTGTTTCTAAAAAATCAATTTTTTTATCTAGAATGACTCCTAGATATTTGACTTCGTCAACCCAGTCAATTTCTACTTCAAATAGAAGAGATCTTGGTGGTATGAAATTTGCTTGTCCTTTACGAAAAATAAATGCTTTTGATTTTTCAGTATTAACAGCAATCCTCCAAAAAGTGAGCCAATTTTCTAGATGATTAAGGTAATGCTAAAGAGCTGAACAACAGTAACTGTAGAAGCTTGGGTCATAACTGCAGTATCATCTACGAAAAGAGCTATGGTAATTTGTGAGTCTTTAGGAATATCGTAAGTGTAAATGTTATATAAATATAGTGAAAGTACTGATCCTTGGGGTACTCCAGCAAAAATGTTTCTCGTGGTAGAAACAGAATTGCCAATTTTCACTGCAAAGCATCTGTATTGGAGATAGGAAGCAATAAGTCTAATACAATGATCGGGAAGTTCAATTTGATAAGTTTGTAAATAAGTCCTCGGTGCCAGACCCTATCAAAAGCTTGCGCAATATGAACGAAAATGGCTCCGGTTGGGAACTTACAATTGAAACCATCAGTAATACAGTTGATGACACGAAGCAGCTGGGATTAGTATTATGAAGATGACGGAAGCCAAACTGTTCTTCTGGAATGTAGGAGCTCTGTGGAATAATTTGATCAAGATGATAAAGAATAATTTTTTCAGCTATTTTAAAAAGCTGACTGAGGAGGTTAACTGGACGGTAGTTCAGTGGAAACGTTGAGTTTTGATGCGCTTTGGGGAAGACGACGATGATGACATGTTTCCATATATTAGGAAAGTAAAAGAATTTGACGATATAGTTGATAATCTTAGTAAGACAAATGATATCATTGATAGGAAGATGTTTCAGAGCTTTGGTAGAAATACAAACAACACCTGAAGCTTTTTTGGGTTTAAGGAGCTAATATAATCGGCAACCAGCTTAGGCGTGGCGAGGAATGTAAAGTTTAAAGGACCTGGGAGTTTTAAAAAGGTACTAACAGTTTCATTAACTTTGGAGATATGATTGTTGTCGTAAGGGTAATATTGGGCGTAAATGTCTCTTCTAGTATATCTTCAAAGGTGTTAGCTTTATCTTCGTCTGAATAAACCATTCCGTTGGTACCATGAAGTGGAAAAATTTGCTTGAAGGGTTTCTTAAATTTCTTAGCAATGTCAAAAAGAGAATTATCTTCAGTTGCGAGAGAGTCAAGTTTCTCCAGCGTTTTGTCTCGAAGTTACTAATGTCCTTTTTGATGTCATGTTGAAGAACGTTCAGTTGAGTTTTTAGCCTTGGGTCTCATGAATTTTGCCAGTTTTTTCTAATACGATTTTTGTATTTGATTTTTTGTCTTATTTGCAATCTTTCGATACTTTTTTTAATGTGGTACCAACAATGATGCCGTAATGCCTTGCATTGAGAACACCGTGCTTGATGTTGCAGATGAAACATGCTGTTTCAGAACGTTCTTTCTTTAAAAATATGTTAAATAAATGTTTTGTTTTTGAACTCGAACTATACAAACGTTATTTTATTTCAACACGGGACACACAAAGAAGACTTACTCCATCTATTCTAATCTCCACGGTTTACGGGAAAATAATTTCTTTTTTCTTTTACATTGGCTTTTAACTGTTTTTAATTTTTCCCTTTGTTTTTGCAGTTCGCTAGTGAAAGTATACGATTCGAATTTGATTTTTGGTTCTTGAAAGAATTCTCCTGGTAGCTTCAGAGATATACCGTACACCATTTCTACAATGAAGTACTTGGTATCATTGTTCATCATCATACCAAGGAGTTCCATGATATGATGTACGCATACCAAGGAGTGTAGTTGATAAAGTTTCACTTCATCTGACTGAATTGTGAGCTCTGATGGCGACGTCTTTATACTCCGTCCACGGGGCATACTGAGAAGGCTTACTCCATCTATTCTAACCTCCACGGTCCACTCTGAAAAATATACATAAACATGAATCTAATCCTTATAGAAAAATAATTTCTTTTACATTGGCTTTTAACTGTTTTTAATTTTTCTCTTTGTTTTTTCAGTTCGCTAGTGAAAATATCTGGTTTTTGGTTCTTGAAAAAATTCTCTTGGTAACTTTAGTGGTTTACCATAAACCATTTCGGCTATGGAACACTTGGTATCATTGTTCATCATCATACCAAGGAGTTCCTTGGTATGATACGAGCATACCAAGAAGAGTAGTTGGTAAAGTTTCATTTCATCTGACTGAATTGTGAGCTCTGAATGGCGACTTTTAATGTTCTGTGTTGGCTTTCAATCTTTCCGATGCTTTGTGGATGGTATGAAGTTGTTATTTGCATTTTAACTCTACAAATAATATCTAAACTTAAGAAAAGTTTTGATCTGACCTGATTTCCTGTCTGTGATCAAGCTGTTTGGAACACCAAAGCCACAAATCCAGTTTGCACAAAATGCTTTTGGGATTCCGTTCGTGGTAATATTTACTATCAGTATAGCTTCTATCCAGCAAGTAAAACGATCTATGCCTGTTAAGTAATAATTTCCTACTTGATGTTGGGTAAAGTTCGATTATATCAATATCGACATTGCTGAATCTTTCATCAGGTTCTGAAAATGAGTTGAATTTGGAATGTGTGTACTGAGTAATTTTATTTTTCTGGCAGCTAATGCAAGTTCTAGCCTATTCGCGAACATCTTTTCTAATAGTCTTCCAAATGAACATTGATGCTACTTATTTCACTGAAGATTTTATGCCTGGATGGTCCAAGTCGTGCATTTTGTGGGAAATATTCAGTCGAAATGGCTATGGTCTAAGCTGTCGAATATTTGAAGTTGAAACATTACACCAGATTATTTTTTCTGTGGGTAGTATATATTGTTCAAAATTTAAATTTTTGCTGCTCTTTAGTAATTCCTTTAGTTCTTCATTATTGATTTTATTATAATCGATGTCCGAAACTGGAGATTAGATAATAATGGTTAGACATCGAGTCTGCAACAATATTATCTTTTCTAGTTATAAGGTATTTCTCCCGCCTTCATGGTTAGCACGCTCGGTGCATACTCGAGAGGTCCGTGGTTCGAGTCCCGGAGAGGGCATTGCTCATTTTTTTATTTCTCCCGCTCCAAAATAACCTAATTTCAAAAACTACAATGGCGCCCGAACTAAAAAAGGTGGTGGATGTTGATTCTCCACCACCATGATTTTGCGATTAGGGCCTAAACCCCAGTCGCCCTTTAAAAGGGATAGTATATAAGGCATTTCTCCCGCCTTCGTGGTGTAGTGGTCAGCACGCTCGGCGCGTATTTCGAGTCCCGACGAAAGCGTTGCTCATTTTTCATGACTCCTGCTACTAAAATAACCTAATGACTATACAATGTACTTTATATTTTTTGAAAACTGAGAAATATTCTGGAGATATCTTAATCGGTTTGGTGATGTTTTATCATTTTTCTGTTTAAATACAAGTATAATTGGCTTGTGATCTGTGAATATCGTAAATTCCCGTCCTTCTAGGATATGTTTAAACTGTTTGTTGGAAAGGTAAACACTTAAAAATTTCCCACTCGTATATGCTAAGCATTTTTAATGTCATTTAACTTTTTGGAATAGAATGCTTATTCATTTCTAATCTCTATACTGCCGTAGAACAGATTCCATTACGAATTTAGGGGCATCTATACATAAAGCTAATGTCAGATCTGGATTAGCAAATGTTAATAAAGGAACATTGGTTAAATCTTCTTGGCCTTTTTCAAAGGTCTTCTTTGCTTCTTCTGTCCACTGAATTTTCCTTCCAGCTGTTTTTGCTGGGCCTTTTAAACATTCATTTTAAGGAGCTTGAGTATTAGCTGCATCCTTTAAGCATCTTCTATAACAGTTAATCATTTCTAAAACTCTAGAAAGTTAGTGAATAGTTTCACGAAGTGCATAATTTGTTACGGCTTGTATTTTTTCTAGAAGAGGTTTTCAGCCATTTCGTGTTATCAAATATCCAAAAATTCTAATTTGTTTCAACACTCCCCCCATTACTGATTTCGATTAGTTGATGCATAGACCACATTATTGAACACTTTATTAAATACTTCCGTAAGATAGTCTTCAGTTTTCGACGTTCTTAAGATGTCATCGAAATGCGGAAAAGTAAAATCTAGTGCACTGAAAACTCTATTAATAAATTTTTGAAAAGTAAAAGGGGCATTTCTTAAGCCAAAACTCATTATGTTAAATTCAAAAAGTCCAAATTGTGTTACCTTCACTGTTTTTTGTTTATCTTTTTCTGCTATTAGAATTTCGTAAGAAATGTGTTCAATTATGGGTAAAGTGTAGAGTTCTGGTGATATCATTTAAGCGGGAATAATCTCCACATGGTCTCAGTGTCTTTTCTTTTTTCGGGGGGAGGGCAACATCAAGTGGGTTTGCCCGTGGTAATTTTGAATATCTTATAATATCGTTTTAAAGCATAAAGTTGATTATTTCCATCTTTTTGGATCTAACCGTCTTGCTTTTGAAAAAACTGGTTTGCCATTAATAGTTATACAAAATTCAATATTTTGCTTTGTTTTTGACATTAGCAAATCAGGTTTTTTGTTATTTCTGGAAATTATGCCAAAATATTAGAAAATAATGTAATTTCAAAAGTAACATTCAGATTAGTTACACATCCATTAGTTTTTAAAATGCAATCAATAAATTAAACCGGTTAAGAAAATTTGCACCCAAAATGCCTTTACTAACTTTTGCTATGATAAATGTTCATTGAAAATCATGGCAAGTCCCAAATCAAAGGCTAAAATTTTGTGTTCGAAACATGCAATTTCAGTACCACTGCAGCCTAAAGCCGGTACTAATTTTGTCATTACACGCTGCTAGAATTATAATTACATCTGCATGAGTGTCAACCAAAAATTTTATACCCTTTCTTTATTAGTTACAAAAGACATACAATTGAATTCCCCTCAGTTCTTTAACCAGCCACTAATTTTGATTCTGCTATGCAGGCAAGTTTTCTTGGTTTTTCTAGTTATATGTAGGCTTGCAGAAAGCATCTTGATTGATTCGAAAGTGAAGTGGTAATAATACCGTTTACCATCCGAATTGTAACTCCTCCGACTTCGGCTTCTAGAAAATGATTTCGGTATTTATTATAAAATTTACCATTACCATCCCCATTACCACCTCCGGGTCACCAAAAGAACGTAGCAGTTGCTAAATCATAAAACATTACTTTTCAGTTTAAGAATAACTTAAAAAAAAAAATAAATAAATAAATAAAGAAAATTATTTAATATTTTGAGACACCGACTTTCTTAAAACATTATTATTCTAATACTATTTTTTGTTGCCATTTGCAGTCTACATAAAGTTATAAAAACAAAGATTATATACGGTTATATACGGTAGCCTGTACAAGGCTACTCATGAATGGGTTCACAAATTATGTCAATATTGAAGGGAAAAGGAAAAAAAAACCTCCAACGGCTATTCCTTGTAAGTTCTCTTGCAATGATTATTTTTACCCAGAGTCTAATTAAGGGCCAAATCCAGCTACAACGCTTATTATGACAATTGACTTTTTATTGCAAAATTGAATGCAGTTGTAATCCTTTGTTAACCCCCATTTCGTAAATACATAATTATCACTGTAGACTATGCAGCTAATCATCAGCTGCCACAGACTCTTAACAGCGGCTGTAAACAAAATTGCTGAAGGGGTTTTAGTTAGGTATTTCAGAATAGGGAGAAATCATATTGCTCAAATTACTTGGCATTTAAAAGACCAACTTAATCTCTCTCTCTCTTTATATATACTAAAGAAGCTAGAGAATATATAAATAGAAATCATCTCTTAGGAAATTTGAAGTGAAATTTAGAAATCAAATGTGCACAATTGAGGTAATTATTAATTAGAATTTGTAAATAAATATACTGGAATTGCCAATTAAAATGCAAAACAGAAGAATAAAATAAGACAGTTATTGCTGATTCCATAGAAAAATCCTGAAATATCAAGGGGAATTGGAACCCCTCCATGAAACCATCAACAATTCATGAGAAGTGTGTTTTGTCATCTCACATATCTGAGCAAACTTTCTAGTTTTACATTTCTATTCAATTTTACATTATCCAAATTTAAATCTTAAAAATTCAAAATATGAGATAATTCCCTGATACCCAGATCTTCCGTTTCTGCAGCTTCATTAATTCTTTTCAGATTAATAATTCATTAATTCTTTTGTACCAGATTTTAATTGCTTGCAAAATTATTTTTGTGCACTACATAAATGCGTCGTATGCCACATAATGCAGAAATACTAAAATTTTGCTATTTGGACTCTTTATATGTACACCTAATTATATCTATGCATTTACAAGCTGAATAATTTAAAGCAATACTCAATTTTTTATCACACATGATTCAACTGCTGTACTGCTACGCAAGGGAAGACATGTACACTATTTCTTTCCTGTATCTTCAGGAAAAGTAAAAATAGAAGGGATTGAGTTAGGAAACCTAGGAAGTGGGCAGTACAAAACTTGTCATTTTGAACATTTTAATTAATTTAACTCTGAGAAACAATTATGTTTAAGTTATTATTCAATATAACAGATGGCATATGATATATTTTACAAGAGATAACTTTTACAAGTTATAAAACAATTCACCTTCTTGAAATTAGCTGCATATAACTGCTAGATGCAATAGCATATTTTACAAAGATTTTGAATTATTGTAACAGTAAAAAAATAATATGGAAAAAGTTTCATTTACCAAATACATAGTTTCTTCAAAGATACAGCACTTAATTGCATTTCCAGGAGACCAAAAATTATTTTAAAAGTATAAAACTATATCTTCAATGTGTGATCCACAATATTATTGCTTGGTCATGTTAAAGAAATCTTTAAAAAACATGATACATTAATAAAATATATTTTATTTTGCATAAATTTAATAAAATTTATATTCAAATACATTAAAAAATTTAAAATAACATTTGATAAAATAAATTACAAATATTACATGATATTATACATAAAATAAGCATCTAATATGAATACCTAAAATTTATTAATCTTTAATTATGCAATTATCTAAATGACTATTGATTTCTTTGTTCCAAATCATCATTGAACACACAGGACAATTTACTTTAAAATCATCGTTATGACTTGATAGTTCTTCAGAAAACTGATGATTTTGCTTTTTTCCAGAACTAGTTTCAACTGCTAATTCTTTTGAAGAATCATTTAAAAAATTCCGTATAGGACTCTGTATCAGCTTTTTCTTTTCATCGAGAACTGAAGATACTTTTGAACTCTTGGGATGTGTTGGATACTCTGAAATTTAAAACCATTCCAAGCATTTTCTTAAAACAACAACAAATAGTTTTTTTTAAAAGTTACATAATTATTATCTCATAGATAATAAACATTACTGACAATAGAGTATTTTTATATTTCGACTATGAAAAATTTTCAAAATCATCTCACTAAAATTTTTTTGTGCATGAAAAGCACCTTAAATAAATACCTTTGTGATTAATTATATACTGAGTTAAATGAAAAGGATAAAATATATTTATTTATTTGTTCAAGCAGGACAAATATAGTATTTCTATGCGTATAAAACACACTTTTTCTTTAAAAATTTTGTGTCTAAAAACTCGGTCATCTTATACAACGGTGAGGGCAACACACTGGAAATGCCAATGGTGCCACTGCAGCAAACAAAACTAAGGGTGAGAGATGATGATGCGTACGTGGCATGTACGTTAGTCCTTAAAATGCCAAGGCCTTTGCTCGCTTGTTTCTTTTAAAAAACAAAACGTCTGAAATTTCATTTGAGATTCACAACAATTTCTCTCAATTCATTCATTAATGAACATACAGATGACAAAACTTTCCTTTGATATTGGTTCCAGTTCCTAACAAAGAAGCTCCCCCCTAACTGCAATTTAAGCCCCCTTTAACCTAAAGATAACTATACTCATATCCATAAATTAAGGATAATCCGCAGTCACGCAGAAATCAAACTCTAAAATAAATATATCACCTTTAAATCACTACACACATCTTCAAGAATCATATGCAAATTTCAGGAAGTAACCAGATGACACCGATGGTACGTCACAATGACGAGAGTGTAAGAGAAGTGATATATAAGGAATACAGGCAAAGAAGTAAAATTGTTCGCAGGCGCTTTATAAGCATTTCAGAGCAATAACCGAATAGTTATGACACAAAGGACACATTTAGATGATTTTTTACGTGGTATAATTATCGGCCGTCTGGAATGTGGGCGTACCCAACTGGAAGTATCAGATGAACTTGGAATTGCCCAGAGTGTCATCTCCAGGCTTTGGCAACGATTCCAAGATGATGGTAATGTGAGTAGACGTTACAGCACAGGTTGCTCCAGAGTTACAACGCCGAATGAGGATCGGTATTTGGCAGTTACTGCCAAAAGAAACAGGCGGAGCACAGCCTCAGACCTGTCTCGTCAGCTCTCTTCAGCCACTGGTACGACAATTACGAGGCAAACCATGTACAGACACTTAGGGCAGATGGATCTATATGCTCGTAGACCTGTCAGATGCGTTCCACTTGTTGCAACTCACTGTCGCCTGCGGTTAGCCTGGAGTAGAGAGCATGCATTGTGGACACCGCAACAGTGGGCTTGTGTGATGTTTTCCGACGAGTCCCGGTTTAGCTTGCAGTCTGATTCTCGCCGGACTTTCATATGAAGAGCTCCAGGTACCCGTTACCACCAAGAAAACATCATTGAACGAAACCGTTACGGTGGTGCAGGAGTGCTCGTTTGGGGTGGAATTATTCTGGGTTCCAGAACTGACCCGCAGGTTCAAATTGGAACCATGACAAGCCAAATCTATTGGGACATCATTCTGGAACAACATGTATGCTTCTTTCGGGGCGCCATGGGTGCACAATTTGTGTTTATGGATGACAACGTCCGTCCTCACTGTGCAAACATCGTAAGTGAAAGCCCTCAATAGGAGGATATCACCCGTATGGACTGGCCAGCATTCTCACCAGATTTGAATCCAGAAGAGCATGTGTGGGACATGCTTGGCCGACGAGTTGCAGCCCGTCAACCTCCTCCTACATGTCTACCGGAACTTCGGAGAGCATTGCTTTTTGAGTGGTGTAATATCCGCCAAGATCAGATCGATAATTTGATACTCAGCATGCCTAGGTGTTGTACGGACTGTATTGCATCGTCTGGGAGACATACAATGCATTAACAATCATACCAATCATGTAATATTGGTTTTTTGTAAACAGGTTTTTTTTTGTTTTTGTAATTTGCTCCAGGGAGAAAAAATCGCTAATTTTTTAAATAATATCAAACATATAGCATCTTTTTTTGCTCTTTACCTTTTGTTTAATAAGCAAGCTTTACAAATAAGTCAAATTTGTTTTGCTTCTAACTCTTCCTTTACCTGATTTTGCATTATCCTTAATTTATGGACATGAGTGTAGTTATGAGGTTACTTGTACCAAATCCATTCACGGATGCAAAACAAGGCTTGCCCATATGTTACTCTCCATTTCAGGCAAGGGTCATTCTAACAAGGTTCAATGCAGCATGCAGGGCATACAGAGAAGAGTCAAAGACTGGCCGTTATCCCCTTATTCCTAAGGTCAAAACCATCAGCCTTCCAGGAAACCGGGTCCATGTATTTTATAACTCCTGGTACCGAAGCTGCCTAAGTACAGATCCTTGCCAGCATACTAGTTGACCCAAGAGGGGGAAAACCTGAAGATAAAAAACCACAAAAGAATTTTTTTAAGAGAAGACTCTCTGCAATAAGATGAACTAATATAGTGCATTTGGGCAAACTGTATCTTAGGCAGTTAAGTACTTAAGGAGATACACAAGATGAGGTTCAGCTAATGGATGGGAATTCTGACAGAATATTGAGCTGGATAATAAATAAACATTGATTTCAATAATTTGATGTAATATTTTTTCCCTATTAAATTGTAAACCGGCAAGTTAATTATTTTTTTTTAAACTTATTTTTGGGTCTCAAAATCAGGGTAAGTCTTTTATATAGAAGTGTCTTATACAAAGGAAAATATGGTAATCTTTGTCAGTTTTGAAAGAGAACAAATATATTCTTTTCCCCTTTCTTCAAACTTTATGGTTTGATACTCAGCTGTACAGTTGTTCAACAAAGTAGCAGTTACAGCTAAGAACCAGTAATATGAATTTCTTTCACGAATCAACATGTGCTTATTGTGCTTCCAATAATTTTATGACATAATTAACCTAAATATTGAACTTCTCTGTTTTTACAAAATTTGTTTGGCATGATCATATTTAATTCTACAAGCAATGCTAATGTTCATGAAGCTCTAGAGAGGTATTTGAATATCAGAAGGAGCTAAGAAGCCTACATAAAAAAGTTCAAAATGAAAACAAAACAAAAATAAAACATAGCTTTTCATTTTAAAAGCCTAACAGTACACTTCTTCACTATTCAAAAGAATTATCACACAACATTAAACTTCTTGCAAATCATATAAAATGGGGGAAAAAAAAGGGCACATAAACTTCATGTTATGTAATTGTGATGAGCAGAAACATCTTATAGGAAGGACAGAGAAAACAATGAAAAGTTATAATATATAAAATATTGTTATAGAAAACATTGTGGAAGAAAAGAAAGCAAGGGAAAAACATTGTCATTGAAAATAAAGCAATTAAAAAACTTTGCAGTTTAAAAGTATTGTCATAAAAAATTAAGCAACTAGAAATCATCGCAAACAGATGTTTTCAGGCTTTGCAAATGCGTGTCTGCATAATGATTTGTAAGCGTGAGTAAGAGGAATATTTCTACCTCTATATTTCATATTTTTGAACTCATTATTATTATTTACTAGAAAAGCAAGAAGGAAAATTTTTGCATTTGAACACTTAAAATAAGCAGAAATTTAATGCTAACATACGAGAACTTACATATTAATGTTACGTACGAGTATATACTTAATGCTGCAGAGTTGTTAGAATTTTAAATTTATGTACTTAACTATTAAAAGGATTATTTACTTAATCTCTTTTACAAAATTGTATTGGCAGTTCTTGATGAAAAATATAGTTTAAAAGAATTAGAAAAGGGAAGACGAGTAATGGCAAGAGATTACCTATTTTAAATTGTTTAAGCAATTACCGCATTGTTAATCTGATATTCTTGGGGGAAAAAATTAAGACTTGCTTTTTTTAAATTCATTCGCCTTCTTGAAAGTGTCATTAAACTTTTAATGCACAGCCTCATATGGATGTTGACTTGTTAATTAAGATGAAACATGTCAGGAGGAAGCTATGTAATATTTCAGTATGGGATTTGGATTTATTGGATAGCATATTAGAGCTATCTGCCTAAGGAGAGGGAAGCCCTTATAGAGAACTTCCTCAGGAAATGCCTTGTATCCACATTATATATCAGGAAACCCACAAAAATCTCAAGCAGCAGGTTCGTTCCTTGGTCAAATTACCAGTGTTCAGCGACTTTATCCCTTAGCCACTAGTGACCATTTCAGGAAGTGATTATTAATGAAAACTCATTTATTTTACAAAATTCATTGAGAGGGCTCAAATTTAAAATTAGATCTACAAAATGTAAATGCAGAAGTTTTCAAAAAGAATATATAATTACAAAGAATCCTCTTGGTGACTATCTTCCTAAGATGACCAAT
This sequence comes from Stegodyphus mimosarum, assembly GCA_000611955.2. Classification (NCBI taxonomy): domain Eukaryota; kingdom Metazoa; phylum Arthropoda; class Arachnida; order Araneae; family Eresidae; genus Stegodyphus; species Stegodyphus mimosarum. Next base: position 935,769 of record KK112313.1, read on the forward strand.
GTTTCCAAAAACAAATAAAGATAGGTATTAAACAATATATCTTTCTAAGATGACCACATCTAAGGAAGATTAATAAGGTATGGAATCATCAATGGTTGCTTTAAAGAGGAGTTTTTAAATTTATATTTCGACACCTTTTGGGTCTGAAAATGACAATTTAGAAGTAATTACTTCCTCGCTGTTGTAGATTAGTAACTGTATACTTCATGAAAAATAAAAATGAATCATCCATTAATTCAAAAAACTATCAAAAACAAATGGCAAATTTGATAAATAAAAATTTATTTAGTATATGAACTGATAATGGAGGTGAACTTTGTAACAAGTAATATATCAGAAGATAACAAAGTATGTGAATGTTCTAATTGAATGATATTAAATGCAGTTAAAGCTATGCCTATTGGTAGTAAAATGAGAAAAGAATGGTAAGCAGAAGATCCTGGATATTTTGTACATACTTGGAACAGAGTGTGACATAACGAATGCCTTATGAAATTTTCTTCAATTGAAAACCCACTATTAATTATTTTAAAGTACAGAGGATGTTTACAGATTTTTAGAACAATTTCGATAAAGAATTAAACCCTTCCTTCTCACTCCCGTCAAAATGACAGGGTGAGGTTTCGCCCTCTATTTCTCATGCCCACAATTTTTCCGGGCAGGAGAAGTTCAAAAGCAACATGCTAAAAAGATTAAAACCCATTCATTTCTTTTTCCTGGAAAAAGTTTTATTTCTCATTTTACACAACAGATGGTAGTACCAGAATATTTTATGCAATTAGAGATAGATTATTTTAAACTAGATGTCACCACTAATCAAACATGCGTTTATGATATGTGTTTTGTAATTTTATTGTTAGCTCAGTCACTTAGTTAGTCTCATTTTGAATGCACGTGGTTTCTGCTCTGTGATAAAATATACTTATACTTTTATTCTGTACATTATGGACTCAGAGTCAGATAGTGAATTGGATTTTGATTTTAATATAAATGAATCTGAAAGTGATTCTGGAGTAACTGATTTTTATGAAAGTTCGGTTAATGAATGAGAGCAGTGATGATGGATCTGTACTGTTGTCTGGACGAGCATGGACTAACGTTTTAAATTTTAAGGAACACCAAAGATAAATATAAATTTTGATCTAAGTTCTGGCGTTTTGCAATATTTTAAGTATTTTGTGAATGACAATTTAATGGATCTCATCGTTTCGGAAACAAATAGACATGCCAAACAAAGCCAAAATTCTCCAGGATTCTGCGTATTCAAAAATAGAACACCTTGGATACCTGTCAAAGGAAAAAATTCTTATTTCTCAGTATAGTTATTTTACAAGGTATTCTTAAAAAAAAAAAAAAAAAAAAAAAAAAAAAAAAAGAGAGAGATACAAAAATGTATTGGAGCAAAAAACATGCAATTTCTCAAGCTGCATAAAATCTGGCCAGTGTTACAGCACCTGAATGAATTGTTTCAAAGAGCTGTAACTCCTGGACATGATATTGTAATTGATGAAACCCTCATGCTTTTCAAAGGTCGTTTAGGATGGCGACAGTATTTGCTGAAAAAGACATCCCGTTTTGGAGAAAATCGTATTTGTTAAGTGAATCAAGTTCAGGGTACATATGGTCACAAATTAGATACACTGGAAAAGGTACATTTTTTGATGCAAAATATAAAGATCTGCCCCAGTCAATTCAAGTTGAGATGTCACTTATCAAGCCTCTGCTAAAACAAGGATATTGTCTGATAACAGACAATTTTTATACCTCACCAGAATTGGCAGACATGCTTTTAAAATTTCAAACAGACACTTGTGGAACTGAAAAATTAAATCGAAAAGAAATGCCTCCAGAATTAGTAAAAGAAAGAATTGCAAAAGGTGAAAATGTTGCTTTTCGTCGAGGTAAAGTTCTTGCCATGAAATGGAAAGATAACAAAGATGTTACCATGCTATCTACAGTTCACACAAATGACATGGTAAATGTACAGTGTCATAACAAAGTTGTTAAAAAAAGCTACAATTGTCACAGGTTACAATAGAAATATGGGAGCAGTAGATAATGTAGACCAGTATCTTGCAGGTTACTCTATTGCTCGAAAAAGAGGAAAGAAATATTTTTTCGTTTGTTAGACCAAACTATTTTGAACTCATATCTTATTTACAGAAAACAAGGTGGAAAAAAATCCCATTTGATGTTTCGTTTATCTTTAGCAGATGAACTTATTGAAATGTATCAGTCATCATATACCATTTCAAAAAGAGACCGGACAAACTTGGAGGATAATCCAAACCGTTTGATTGAAAGACATTTTATTAGACAGATACCTCCAACTGATAAGAAACAGCAACCATGAAGAGAATACAAAGTTTGTTGTTCCAGAAGAGATGAAAACAATAAGAGATGTAGGAAGGAAACTCGGTACTACTGTCCAGATTGTGACGTTAGCCTTTGCATCTTATGCTTTGAAATTTATCACACAAAAATTACTAAGCTTTGTATATATTATGCGTAAGTTTAATCAAGTGAAAAGTTTTTGAATATATCTGTAGCAACAATAAACAAAATAATAAACTAAGATTTATTAATTAAAAAATGCTAAAAGGAAGTTATCAAAGATGAGTGTAATGTCTGATACTTACAGAAGAAATTTTATAACTTTATCCAAAGAGTTAAACTTTATCAAGATAAGGCAAAAAGTCATACTTTGAAAAGGCCCACTACATTTGCTGTGAAAATTATGACTGATACAGGTGTTGTATATATGCCTTTTCAATGTATTCCTGCAAAGTCCTCTGACATTTCACCTATAGACTATTGTGCTTTTGATCTCATGAAAACAGCTTTTTCTAAGTGCAAACCTACTACAATTGATCGAATCAGGAAAGTAGAAGAGGAATGGAAATAGATACTTCTGGAAATTTTATGAAAAGCTTTTCTACCATGAAAATCATGATGCAATCTTAGTCTAGGAGAATGGCTATCAAATAGAATACTTATAAAAGTACTCTTTACATTTTACACATTAATTAAACAGCCCCAATATTGTTCTAAAAATGTGTAAACACCCTCTCTATTTATACTTAAAGCATATGTTTGAATACCAAAACAGATCAGAGATAAATTGCAAATGAGATGCAATGAAGGAACCATTGAATAAATGAAAGAATCATACCAAGAAAAGTAGCAGGTACAGAAAATGGCTACCAAAAAAACAAAGAGTAGTAACAACCTGTAATGTGAAGTTCGATGAAGAAATGAATACAGCAGATAGCACCTGGGCCAGAAATTTAAAACTGAGTTTAAAGAATCAATATAAGTAATATAAGTAAAATATTACTTATATTAATATAAGTAATATAAGTAAAATATTACTTATATATAATATAGTAATATAAGTAAAATTAAGAGCAGGAAACTCTTAGACAATGAATAAAATAATTAGCAGACACTTCCATACCGGAAGAAGTTTTGGACTTAAACTGGCAAAGAAAAGCAGATAGAACATACATATATCGTGTCCTATCTGTATATATATGAATCAGTTATTTTACATTTTTAATCTTTATTATCTTTTGTTTTCCCACCGGAATGCAAATGAGTTCATGTGTATTTAAATGCCAGTTTTGAGATTATTAACATAGAGCGTGTTCTGCCTCTTGAAGGCCACACTACTAGGTTTGTTATTCTAAGGTAAGAGTTCTTGTTTTCAGGCACCACTATAAGATTTTAAGTCTTTCACTATTATAACTTGTGACCAGACTTTTGGTAGACATTATGTGACTTATTGCTAAGAAATAACAGAAACTTGGGAAGGGCATATAAAATCCTTTTATTTAAAGCTAAATAAGTTGAACAGAAAGCACATCTAGTGCTTACAGTTCCACCAGCATTGATGACGAAAAACTCAAAGTAGGAATTTAAATGTAAAGGTAATACCGAAAGGCTATACAGATCAAATTAATGTGAAGCTGGCTCGGACTTCACCATGTGAATTTAACTACTGGCAAAAATAATACATGCCGAATATAGAAACTTACCTTAGATAGCAAACTTAATAACATGGCCTTCGAGAGGTAGAACATGCTCTATCTTAACAATCTCAACTCCTCATTTAAATACACACGAATTCGTTTGCATTCTGGTGGGAAATCAGAAAGAGAAAAGTGACACTGAAGATTCAAAAATAAAATAACTGGCTAATTAAATTACAGGAAATCAGAAAGAGAAAAGTGACACTGAAGATTCAAAAATAAAATAACTGGCTAATTAAATTACAGGAAATCAGAAAGAGAAAAGTGACACTGAAGATTCAAACTGATTCAACAGCAGATTCCCCAGGAGCTTATCCTGCCAATTAAATCATTGCTTGAAAATCGATCCTTCTCAGTGAGATTAGGAGATTCATATACTGATCCACACCCCATTACTGGTGGTGTAACTCAAGGAAGTATTTTAGGACCAATTTTATATCTTATTTACGTGCACGACTTCCCCAATTTCAACTCTGATCACAATTTCCTACTTGCTTGTTATTCTGACGACACAACACTCCTTGAAAAATACAGAAACCCAAATCCTGCTCTGAAAAAATTACAAGAAAAAACACCTGCAATAGAATATTGGTGTCAAAAATGGAGGACAAGTATTAATCCGGATAAATCAGATATTCTAAATATCAGAAGATTTAAGCGTACTGACATCATTAATTGCTCTATTTCTTTCTTTGGTCAAACATCCCTCTGGTAAATAGTGCCAAATACCTCGGAATCACTTTCAATAGATTATTCACTTGATCTACCCATATTAATATTATCCACGGAAAAATCTACGGCATCATCAGGAAACTTTACTTCCTTCTCTCGGAATCCTCAGGACTTAGCTTAACTCGAAAAAAGAGGATTTATACTGCTATCATCAGACCTATCCTCACTTATGCATCACCTGTCTGGGCAAATACTACACAGTCTGCAGTCTGATATTAATAAGCTTCAAGTCACCCAAAACAAGTTCCTGAGGATTATTACAGGTGCTCCATTTTATATCAGAAATACGAACCTTCATAAAGATCTCAGAATTGAATACGTACGAGAATACTTAAACAAACTCAACGATAACTCCTACAGCAAGGCCAAGAATAACCAACATGCAAGATTTGCCACCATATTAAATTATGAAATAATAGCTGAAGATTATTTTTCAAGACCATTTACAGCTCACACACTCAATATGCTTAATGAAATTCCTTAACCGCTGTTAATACCTGCATCTGCTTTAAAAATCCCAGTTCACAAGAAATCAGCAATTACCATACTTAAGGACTTAGTTTTCATAAGCTGTATGTGACTGTTAGTGATTTTTAAGCATCTATTATATTTTTGCCATAATTATTTTCGCATATATGAATTTTTAGACTACATGCAACGACTCTGCCCTGTGTTCTGACTAAAGCTATAGACTTTATATATTTTAATTATCATTATTTGCTACATATGCTCGCTGTATGTATCAGCATACTAGACGCAAGTATCAAGGTATCAATATTTTGGTATAAATGGTTAATAATATTGGAGTTACAGCCGTGAATACATGCATATTCCTAATATAAGTAAAGAATTAAGAAAAATTAATTAATTGATATAGAATAGTAATCATGCTGAAAAACAAAAGAATCATTTCGCCAAGACAGATCAAAATTATGCATGCTGCAATGAATGCAATAAAAAAATTCCATTTTAAATGGAAATACGTCAACAAAGCATCATCATCTAAGCACCATTCATAACATTGACGTTGACAAAGCAGAGGCAGAAACGACAGATAAAAAAACAAAAACTTTGGATAATTTCGTAATCAAAACATCAATTGAAGAGATTGTTGAAAAAATGGCTGCAGTAGATGGTTTATCAATTCATCAAATCACTCAGTCAGTTTATTCGACAATCATTGGCCTTAAGGGGTATGAAGCTTCCAGCTAACGAAAAATCTGTAATGGCTCTTGTTCATAACCATATGGAAACTGTGAAACAAAAAATCAAAAATGTTACTAAAAAAGATATTGCCAAATCAAAGAAATTCTCCATTACCATGGCTGAATTGACCAGTATAAGTAACCGGAGATTCCTGAATATAAATCTGTATACTGCCTGCCAAAAAAGCATCAATCTTGGACTGGTAAGAATTTTTGGAAGTTGCGATGCAAAAAAAAATGCAAGAACTCGTAGAACAGCGCCTCAAATCTTTTGGTCTATCATTTAAGCACGATATTGTATCCACTAATGGGGATGGAGGAAGTGTTATGATTAAGTTTGGAAAAGAATCACCTGCTTTTTATCAAACCTGTCTTACGCATGCCTTGCATTTGGCTGTTACAAAAACTTTTTATAAAGAAAAATCAGGGACAGAAGAAAGTATAGACGAAAGTTCAAGAGAGACTGATGATTTCGATAATGGTTTGAGCATTAATGAAACTGAATTACAGAATGAATCGTTCAAGGAAAACATAAATATTGTGAGACAAGTTGTAATTTTTTTCAAAAATTCTGTTGTGCATTCAGATTTGTTCAAGTCTATATGTAGAGAAAAATTACAGATAGAGCAACAACTCTCTCTGGATTGTAAAACCAGATGGAATTCAACGCTGAAAATGCTTGAAACGTTTGTAAAATTGTATGACGTTACAAAGGATGTACTCATTGAACTTGGATCTGAAAGTCTTTTAACAAATTTAAACCTGGAATTAATAAAATCGATAGTCTTGGCGTTAAAACCAGTTGAAGTTGGCAATTAATGCTATGGGTGAAAAACAAGCGACTTTATGAATAGCATATATTTCTATCAACTTTATGCGAGAGAACTTAACTGAACAATAATCTGAAATAAGTAGTTGTCTTTCAACTACTTTTAGTGTTGAAAGACACTAAAAGTAGTTGTGACTACTAGTTGTTGTCTAGTAGTTGTAACTACTAGTAACTACTAGTTGTTGTTGACAACTACTTTTAGTGTTGTTTAGTGTTTCTACTACTAATTGGTGTCTTTTCAAAATGAAAATATCGATTTTTACATCAATAACAGGATCAACAAAAACATCATAGATTTGATGAATTCACTAAGCAGCTGAAATAAAACACCATCAAAAGCTTCTATAGAACTAGCAGCTGCTTTGATGAAGTGTTTATTTCCGTCACCAGATTCATGACCAAATTCATCAAATGAAAAATCAAGTAGTGAAGCAGAAACAGCTACCAAAGTTGGTGCTTTTCTTGAAGAACAACTTAAAGTACTATTAGAAGCTCCAACCAGCAAACTACCAGAAGGTGACCGCTTTAAAGAATTAAGTCAAGAATTTACTATATCAAAAAGTAATGGTGAATTGGCTGTAAATTTAAAGCGGTTGCTTGAAGCTATTTACATTATAAAACCAACTTCGATTGATTCTGAGAGAGCATTTCCCATGGCCAACAATTTTTGCACCAAAATTGGGTCGAAGCTATCAGATAAATCACTACATGCACTGGTATTTTTAAAATATTTTTTCATTAATATAAATGCATAAATACATGTATAAGTAAAGAAAAAGTTTCTTTTAAATTTCTGAAAAATATTATTTTAATTATAAGTCTTTTGATAATGTAAGTATGTCAACTTCAAGTGCTTGAAAGTCCGAAAAAACAATCAAGCTCGAGCTCGAGCTTGATTGTTTTTCCGGACTTTCAAGCATTTAGCTTCAAATCATCAAGCTTTACCAAACCCTAGTAAAGATTACAGGTGGTCCGGGCTCACAGTATGCTGTTTACAATATTTCGTAGGTAATCCACTTTACACGACCAGTTATTCTCTTATCCAAGAAGAGTTTGCTTATGTTTTGAGTAAGAACAGACATGCATGTGATGGCTCGATCATGCAAATTTCTCTCACTTAACTCATGATGCACCCATCTGGAATATTTATAAAGCAATTCCAGTTTACAAATATCATCTAAAAATTTTTGTTTAGTTATGCTTTTCTGCAATCTCTCATGCTGTGGAAAAAAGATCCTGCTCTATCATGGTCTAGACAACATCCACATCGATTCAAAATGGCTGCCTGAGCTTGGCTTATCATTAAGGTTGAAATCACCTACGCCAAATTTTTCTAACCATATACTGGATGCTCTACTCGAAATAGCATTTTCAACAAAAACTTTCTTTAAATTTCAACACGCTTCTGTAGCATGTCTCCCTTGTTGGAACTCATACAAAATACAGTTTCAGGAATGAACTTTACTGGTAGCCATGTTTACATGATTGCAACTCATATGAAATGGAACGAGACACTTTTGTTTCAGTTAATTTTTAAAAGAGCGCATGCACATATATGCAATGATAAACAGAGACAACCATACATGTCTCTAATGAACATGTGCAAGCCTGTTGAAACTTGAAATAACATTATCGGACAGAACTTTCTGGTAGATCTAAATATTACTTCGTAAAAGGAATGAATGCCCATTCCAGATTTAATAACGACACTGAAATATTCTGTGAGGCTAGAAACATTAAATCTGAGAAAGAGATGGTTGACTTCAGTGGTAAAAGTGAATATTCTGTAAAAGTTAATTATTGTACAAAAGGACAGTCCCTACTTGAGGAAAAAAATGCATAATTTTAAAATTATAATTGAAAACAGAAGTAAATAATTTTAAAACTCTATATTTATAAGTTCAGTTTGGACTTTGCATGATAAAAAAGGCTTTTCCTCAAGTAAATTTTTTTTCCAGATGCCAGTCGATGGAAAACTGATGTAAATTTGGCTGACTGACCACTGACATAGTATCGAAAATGTAAAATTTTGCCCAGCTCTGATCATGTTTCTAATATTTCATAAAAATACGTACCTTTATTTTCTTGAACTTTTGTACTGTCAGAAGTTTCCGAAGTGCCAAGGCATGGTGCATTATAATTATTCTGGCAACAGCCTATGGTTTGAACATCTGAATTTGAAAGAGAATCTTTACGTATCAAGAAGGGGAGAGATTTGGGTGCATTTCCAGATGAACCCAATTTGTGTCCAGATCCTGAAAAAGGAATAATGGTATTTCTCTTCTTTAAGAGAGGAGATGAGGATGATTTTGTTGGCTTACCCACAATGTTATCTTCAGCAGCAAAGATAGACTTTATTACATTAATATCTGATATATTCATTATCTCCTCACTAATACCATTTGGATCTTTTCTTACATTCTTATCAGATTTCAGATTCTCATTTCCAAAAAAACTTCTTATATCTTTTCCAGATGTTTTGCTCTTTGTTTCTGTAAAGTGGGAAAAAAACAGAAATAATTAGAGGGGGGGAAAACAATTCCATTTAAAATAGAGGATTAACTAAAATACAGGTTATGTATCTTTGGTACAACTATAACATTTTACCTTTCTATCATACTACGCACTTTGCAAAGTCTAACACTTAGAGGTATGTAACCTTATTATTTATGAAATAGATTGTAAATGTAAATTTACAAGTATTAGTGCTTAAATAGGAAATACTGTTTGAATGAAACTAGTGAAAAGGAGGAAAGATAAAGATAATTTATTTAATTCATGTGACAGTCACCATTCAGCAACTCACTACATATTAGAACAGGCAAATCGACAACCTTGTGCTCGGCGTAAATTTTGTAAAATCTCAATTGATTTCGAGGGCAAAATGGCCTCGCCTTCTGAGCCAATGGCTCCTTTGGGCATTAAAAAATTTAGGAAAAAAAAAAAAGACAGTCCTATATTTCCTGTTTTACCCAGCCAATTATGAAATTCAACTTGTGTTTTTCATATCTTGAAAGCACAACTTACGATATATATTAGATTTATATACAGTGTTGTTATAACACTAACATATTTTGACACAGAATCAGACTTTTTCTGAAAAGGCAAGCAGTTCATTTTCCATTTATCGATTATACAACTCAAATTATGACTAAAAACCAAATTTACGAAAATTTGATGAAAAACTTACAAACCAAACAAAAAATTTTGGTGCTCTTTACCCACTTTCCACACATTAGTTTAAGTTGACTTTTTCACATTCCCATTCATTTTGATTTTCAAAAATGGCCTCATTTCTTCTTTGCTGCAAATAATTTTACTTTACATTACACCTTTTTTTTACCCTGGTTACTATTTTTAGACTTTTTTTGCTTTCTATAACTTCATTTCAATTATTTAAATTGTGCAGTGGAAAAATGCATACCTTGAAGTAATTATTTTAAGAATTTTTACTTAGTCACTTAGACTATGTACTTTAAGCATATTTATTCATTTAATTTTTTTATATTTTATATACTTGAATTTCATTTCTTTTGAAAGAATACTTTGTGACTCAAATTACAATGACGTATTTGAAAACTGCACACCACACTGACAGTCAATATACCATAGAATAATATACATACATCCAACTTCCCACTGCTTTATACAATTTTATCATCCTACTTTTAGTCTGCTAAAATATTATCTGCATTTCTAAATAAGTTGAAATTTTTCATTTTTTAAATTGCAAGAATCAAATACCGTAACATAAACATTTCTTTCTAAATGCACTGACAGTGCCTTAAATTTTTTTTAAAGCCTCTTTGCCTCCAAGACTAATGCTTTCCTGATTTTCTTAAGGCATATCCACAGTCATTCTCCTTTTTATATTCACTGTATTTTTATATTACAGCCTTTTATATTTACTATCTGATGTTATTTTTTATGTCTTTTCCTTCAGCATAGGCCAGTTCATTGGAGTATTTGACACACTGCAGTGAATGAAAGTATTAAAATATGGCGAAAAAATATCCAGATTATTTCACCTAGGAAACACAATTGTTTTTGAAGCGGGTTTTCTGAAAACCTACTTTTGTTTTTTCCGAAATCTTTATTTCAGAAATACTTGTTTTCAGTACTGACAGAAAAAAAGTCAGTTTTTTAAGTTATATTTCCATAAATTCTATATTGTTATCAAAATCTCTTGAAACATTGCACCTTTAGGTAACACACACCAAGGAGATTGCTTTCCATTTTCTGGACATTTTTGGCTGCATAATAAGCTTAAAGTGAAACCCAGAAGACAAAGAGTTAAAACATGCTTACCAAATTGTAGAGGAAAAAAGAATATCCCAAACTTTACTGGTCAACAGAATCCATCATTTATTCTGTCGCACCTAGTGATCCAATCTTTATATTCAGTGCAAATATTCTAAATATTCTAAATCTAATTTTTGCAAATTCAAAACCAAAAACTAACACATTAAAAAGCATATTTTAAAAAAATTAAAATTAAAAAAAAATCTGAAATGTTTCAGATTTTAAATTACGTCCAAAGGGGTTTTTTTTTTTTTTATGTGTGTGTGTGTGTGTATGTGTGTTACCTTTTTTTATTAAATGTCATGTTCTTCACACTTAAACCATAAAATTCACTTCAACAGCAATATCGCAAAATAATTTTAAAATGAGTATATCTTTAGAATTTCCGATACACAGTTCCACACGGACAGATAAAAAGGCATGAGACTGTAAAAAATATAATGCATCTTATTGAGCTGCCATTAAACTGGAACAGCTTTTTTTATTATAACTAATTGTAATTTCTTCTTGAGAGACAATTATTTTCCGATATTAACATCACCTTCAATGAATTCCTCTGGATAGGTTTGTGTTTGCTTTTCATATACGTTCTTGTGGAAATTTATGATGAGCTTACTTAAATTTGACCCTGCTAGTTTCTTTTCTTCCTTTTCCTTTTTAAAGTCATTATAATTATGTACATAGGATGTTCACATATTTTTGCAAAGATTTATATATATAAACAAACCTTACAATTTTATTTTATAATATGTTCAATCTGATACCCTTTTGTTGAACGATCATATTACTAAAAATCCTTTTCTCAAAATATAAAGGTTGATTTTATTCCACTCCTTCTTCACAATCTTCCAGAGTCTATTAAATGTTTTGGAATGTCACATATAAAGAGCTTGTTTTAGAACTCCAAATACACAGTAATCCATAGAAAACACATCAGGGGACTTTGGGAAGCATTTAAAGGGAATAGCTTCAATTCCGGTTTCATTTTTTTCAAAAAATAGAGCAGCAGATTTAGAGGTATGGCTTGGAGCCTTACCCTCATGGAATGTAACACCGTGAAGATTATTCGGATAAAGAGATGGAATTTCTCCTTTAAAAATAGGCGCTAAAACATATTTCTAACAGGCATGAAAGTGCAAGTTGGCAAAAAAAGCTGAACAACGCGCGGACACAAAATTACACAAAAACTAAATGCGCACGCGCGAGCTAAAAAAACACATTTTAATAAAATATCAACCTTTTAATATAAAAAGTATTAAGCATATGCATATAATTAAACTAAAATAATACTTGTACTTACTATTTTGCTATTAATTTTATCTTCCACTTGTAAAAAAAAAAGTAAATCACCAAGAGATTGTAATGAATTAACCTTCTTTAAGATGCTCTTTATGTAACTTAATATAACAGTTGATACATGAACACTGTACATAACATTACAACACACTAATATACATATTTATGTTATATATTACTGACCCCCCCCCAACACATTTGCCGGTCGCGATTCTCAACGGTTCTGCATCGATCTCAGAAACAGCCCGGGTGACGTTAAAAAAAGCGGAATTCCGCGAAAACACGGAAAACTTTCATGCCTGTTCTAATAATAATCTAAATTAATTTTGATATATTTTTTAACTTTCCTTATTTTAAGTTTTCCATTATAAGAGAATCCATTAATAACCATAAAAACCTTTAGAAAAACTTTCCTTGTTTTCTCTGAACCAACACATTAAAGTTTTTTCCCCCTCTTTTTCAGTAGTAAATAAATCAGTCTTTTTCTATTACAACCAGATAAGTATATCCAAGCCTCATCAATTGTAACTATACATTTCCATTTTCTTCCATACCAAATAATTTTCATACAGCAGTCTGCACATAGTCTTATGCTGAGAAACATGTTTCGGCATTAGGTGATAACTTTTTTTTGTTGTTGTTTTGATTAGCTTTAAGTCAGATTTTATAATTTTGTTCACAGTTCCTACAGAGATATTTAAAGATTTTGCGATAGCTCTTTGGGAGTCTGGATTTTCCTTTAAAACATGAGATGAGACTTTAAATTTAATAAGAGTTGTACATACCTTTGTTTGGTATGCATTCTTTGCCTTTTTCCCAGTCAATGTAATCTTTGACATTTCTTTCCTTTCATATTAATTATGTCGCTTATTTTATGTGTAGATATTAAAACCATGCTTTTCACATCCTTTTTTTAATAACTGAGTAAGAGTATTTCTCTTCAGACAACAAAAAATATAGTTTTCAATGCCTTGTTTATTTTTAAGCGACATTTTAAAGAAAAGAATATTTTTAATGCTGCAGACAATAATTAAACTTTATTCCAATTTGATGTCAGTTACGTTTGTACTTTTAAAATTAATTTTTAAATTCATGGAGAAAATCAAAATTGTGACAGAAATGTGTAAACACCCTCTGTAAAAAAGAAATTTGTAAATTTTCTGTCTAGAAAAGAATGTTGTTTTAAATTTCTGAAATTATTTTACAAGAAGCATTTTAACAAATTCTAATAGCAAATGTAACAAAAATAATAATAATGTGAAAATAAATGTAACAGTAAAAATCATTTATTATATTACTAATGATTATGTAATTCAGGTCTCGATAAATACATTATGAATCAGAATTTTAAGCATATAATGAAATTTACTACATAGAAAAATGTATCTTAAGATAAAAAATTACCTTAATTTTGATTAAAAAAATTATGTCCTTAGATTTATTTAATGAAGATAATGCCCCTGTTGGTTATCGAATCCAGAATAACTACAGATGATTTCTACATAATATTTGAACTTCTGTAATTTGACTGTAATTTTATATATCTTGCTTGATCTTTATAATATCTCTATAAGCTTGAATATTTGCATCACAATTTGACTTTTCTAAAAGTGGTTATTCTAAATTTTATGTTTACATAAAAATGGACTGTGATTTGAAAAAATGGTTTTCGATGACAATATTATCAACTTTTTAAAATATAAACAGCAGTTTATTTAAAATTATGTTATGCAGCTAATGCCACAAAATATCTTTGGACATAAAAAAATCTTAAGAATAATTTTTATTTCTTGCATTTGCTACACACAGAAAAGAAGAGAAAATCTCATATTCTGGTAAATTTTGCCACTGTTTAACATTTCTGTAGTAGAAGACAGCATGTTTTAATTGCAATATTTTGGGAGCATTATTTGAAGTATTCAGGAATATTAAATACATATTAATACAGCATTTTCAAATCTGAAAATAAATTTCATTGCATATAAAATGAAGTCAAATAAAACAGCAGACAGTAAAATTGCTAAGGAAAAAATTTACTCCAACCAAAAAAATTTTTACTTTTGATTCATATGTTTTATAAATTTAAAAAACAACTTTCCATATTTTGTTAAAAAATACATTATTAATAAAAATGAGAATACAAAAAATTCCATATGAGGTAGTAGAAGAAAGTTCAGTAGAAGTTTATTTGGAAAATTAAGATTAAAAATAACTTGCAATTCTTTGATGATAGCAACAAAGTACATAAACTACATTTGGTGTTATCATCACTTGTAACAATTATGTCAAATGCCAAAATGCACTAATGTATAAATTCCCATATACCTTCAGAAATTTGGAAAAAAAAACTCCAGTTATTTGTAGGTATGCCTAGAAAAATGATAGCAAAACTTGTAAATCTTATAATCCAGTTTTCTTTCAAAAAATTTATAAATTGTTTTAAAATATACATTTTTAATATAAATTAGAAGAAACGTATCAATTTTATTTGGATGATACCTATATTTTTAGTTATGAAGTAAGTTTAAGACATTAAGTAAGTTTAATTTTAAAACTGATATTATTAAAAATAACACCAAGTTCAATCAAGCTAATTGGGGGAGTTAAGTTTTGACTGCTAATATAAAAAAACAACAGCAGCTGCAAATTTTACAAAACTTGGCATTCTGGCATAATTTCAGGCATAGAATTGATATATGAAAAAAATGTGGTATGTCATTTCAGTAAAAGTGTTTTGTGTCAAAATAGATGTGTTAGAACAATGCTATTTTAAAAATTTAAGATATATCCTAAATCACCCTTTCAAGACATGAAAAATGCAAGTCAAATTTTGTGAAATGGCTGAATAAAACAAGAGATTTGGGACTGACTTTTTTTTTTTTAATTTGATGCACCTGCCACCAACCTCCCTCCTATTATGCATTTATTCAATCGCCCGTGTTAGTCATCTATCTATCTAAAGTTTATGTGAAGGGGGGAAAAAAATTCAAGAATGTTTTTTAACAAAAATTTATTATGTTGTTACTCACAGGTGCAAAAAAGAATTTTAAATTCCGAATTATCATTATTCTCAAATTCCAATGTGCACCTTTATTCTGATATAAACACTGCTACGAACAAGGTGCATTTCAGAATTGATGGCATTTTATAGATTTCTCTGAATTGCTAATTATTCTAAATAATCAATTTTTCCAAATTGTTAATATAAATAGATATATTATTGTTACTAAAAATTTGCAGTTGACTTTTAATATTACCTAAATGTGTTTTAGCAATTGATTTCATCTATTTTATGTACCTATAATCTTTTCTTTTTCCCTCTCTCTCTCTACTAATAATACAGAAATTAAAAGTGTATTTTATGACTGATGGTACCTCTACTGAGTGTACAGAACTTCTCAGCTGTGCAGAAAACTCATATGCATAGAGAAATTGAACCACAAGGCATCTGAATTAGAGCTATTACTGGCTGAGCTGCTCAAAAACAGAGACTAAAATTTTTTTATGCAATTTGCAAAATAATTACTAAAGTCTGGCACAATAAACTTTTTCTTATAAATGATATTTAAGTGCTATGTGCAGTTAATAAGAGAGATCTCGTGATCTACTCTGACTAGATAGAGATCAACCTTCTGTGTTTCAAATGTAATTTTTCAATATTCTATTTAAAAAAAAATCCCTAATAAAAAGGGTTGAAAAATAGTGTATATGCATTTTTAAAAGTAATGATATATCAAATACCTAATTTAAGTCAAATTATAGAGAAAACGAATGAATTTATAAGAAAATACATAATCTGCCTGTGAATTTAAGAGTGCACAGAAAAGCATGTATATAAACTATTAACACAATATCATAAACTCTTCAAGTTAGTTGGAAGTAAATACTATAAGTCCCTAAGCTAGATGGTCCAGTTTAAATAAGAAATATTGTAAATTTCAAACTTATATAAACTACATCTGAGTTATTAGGTATAAAAGATAATTTTTTAGGAAGTGATGCTTTAGTGCAATTATTCAATATTGCCTTAAAATTATTATCAGGTGGGCTAATTTATGAAATGGTAATCATATTTAAAATGCACAACTAATTAAAAAATTAGAAAATTGCAGATTAAAGCAGAAATTAAAAAAAATAAATAAAAGCTTACCATCAAAAGGAATTTTTCGCTTGAGAACTCTTTTTTTACCATAGCCCTCTGGTTCCTTTATCTTTATAAATTTACCACCACAAGTAGCTTGATGTTGGGCCCACCAGTTATCATTAGGTCCTGGAGCTCGATTCATCGCTCTCTTGACAATTCCAAAGAAAGGATGTTTGTTCTGACATGGTCCATCACACTTCCACCAATGTGTTCTGTACACTTCGACTTCATCATGAAAATTATGAAAAACCTATAAAAAGTGAAAAGCAAAATTACATAAGAAAATGTTTAGGTCACAGTTTGAATGATTTATTATGGGAAAATAGCTTATTTAGTATGTAATGTTTTATACAATGTACACGATTACAGCTCAGCGCTTTCCAGCAAAATTAAGAAAGGAGTTTTTAGAATCTATTTTGTCAGATAAAATGTTAATGACACTAAATCTCTAGCAATGATACCAATGTCTTGATAACTCCTTGAACATCCCTATTGAAGAATACAGTAAATACTTATCTTAACTGATTATGCTTATTGGTTAAAAGTAATTAAAGAAGTGTTTTAAATACTCCCCTCTCTTTCTGACACTAATGAGCTACACTCACGTTTGTGAAAATTGCAATACCATGAAGGACTTACGCGAGTGAGCTGAAATTTTCAGGAAATGCAAAGTAGCGCATGATATGCAAATGATTAGAATTGCAAATCCGTAGCGCATGCGTATGCTGAGCAGCGCCCTCTGAACGGCTGATGGATCCGAATAAATAGACGGCTGTAGCGAGGCGTGTATGGTTATCGGTGGTTATCTGCTAGTGGTAAACGTTAACTCAATCTGTACTTATGCCTCGTCGACGAAAGAGAGCGAGATTTGAACAACTTACAGAGTTTGAACGAGGGAGAATCTTCGGCCTTCGTGAAGCTGGATTGTCGTATCGTGCAGTAGCCTCTCGTGTGCAGCGTAACAGCAGCACAGTGATGCGCGTTTGGAAGCAGTGGACGGACGAGTGTCGGACAACTCGGAAATCCGGGAGTGGACCCCGAAATGTGACGTCAGCTCGCGATGATAGACACCTGGTCCGCATGGCGCGGACGGACCGTACAGCTTCCTCTAGACAATTGGCAGCACTGTGGTCAATAGCTACAGGTGTTTCATTGTGTGCTTCATCAATTCGTAGACGTCTGCTGCAGTGTGGACTGCGCGCACGGACTCCTTTATACAGGATCCCCCTAACGCACGACCATCGCCGCCTGCGGCTACAATGGGCCAATCAGCATAGAGACTGGCGTGCTGATTGGCAGCATGTCGTGTTTTCTGACGAATCCCGCTTTAATTTGTGGTACCATGATGGCCGCATTCGTGTCAGACGCTATGCCGGTGAACGCCACCTTCCGGAGTGCATTATCGAACGCCACAGTGGACGAACACCCGGAGTTATGGTCTGGGGCGCCATAGCATATCATAGACGATCTCAATTGCTACGAATTGTGGGCAATCTGAACAGCAACCGGTATATCCGTGAAGTTCTACAGCCCGAAGCTGTTCCCTTCCTTCAAAGCTTGCCAGGCGCTGTATTTCAACAGGACAATGCCCGCCCTCATACTGCTCGGATTGTTAAATCCTTCTTTGCAGCGCAGCAGGTACAGCTTCTTCCTTGGCCTGCGTGTTCCCCGGATATGTCGCCAATTGAACATGTGTGGGATGTCATTGGTCGGCGTCTTGCTCGTGATCCTCGTCCTGTTGCGTCTGCAGACGAACTTTGGGTACGCGTACAAACGATATGGAATGCTCTTCCTCAGTCAGACATTCAAACTTTGTTTGACTCCATGCCACGTCGTGTAGCAGCACTTATTGCGGCGCGTGGTGGCCACACAAAATACTGATTCTGATCTCTTGTTCTTGTTTGTTTGCTTTGAACATTTAATCATTTATTTGTACCACTACCACTCAACTGTGTATTAAATTGCATTCAATTATGACGATTCCTTCTTGGTGTTGCAATTTTCACAAACGTGAGTGTATTTCAAATCTTGTAATTTCAGTGATTTGATCTTGCTAATTTCAGTCTAATTTTCAGTGATTTAAATAAAGAATAAAATGTAATTAGATTTACAATGTAAGGATGAAAAACTCTTCAAAGGACAATTACAGTGAAGTCAAAAACAAATTTTATTATTAAAAAATCACAGATGTTTTATTTGTTTTATTAATATTTAGAGAAAAATATCTAAAACTCATATTTTTCCTCTAAACAATCCACTATAAAATAGTAAATATAATATACTATTTTTCAGCAAAATCATATCTGTAACCATTCGGCTGAAACATTAGACCTCCTGATTAAAGAAATTCATTTCTTGGTTATGGAGCAATTACAGAACTGCTGTTTGCACCTGCTCAGCACTAACAAACTGTTGACTATCCAGATACTTTTTCAGCTTGCCAAATGCATGAAAGTCATCAAGAATTGGACTGTACACATAATGCTGCCAAACCTTACATCCAAAGCCAGTGAAAGAAAGCTTCTGTTCTTTATGCTTCAGAAATAAAAACAATGCTTTGTTCAAATTTCGCCACCTTCTGCTTTTTTCTGGTTGGGTACATTCTTTTTGTTGTTTGGCAGTAAAACTTAGCATCATTAAAAAAAAAAAAAAAAATCATTACTTTGAAGTTCTTGGAACTTACTGAGGCAAGCCCTTTTTTCTTACGATGTCAGTAGAACATATATTTTCGGCTTCCTGACATAAAAGTTCTAAGTAAATCTTCTGAAAATAAGTTGGCCAGATAGCTTAACTGCAGCCTAACAATCAATAATCATCTTCGATCATCGATAAAGCAATTTTGGCCATAATGTACAGACACTTATTTGAAGTAGCAAAATTAAAGGGAAACTAAACAAAATTATCAACTATTGTGCAGTACAGTATGCCTCATTTAAGACGCAGTACAACAGAATAGAAAAGGCAACACATTACATTGAGCTCTAAAATGTATAAGGACTTAGGATACAAGATTATTACATGACATTTATGTATGATGATTATCATGGACTTGTATACAACCAATCTATATATCATGGACTTGCATCTCATGGTTATTCTGGATTTTTAAGTAGCAAGGTTAGACTCATGAACTTATATGACATGGACATTTATGCTGCGCAATTATGTAAGTATGCTGTAAAATATTTCACGTATGTATTACTCACTGTAACTGTAAATATACATATTTCTGAAATTGTATAAATGCCATTAGGACTGCTAACCCTTTTCTTAGAAGGGTTTAGCTAGTTTCAGGTGGTATTTACCAGGATGACTAAATACTGAAAGACTTTTCTAGGAAAAGTCAAAACAATGGTCATCCTTGGCGGTGTCAAAATCCAACATTAGGAACACTGTTTTTCAGGAGCACCTAATGCTCATTCTTTGCTTTTGTGTGAGGGGAACGCACAGTCATAAAGAGTCGGGTCTTCCTAAGACATAAGGTTTTAAGGCTCGACTTTCTGGGATTTGTCAGCAATCAGGTTCTGTTGGTCCATTTATTACTAAATAATCTAAAAATTCTTGCACATTTCTTAGACCATTGTGATTTATAGTAAATCAAAATAGAAGCTCATGCGAGAACTGTTTCAGAGCTTGGTAATTTTATCATAAAATTTAGATATTCACATAGTCATTTACCATTCCAACAAGGCTAATATGCATGGGTAAAAAAGGTAATGGAGTGCAAAGATGCTTACTAATATAATACAAGCTAATAATCCCTTTTTAAGCCTAACAGCAAGTAATAAACCTTAATGTAATTAGTTATTTTTTTACATATATTAATGTAACCATATAATTTCTTAAATGTATATATTATTATTATCATCAACAACAGATGGATGTTTTTGAAAAATTTTCCTTTCAAATTTCCAAAAAAGAAAGCTTTAGATGTAAATTAGGATATATATAGTGAAGACTGATTATATCAGCTTAAGATACTGCACATACCTTAAACCATTGCATTTTTTGCTCATTTTACATTTGCAAATAGTAAAATGTTATTCAAATTAACATTTGTAATATTTTTAAGCATTTAGAGCAGCATTTTTTCTGGAGTTATCTTTTTTTCCTACACGAGCATTCAACAGGCATATTACATTTATTGATTGTATACATAAAAAAAATACAATTACTTTATTATTATGTTTGACTAGAATTACATTTTCTTAGCCTTTTTTTTTAACATATGATTTATGTGACATACCTTGAAACTTAGTCCACACAAAGAACTTCTTTTCTTCCCCCCCCATAGATAAAGTCACCTCTAAAAAAATGGCTTTAAAAAAATGACTTTTTTCTAAAAAAATGGCTAGTACAGCTGGTGAACACCCATGAAGACCTTACTTTTACCTTCTACTGTTACATGCCTTTTACTCTTTCTTTCAGTCAGTCAAATGATATAGCAACTCAAAACTGTAAATTCATATTTTTACCATGTTTTTATACTAGTATTAAAGTCATCTAGAGCAATGGTATCACCGTAATAGGTATTGTAATTGAATAAATGTAATTGATCACTATATTAACTGCAACCATAATTCGACTCTCATATTGCTTTCCAGTAATTTCGAGAAGTAGAAAATACTAGAAACATCTTGGCAGCCAGATGAAAACTATTTAAGGCCGAAGAAAGAGCATCTGCTCTTAGTTGTAATTATTATTGTTGCAACTGGTTAGTTAAGCATGAACTGATATATCTCTATATTAGCTTTACATTGCATTGTGTTTAACATTCCTAATAGTTTGAAGTGTAACTACTGATTGTACTCTGTGATCCTGTGAACACCTGTACGAATATTTCTGTAGAAAATTCCAGAACTTTGAAATGTTTCATATGATAAAAATAAATTTTATTAACTTATCATCAGACATGAATGCATTCAACCTATTGTGAATTCATATGCACGTAACACTTTTTGGTGTCAGAAGTGGGATTGAATTCCAGTAACAAGAGCAATGGAGAAGCAGTTAAGACAATTGGTGGTAGCCTTTGCTGTATTTAAAGTAAAAATGAAAGTGAGCCAAGAGATGCAAGCTAGAATCTGTTAAAGAAGAAGAATCTGTTAAAGAAGAGATGAAAGTTGGCCAAGAATCCATTTAAGAAGAGACGAAAGCTGTTCAAGAAAATATTGAAGCAGGTCAAGAGGAAACAAAAACAGAAATTACGTGCATAATAGAAAACAAATCTGAGGGACGGAAGGCAAAATAGAGGTGGCAGAAAATAAAGTTGGAGAAAGTGAAGAAAGAGTTTTCCCTGTCAAAGAAAAAATAAAGAGAAAGTTTATACTATAGAACAACAAGTCAAAGAAACAGTATCTGCCATTCAACAATGAATCAAACAACAAACTGATGTTGAGGTTTCTGTGGTCGCGAAAGAAGTTGATACCATGAAGAAATGCATAGTGACAGCAAGAAGCAATTCTAATGGATTTAAATTTTTATCCATGCCTTCTCGTCTCTGTCTGAAGCTATCTGCATATGATGGTAAGACTTCCTGGCAAGTCTAAAGACACAATTTTCTATACTGGCAGATGCAAATGGATGGGATTCTCAATTTAAGGCCTATCATCTTGCCGCTTCTCAGAGAGCAGACACAGTGGATATCCTTTAAACTCGTCTCGAATACTAGAGACTAGACTTCAAAGCTGTATCCAGTGCATTGGAGCTGCACTTTGGGGAGAAGTGTTTAAAAGATTATTACAGGCTTCAATTGAAATCCTGTCAATAGAGGCCCATGGAAACACTCCAAGGACTTGCCACAGATGTTGAAAAGCTGTCTCATCTCACCTTTTTGGAATGCCTGACAGAAACAAGGCAAATCCTGTCCCTGCAGTACTTCATTGATGACATCAAGGATCCTGAAACACAGAAACCTCTGCAAATGGCAGATGTCTAGGATTTATAAAGTGCTCTAGTGGACACCATGAAATTCGAGGCAGCCCATCTAGTAACTTATAGAGACCACCACCCAATCAGACCTGCTAAAGTCCGGGAGCCAGAGGATCTACTGACTGCTCGTCTAGATGATTTTAACCAGGTAAGTCAATGCTTTGATGAGGAACAGGAGCAACAACAAACCAACTGCAAAGTGTTGGAACTTTGGTGCTGAAGTCCATGTGCAAAGAAACTGCAGAACACCACACGACATGGAAAATAAGACAGGCGATTTAACCAGACAAATCAATGTCTTGAGATGGAATAGAAGTGACAAGAAATGAACCCTAAAGCGCTGGAACTGAGCAGGGAAAATGAGACTACTCACCAGCAACAATGCAGGAAACAAATTAGTGGTCATCTCACGGAGCGGAGTTTGAAGAGATGAGCTCCATTTCAAAGTACTTCAGATTTCTGCAGTGAATGGTGGCAGTAATGGACTTCATCATGGGACATATCAATGGAGTTCATTGTAATATAACCATCATTGGAAAGATTTAGCTCAACAGTTTAAAGATGAACTTGATTCGATTTTATCACCAGATGCCAGACTGCATCTGGTGATAAAATCGAAATTGATAGGAAGTTAAATGTAAACATCACATTTGGAAATGCCACCTACCATCACATGGCATATGTAGCAGATATTCCAGATCCTTGCACACTCAGACTGGACTTTCTAAGGAAATATAATTTTATCTTTGACTGCATTCAGCCTCTGTGAGCATAACTATCCATCACTGGAAGCGATCCCTACATGGAAATGTCAATGCCTTGTCTGGAGGACCCTGCTCAGAAAACTGCAAATATTGTACCAGTGTAGGAGACAAACATGAGCTGCTGAATCCGGTCGCATGACAAGTTACCATTTCAACATTGGCTGATCGAGACAAACTGAGTGAAGAAGAAGTTGGGTAAGAACAGTTGGTAGATGGCAACATTAAACCCATAACTGATTTAATGGAACTTTCAAATAGAAAACCTACTTGGCAGGGCATTTCAATTTATAGTCTTACGACAAAACAATACTGCACTCTCTGGGATTCATTCCATACTTGAAACGGCATTTTGTATCAGAAGGTTGTATTGGATTATGGAAAGACATTCCAATGGCAGCTGGTACTTCTAAGATTCCAGATCCCAGACATCCTTAAAGAATTATATAGCAGTCCAACAGAAGCCCACTTCAGAATAAAGAAGACATCGCATAGAGTCTAACAGTGCTTCTACTGGAGTAATGCAAGAGAAAACATGCAAGAGTGGTGCTAATCACGTGATACCTGTGTGAGTTGGAAAGGACTGAAGAAATGCAGCCAAGGAAAGTTGCAACATCACAGTCTAGGAGTGCCCTTTGAATGCATCGCCTTTTGACATCCTAGGACCTCTGCCATGAACTACTGATGCCAACAAACACTACCTAATTGTTATTGATTACTTTACATGTGGCCTGAAGCACATCTGTTTTGGATCAAGAGGCTGTCACTGTAGTAGAGGTAATGATACAGCATTGGATTTCCAGATTCAGAGTGCCTCTTAAACTACATCCCCATCCAGGAAAAAATTTTACCTTGGCTGTAATTAAAGAACTCTGCAAGCTACTCGACACTGACAAAACCCAAACGACACCTTTACATCTCCAGTTGAATGGTATGGTAGAAAGTTTTAATCTAACTATCCTTAATAACCTCTCGGTGGTGGTTTCCAAAAACCAAAAGGTCTGGGACAAGAAGATAACACTGTTCTTATCGACCTATCGCAGTGGTGTCCAGAAGTCTACCAGCTATTCCCCAACCCAGATGCTCTTTGGTAGTGACCTTTGTTTGCTTTGTGATCTCTTGTTTGGTCGCCCTCTGGATGCACCTCCATCATCATCTACGA
The DNA here is from genome assembly GCA_000611955.2 of Stegodyphus mimosarum. Classification (NCBI taxonomy): domain Eukaryota; kingdom Metazoa; phylum Arthropoda; class Arachnida; order Araneae; family Eresidae; genus Stegodyphus; species Stegodyphus mimosarum. Next base: position 960,162 of record KK112313.1, read on the forward strand.
TCTCCAGGCAGAAGTGGGATAGTATTAACAGTTGTAGTATTAGGAGAGTAAATATTAATCATTAGTTACAATCTTACTAAATACTAGGCTTTTAAAATGCCTTTTATTTAACTCAACCACTTATTAAACTCAAATATGTTTGGAAGAGAAGTGGTTTTAACAGCTGGCAGGTACTATAATTTGATACTGAAAATAATAAAGATATGGAAAAATAGCTATAGTAACAGAGAAATGAGATTGAATAAAGGCCCAAAAGTAGTGATCGTACTGTGCATGAACAAAATAGGCAAGTAGTTAATTGCCATAAAAATAACAATCACCGCAGCTAATCTTAAAATATGTAAAGCTGGGAAGTTCTCATACAAAAACTGCTAGTTTTTTGCTCTGCCACTTTAAAAGAACAAATATATTTCAATTTATTTTATAATGCAGGGTGTTTATAAAGTCCCAGACCCATTTTTATGTTTAATAACTCATTTAGTATTAACAGTATTAACAGTTGTAGTATTAGGACTTTATAAACACCCTGTACTAAAATGCATGATTCAGGTTATTAAATATTTATTCAAAATATGATTCTGATGTAAAATATAATTATTTAATTCAATATCCTAAATTTTATATTCTTTGGCAATACTGAAAGAATCCTGAGTAGAGCAGGAAAGCTTTTATAATAAAGTATTTTTAAGTATGAAGACAACAAAACCGATAACATAGATACAGACTATTATGTGAATTAAGTTTAGTAATGGATCATGCAAAACATAATTAAATGATCAAAGATTAGTTAAATACAAAAAATTACAACCAGTTCAAAAATATTTTCCCCAGCTTTTCAGTACATAAAGCACAAGTAATAAATTTAAATGCTTTCATTAGAATTAATTTTTAAAAAAGTATATGTTTTGTACACTTAATTTTTATTCTCTAAATTACAATAATGATGCCTGAATATTTTTCTCCTCGACTTTTCCCACATTTCTTTCTCGAAATGAACTACATTTTTATCAATCAAGTGTAAGGTTATGTTGAATATTGGGATCAGTTTTCATGACATGCTTTGACAAGATTTCAACCATTCCATTAATTCTTTATTCTCACTCAGCTATTGATTCGCTAGCAGACACTTTAACTTAGTGGTTGCCTAAGTCATCCCCCTGTTCTTCAAAAGTCCTTTGTTCATCTATATTAATAAGTATTTTCCATTATCTAGCTCATTAATGTTCAGTATGATGCATTCAATTATGTTAATGGAAACTAACTCATTGAAATGGAATCAGTCCAAATTTCCAATTAAAATTTAGTTTGTTTTGAAATTTTCAAACTGAAACTTACTTTATTTGCACAAATTATTTTATTGGCAGACGGTAATTTTATTGCTGAAAAACACTTTCATCAGTAAAGGCTAAAAATCAAAAAATGATATATTTGGCAATTGAACAGCAGATTAAAACATAATAATAATAATTAAAAACAGAAAAAGAAAAGAAAAGAAAATCAGAAAGCTTCCAGATTTTATAGTACACGCAAAAGGGCTTTTTTTTTTTAATGTTTTGTGTGTTACCTTTATATAAAATATCATGTTCTTATCACTAAAACCACATAAAATTTGATTCAACAGCAACATCACAAAATATTTAAAAACAGCATATCTGTAAAATTTCAGATACTAAGTCTCGCACACTGGAGATAAAAATGTTTTTTTTCATACAGTGTTGCCATAGCTCGCTTTGAAATTGTTGAGTTTGTTAATCAAAAATTTTTTAAGTTTTACAAAGTATTAAATAGATGATAAAACACGTTTGAAATTCAAAACTCAGGCTTCCAAGAGCCAACGTTCGGTTGGAGGATTACGTTATTCAAAATTTCCTGGCTCTAAGTATCTAAGTAACATTGTTTTTTCACAATGCCAGAAACATTCATGCAGATTCTTCTTCTTCTTTTTTTTTTTTTAGTTTCTTTAAATATAACATATGGCGATAATATTTGGTGGCAACAGTTTGAAAAGTGAAACGATGCAAAATGCCCTTTTGATACTAATAGCATTTTGGGTCTAATGCCCCTTTGGGCTAAAAAGGGGGGTGTCTTGTTAAAACCAGGAAAGATAGCAGCAATGTAAAGGGCTTTTGCAGTTACTTTCATTCAATAATTTTATATAGGAGCTTTACTCTGAACTAAAACAGGTGTGAATTGATTTTCTTTCATATAATAATACATACATGCTTCTAAATTCATTAAAACATCTTTGAACATAAATCACCATTTCTTAAAAACCAGTTTTAGAGATTTCATATCTTCCTAATTCATTAATGATATATTCTGTTCCAGACAATTCTCAAGTCTGGTTGAGTTTTAAAATTGTAGATGTAGTAGTTGATTTATTATACCAATGAAAAAAATTCAAGAATCTGACAACACATGACTTCCTCTTACGGAATATTAAATTATATGCATTTTTTCCTGCATTTCATTGAAACTTATTTCCTCGAATTCCATTAGAGATATATTTCTCAATCAAATCTCTGTATAATATTTCTCAATCAATTTAGTTCTCATTTCGGACAGGAGGCAAGATTCCAGATTATTTTGGTGCACAGCATTCAAAGTTTACTTTTGGTCCCACTTGGCAAAAAGACACTGAAGGTGCAGAAAGACTAAATTCACTATTCTGCTAAGTTTCAAATATAAACAAATATGGCTGCTACGGTAAAAAAGTAGGCTTAGCCGCACTTAAACAGCTTTTAAATTGTTGATAATTCTACAATAATTGCATGCAGATTAACTAAAGCCATAAAAACCTTAACCAGAAGACAAGAACAACATAATTCAATCATTTTTAAAGCAAATAATGCACAATTTACCAATATAAGAATAAAAAAATTCTGATGTGTACACCACATACTTCCCTGTGCATAATATTAAATTATACACATTTTTTCGTGCATTACACTTAAACTTATTTCCTCAAATTTCATTAGAGATATACTTCTCATTCAATTCATTCGGTTCTCCCTTTGTGACAAGGCAAAAATATTTAAAAGCTCAAAAAATACTTATTGAAAATTGAAAAATATAAAACATTAAATACAGCTGAAACAATTTAAAAAGAATTTTTACAATTAAAATTACAGTTTCTAGGCAAAAACAAGCAATTCGGCCAGCAGGCAAGAAGGCAGATTTTACGGTGCACAAAACTGAAAGTTTACTTTTGGTCCCACTTGGCAAAAAGATACTGAAGGTGCAGAAGCTGACTTAATTCAAAATTCTGCTAAGTTTCAAATGTAAACAAATAGGGCTGCTATGGTTAAAAAATTAGGCTTAGCAGCACTTAAAAACTTTTGATAATTCTACAACTATTGCATGCAGATCAACTAAAGGCATAAAAACCTTAACCTGAAGATAAGGTTACTTGTTTTTGAGCTATGTGAGATATATACATACATACGCACAGACGTCACAGAAAAATCTCTTCCGAATACACTTTAAATCTTTTTCAACCCGCTTTGGGAAAAAGGAGTTCTTTATTCTGTCCTTATGTACAGATGTCATGCAAAAACATTGTTAAATTGTATTCAATAGCGGTCAAAATGGATATTTTCATTGAAATATGATACCTGAAATTTTTCGCGAGTGCAATACTTTCTTTACTTCGTACAAGGACATGAAAATTGAGCTCACTGAGCTGAGTAACAGAGTAGGTATAAATACATATATTTATATAATTTTGGTGTAGCCGATTACCATGAAAAAGGGAGATGCACAACTATGTGCTATAGCAGTCCTATATACAAAAATTCACCATTCTAAGGCTACTCGTTTTGGAGTTGTGTGAGATACATACCTACATACGTACAGACGACATTAAAAAAATCAGTTTCTGAATCCATTTTAAATCCGTTTCATAATTAGTTTTGGGGAAAAGAGTCCTTTATTCTGACCTTACACAGACATGTCATGCAAAATCATCGTTAAATTGCATTCAACAGCAGTCAAAATGGATATTTTCGTTGAAATATAGTACCCAGAATTTTTCGTGATTACAATACTTCCTTTCAATTGTACAAGGAAGTAAAAAGACAGTTTATAAGAACTGTTAATGATAGAAAACAATTAAAATATTACATTATCTTTAAAACAACACTCAGATGCTGTATAATAAAAAAAAATCATCATAACTTACTTATCAATATACTTTGAACAGAATAATTATTAAAATCACACACATTTAAAATAAAAACTTACAGTAATTCTTGCTCCTGTCTCCTTATTTATTCTGTGCATATGTGATAGAAATTCTGGGCCATGCCCAGTGCGATCCTAAGAATTTGATTAGAAATATAAATTCACTGTTAAAGATACTAATATCTCAAAAACATGGTAGCAATGAATATTCAATTATAAGATGACCAAAAGGAAAAAAAGCAGCATTTTACATTTCTTGCAGAAAGATAAATTTGATGTACACATACATGAGAAATTTTATTAAAAAACTGTAAAATATGTTTTAGATATATTAGAGAAAAGTTTTTTTTTGGGGGGGGGGAGTTTATGCATATGAAATCTGTCTACAGTGAAATTTCTTTAATACAGATGAACAAAAGCTAGAAATTTAAAATTTAATTAAAATACCTTTATAATATGACAACATATTCAGATTGAAAACTTTGGTATAAGTCAAAAATACAATAGGTGTAAGCCAATATAATTTTATAATAAAAAACATAAAGCATCTTAAAAATGATAAACAGATATTAAATGCAAGAAGTAATTGATCAAATGGCCAACAGTAATCCTAAACATCTGAAAAATTATATTTAATTACTGTTAAACAATATATTTAATTTTTTCAATGAAATTATGCACTGATGTGCAGAGAAACAATAAATCCTCATACTTGTACATTACAATATTATATATTTAATGTGATACTGCAGTTTAGTTAAAAAGATAAAATGTCAGTGTGCTTGATATTGTGGATATTTATGTCTACTTATATTCTAGTGCATAAGATAAAATTTCCATTAAGATCATTTAACTGAGTTGACATATTCACAATGCAGTGGGAGGAATGTAACACAGATACACTTTTAAGAAGCTATTAAATTAGATGAATGCCATATTTATCAGGTAATAATAAAAATAATTTATTTATGGTCCAATAAAAATGTTATACACATTCACATTTAATTCACTAACAGTTCCTTATATATCATTCAGTAAATATATAACATTGTAGATTTGGCAATACCAAATACAATATGAAACTACATTATTATTTTGCAAATATACATCCTAAAAATATTAATAAAAAAAATTTCACAATGTAATATAGGCTCATTGTTTATCATTTATCAGTCATTCCTTTACCATAACACATAATTCATTTCGAAAAATATGTCAAACAATTGTGGTGACACTACACCTATATTCTTTCCACACAAGGAGATTTTGTAATACACTATGCAATATAATTATATTGTTATTTTCAATCAGCCTTTTGATGCATGTCATGAATTTTCTTGACAAAATTTCTTATTGCTGAAAATAAATAACTTTTTCCTCTTGATTTAAAGTGTATTTAAAATATTTCCAACTACATAACCTGTGTTAATCTTTACTGAAATAAAATATAAATGAAAAATGTACATATATTAAAAAAATTAAGTAAATAAATACTTGCATTACACTAAATCAGCATTTGGTTAACAAAATAAAGAAAATTCGGTTAATAAATTCGGAAAATTCAGACAGGCCACGGTCTCAGCTAATCTAGATAAATGGTGTTCTAGCATGTTTTTTACCACCATATAAAATTTTATCTAACACAGTTGTAAGTAAATATGTCAAAAATATTATTGACTGCATGCAAAAATAATTAATTTGCATCAGTTCCATTGTCTAGGTCATTTCCCAGTACATCAATCATATCCATCAAAGTAAAAGAACATACATCCATCAAGTTAAAAGACAAAAACCATATTCTGTGAGGTTTATATCAAAGAATTATTATGAAGTAGTCAGAACTCAGTGACCTTATGTGGTATAATATTTATTATTATTGGCAGCATTAAAGTTATATTACAGGGAATGGCAACAGTCATTCTTTGTTTAAATATTGTTCTTACAATGTAACATCCGATATTCTCTTTTATGTGCAGTTTTATAGTTCAACCGTCTGAAATGCAACCCTGGCTGGCATTCTGCCAAAACACATAGACTCATCCAAAAGGGGCGTTATTACTCACTGCGAGGTGAAAGTTTTCTCTTCTCCGCAAAGAGAGAATGGAGGGGAAAAAAGTCTCTATCCATCCACCCTATTTTGAGAATAATTCGGTCCAAATGGCGCATGCGTGTTTGCGCTCATGGTCGCGGATGAGGCGGTCGAACTATAGTTGATTAAAGCTTCATTTCAACTTCTTAAAGAAACTGATTTATTATATTTACAATAATTTAATCAACTAAAATTAATTTATACTTTATTTTTATGCAAAATGTAAACCCTTTTGAAACCAGAAAGATTTGATGTTGACCCTGCACATGTTGGAGCAGAATCTAAATGGAAACACTGGAAAAGAACTTTTTCAAATTTTCTCACACAAGTAAAGGAGACAACTGAAGAAAGAAAACTACAGCTGTTATGTAATTTTGTATCTGCAAGTGTTTATCAATATACTACTGATTCACAATCGTATGATAATGTAATTAATGTTCTAGATTCATTGTACATTACTAAAAGAAATGAAATATTTTGCCCGGCACTGTTTAGCATCTAGGTTTCAACAAACGGGTGAGTCTGTAAATGAATACTTACAAATATTAAAACAGTTGAGCAAGGATTATGAATTTAAGTCTGTTACTGCAGAAGAATATTAAAATGAGTATATTAGATATGCATTCATCCGAGGTTTGAAGAATCCACGTATTCGAGAATGGTTATTAGAAAATACCAGTATTTCATTAGAAAAAGCTTATGATCAAGCTAGAGCATTAGAAGTTGCTGAATATCATTCTGCCTCATATTTAACATCTTCCTCAGCACCTGTAGCTGCTATTGAACAGTGCGAGAACAAAAATGACAATAGTGAACAATTGGCAGTAGTTGCTCCTATTTGATCCAGATAATGTTTCTTTTGTCGAAGAGGCCTTCATTTACGAAGTGTTTGCCCATCTAAGGATGCAATACATCAAGGATGTGGTAAAAAGGGCCATTACCAAAAGGTATGCAAATCCAAACTTGTACGCAATTCTACTAATTCCACAGCAGCAGTTTATACACTAGCAGCAGCTTCAATGCTTCCACACTGTCTTGAAAGGTCAATAACTAAAGTCCTAATAAATGGAGTTCAGCTGAGTGCCCTAATTGATACCAGTAGTCCACTAAGTTTCATAAATCAGTGTTTTGTAAAAAGATGTCGAATTCAAGTAAAACCATATTTTGGTAGAATAACCATGACTAACTCTTCCCTAAGCTCAGCTATTACAGGCTGTTCTTTAGTTAATATCAAATTGCAAACCCATGTATACACTAATGTAGAGGTATTAATTATGAAAAACCTCCATGCAGACTTTCTTATCGGGCATGATTTATTAAAAGATCATTCATCTGTTGAGACAGAATTTAAAAGTGACAGACCACCTCTTAGAATTTGTTCCTTAGCAACTACTCTTGTAGCCATTGTGTCATTGTTCTCTAATTTAATGCCTGATTGTAGACCTATTGTTACAAAGTCAAGACGCCAAACTGAAGAAGATAAAACACTCATAGCTACAGAAGTATGTAAATTACTTAAAGAAGGTGTAATTGAACCAAGTAATTCTCCTTGGCATGTACAAGCTTTTGTTGTGAAAGGAGAACATCATAAATACAGAATGGTTATGGATTATTCGCAAACTATAAAAAAATTTACTATGCTTGATGCTTACCCTCTTCCCAAAATTGAAGAGTTCATTTCACAAGTATCAAAATATAAAATATTTAGTACAATTGATCTCCGAAAAGCTATCATCAAGTTCCTATCAAAGAATCAGAGAAACACTATACAGCGTTTGAAGTTGATGGTAAACTATATCAATTTCTACGTGTTCCATTTGGTGTAACAAATGGAGTTGCTTCTTTCCAAAGAACAACTGATGAAATAATTTCAAATGAAAAATTATCAGGAACCTTTCCCTATCTTGATGATATAACTATATGTGGCAAGAATGAAGCTCAACATAATAATAACTTGGAGAGAATTATGGCTGCTGATAAGAAGTAAAACCTAATCCTGAATGAGGAAAAATGCACATTTTCCAAAAAATCTGTAAAATTGTTGGGCTACTCTATAGCTAATAATATAATAAAACCTGATCCTGATAGACTGAAACTGCTATTGAATTTACCAATTCCTAAAGATGTAGGATCTCTACAGCGAGCACTAGGAATGTTTGCTTATTACTGCCGTTGGATTCCCAATTTTCTGAAAAGATTCGCTCTCTTTTGACTAAAGGACCTTTTCCCCTTAGTGAAGATGCCAAGAAAGCCTTCAGTTTCCTTAAGAGAGATATAGCTAAAGCTTCTTTAGCTGCAATCGAGGATAATATACCATTCAAAGTTGAAACTGATGCTTCTGAATTTTCAGTAGGAGCAAGCCTGAGTCAAGCTGGCCATCCTATATCTTTCTTCTCTAAAACACTACACTCTTCAGAACGAAAACACTCTTCTATTGAAAAAGAAGCATATGCTATTGTTGAATCTTTACGAAACTGGAGGCACTATTTAATTGGAAAGCACTTCAAAGTTTTCACTGATCAAAGATCCGTGGCATTTATGTTTGATCAACAGCACTCCAGTAAAATTAAAAATGAGAAAATTATGCATTGGTGGTTAGAACTTCCTTGTTTCAGATTATAGATCTAAAGGCACTACATGATGAACTTTGTCATCCAGGAATAACTCGAATTTATCACTGGATAAGATCTAAAAATTTGCCTTTTTCACTATAAGAAATTAGAACTGTTACTTCATGTGCATGCTGCAGTGAAGTAAAACCTCGTTTCTAGAGATCTGAAGGACACTTAATTAAAGCAACTGCACCCTTTGAACGACTAAATCTAGATTTCAAAGGTCCTTTGCCTACGGCTTCCAGAAACCGTTTCCTTCTTAATATTGTAAACAAGTTCTCAAAATTCCCTTTTGCAATACTTTATTTCTTACCTGCAAAATATTTTCTCAATTTTTGGGATGCCAGCCTATATACATTCTAATAGAGGAGCTTCATTTATGTCTCATGAATTAAAATGCTTCTTAACTTCACTTGGTATAGCAACAAGTCGCACAACTGCATAGAATCCTGAAGGAAATGGCCAAATAGAGAGGTATAATGGAATCATATGGAAAACCATTCAGCTGGCACTAAATTCACAGAACATGGCTATCCAACGTGGGGAAGGTGTTCTGCAACCTGTTTTCCATCAGTCCAGTCACTTTTATGTACAGCAACAAATGCCACACCACATGAACATATGTACATTCATGCCAGAAGATCATATAATGGACATTCTTTACTTAAGTGGTTAACACAACCCAGAACAGTATTAATGAAAAACCATACACGAGCTAATAAATATGAGCCCATTGTGCAGGAAGTGGAGCTCATTGAGGTTAACCCAGATCACACTTGCGTTAAACTTCCAAATGGTTGTGAAACCAATGTGTCAATACGATATCAAGCACCCAGATACTCCTATACATGTCACGATATCGAGTTGGATGAAAACCAACAACTTTCAGATTCTTTTACTCAACAGAATGAAGATCTGGCCACTGAAGCTCCTGAACCCGTATCGAAAACTGTAAGAAAATTGACAGAAGAAGATCCCCAAGGCAGTGATTTAATGTGCCCTAGCAAACATGAGGATTTTGAAAAGACTTCAAATGATAACTTGCATGAGAGTGAATCCTTGCGTCCGAAAAGGCAGAGACGTCATCCTTCTTATCTGGCAGACTGTGTAACTTATTAATAAACTTTAGGAGGGGTGAATGCGGTATAATATTTATTATTATTGGCAGCACTTAAGTTATATTACATGGAATGGCAACAGTCATTCTTTGTTTAAATATTGTTCTTACAATGTACCATTTGATGTTCTCTTTTATGTGTAGTTTAGTTGATTAAAGCTTCATTTCAACTTCTTAAAGTTGAAATGAAGTTCTTATTACATTTACAACACCTTACAACCGAACACATGTTAAACATTGAAATATGCTTTTTTTAAAGCAACGATTTTACAAATGTGTGGCTTTGGCGAAGTGCTCATAATATGCAATTTAACTCTTTTGCAAAAGAACCCAGATAAACGCCCACAAACCCATATGTCTAATAATCACCTGTTTATCCAAGCTTAATGATTTCTATCATCCTATTAATACGTTTCAATGGGTTTCTGGATTGACAGAATGAGTTACCACTTGTTCTTCAACAAACTGTCTCATCTCAGTGGTATGATGAGACAACAAACTGCCTCATCATCTTCTTCGCTTAGCATTAGCATTTTTCTTCCAGCTAATACTTTTCACTGTGATCATACTGCTACTGGCATCTGCTGTTGCAGTTTGCCTAAGCAAGAAACTGAAAAGTGAGAGTGCACTACTAAAGCCCCAATAGGAAAGCAATCACTTAAGTAGGCAATTGTTAAATTTCTGAATTTATTCATTAGGGTAGAGGAAATTTTTAAAACAAAATTCATAAACACACGCATTTCAAGAGTTTAGAAGGAACAAATTTTGAGGTTCAAATGATGCAAAACAGCAGTGCTATGACTTCAGTAGAAACCAAAATTAACTTGGCAACTCCAAAGAAAAAGACAGGAGAAGGAGATAAGATGAGACTGAAGAGAGCATGCTTAGGTGGAGTTCTGAAAGACTTGCAACTTTAAATGTAGTAAGCAAATGTAGAAAGCAAATGAAATATAGAAAGTAAAATGAAACTTTGAATGTAGTGATGTACTTGTAAATAGTCATGTAAATAGCAGTCATTAAAGTTCTCTCTTTTCTTTCTAAACATATAGGGTGTTTACTGGATACACAAAAGCTAAGACTGATTTGATGTCCTCTGAACAATGATCCATAACTAGAAAAAAGGTAAAATGCATATTTATTGCATACTTTATGAAATACTGAGCTAGATGATTTAAGAGACTTAACAGTTTAGTTTAAGAAGCCAGTACAAGCAGAATTAAAAAAAAATTAATTATAATTATTTTAACACCAGACAGTACTAACCTTAATTTGAAAATAAATGAAAGAATCAGTAATTTAGTTACCTTATTGTTTTCAGTCACAAATAAATAAGCATGTATCATTTATAAATTATATATATATATTAAAAAAATATTCCTTTGTAAATTTTATTTTAAAATAATTCTTAAAATTCTGTAATTAAGAATAAAATAATAAGTAAGTATGAAATAAAATCAGAGCGTATAACTTATTTTGAGATATCATAAGCAACATGCAATGCAGAAAGGATTAAAGTTTGTAAAATAGATCATTCATTGAAAAAATAAGTATAGCATGATTAAGTTTAAAAATGTAATTTTATCAGAATTATAAACCTAGTCACACATGTAAGTTCACACACAAAATTCACACCATCTGATATCTTTAGCATTCCCTGGTAGAATAAATATATCATAAAAATAAAATTAGAGATATTCCTTTCACCAATTCAATATAAATACAGACATACGTTCAGCTTCATAGTAACCCCCAGTTTCCTTTAGTACACCTTCAGTTTTAGTTTTACAGACATACCTCTTTAATAAAATATGATATGGCAGAGGAATTACATAATTTTTATACTTTTAGTTTACCAAGATTATGAGACACTCAATTAAATTTTCTCTAAATGAGATAGAATCATATTTGTTAATAAGGATATCTCAGCAAAACAGAAAAATCTGCAAGCAATTAAGATAAAATAATTTGTTCTAAGTAGATACTAAAGTGATTAAAATTAATGCAATAACAGTTTCAAGGCTTTATTTATTTTTCACTTTTGTTAAAGTAGAAGTAATGGAGTTCTCGATGCTTCTTACACTGAAGGCATTAAAATGAAGGTACTCATTAAAATCACAAGGATGAAATATTAGAATTTTTTATGCCAATTACTTTCAATTTCTTACTGTAAGAGAATTCTGTGACAATCATAAATTCCTTATGAAACTTTCTTTACATTGGCAGAACTAGGTTTGTACATTTTTTCCTCTTAGTTTTTGATCATAAATAGACCTTTTTTTTGTTGCAGTCATTTAGGTAAACCCATTTTTCATCAAGTTAAGGACTACGCAATTTATTTCTGCATCAGATTTTCTCTTGTTACCAATGATTTAACTTTAGAAACATTAGAAACAATGCACACATTTTTTAAGTATTCCTCTGTAGTCTTGTTTCCATGTAGAAGTAATGATTAACGTTTTCCCCCTTTCAATTAATAATGTTGCTTAATTTGCATTTAAATTTTAATACTTATGCATTTCACAACATTTTTTAATTACGTAATAGAAATATTTCTCTTCAGAAAGGCAAAAACATATCCTTCAATCCACAGCTTGTTTACATGTGACATTTTGAAAGAAGAATAAATTTAAAAGTGGCAGGTGATGTTTCTCATTTCAAATAATAAGCTGTTGTCAGAAATTTTTTTCCAACACATTTGCATTTTTTAAATTCTTTATCCTTCTAGAAGTGTAAATACCTTCTGTATTTCTAAACTAAAGCGAAAGACATTTCAGAATAAAATGTTAGAAACTGTCAGCAATATATGACACTTCAGGTAAATCAATATTTCTTTTCAACTAAAACAGTGAATAAAACCTACATGATTAACATACAAATGAATCAAAATAAGTTCCTTAGGCATCTTTGCACCAAATAAAGCTAATTTTGATTTTGAGATATGCTGCATTTGTGATGGATATTTATTGTGCTTTCTTACCTTTATTCCCAGATTACACTGGCACATTTAGTAAATCAACATAAGTTATTACTGCAATCGTCATATTTGGATTCCAGATTTGTGTCAGATTATTTGTTTAAGAAAGCTGATGAATAAATAACTTACTTTATTAAACCAAGATAGGCTTATGAGAGATTTAAAAACTGCATTAAAAAATTCATAACTTTTAACTCCATACAAGTTGTTTATATTGCATTAACAACAAATTCAATTTTCTAAAAATCCTCAATCAAAAATACTATTAGATGCAAAACTCATTTTTTTTTTTTTTTTTTTCAATCTTATTTTAAATCTAATATGTTGTAAAATGTAGCTTGATTTGTCAGACAGCTTTTATTTTTCTGTTTTGTTGTCAGACAGCTTTTCTCTATCTCAGTTTAATAAAATAAGTTATTTATTCATCAGCTTTCTTAAACAAATAATCTGACACAAATTTGGAATCCAAATATGACGATTCCAGTAATAACTTATGTTGATTTACTAAATGTGCCAGTGTAATCTGGGAATTGGTAAGAAAGCACAATAAATATCCATCACAAATGCAGCATATCTCACAATCAAAATTAGCTTTGACTAGCATCATATATTTCACACTGTTAAATAATTAATTTTTGCTTATTTACTTATTATTACTTATTGCAAAATGTATAGCGATGGCCCTGGATAAGTATATGTGGGTATTAACTTATTCGCAACTGAAACTTCAAGCGTGTGTGGAAAATACACATAAATATAACAAACAATTAAACTAAAATAATTCAAGCTTAACTTCATCAGTATGCAACAGAAGCAAGACAAAATTTAGAGGAACAATATGTCTTTAGCCACCAATTTCATAATACCTGCCAATGGTGTTGCTATAGTGCTTGCCAATAGTGCCAATTGCAAATGCTAGCTAAGCTTTATGATGATAGCCACAAATTTGAAAGTTTGTGGATATGGCAGACAAAATGTGAAGTTTTTCAAGTTAATGGGGTTTGAGGAAAAAGTATGGAGAAGTGGTAATAAATGAAGATGATATAACAGAAGTTTTCCTTTGCAATGACAATACGTCAATAATCAGTCAACTAACAAATGACAAAATTTGTAGTGCTATCCGAAAACTAGAAAATATAACTACCAATAGTGAAGAAAGTGACAGAGGTTGTAGAGAACAAAAACACTTCGATTGACAATTTAGTAGGACTTCTCGAAATGGAACTTTAATCTATAAAACTAAAGAGAGAAAGTATTAGCACAAAAAGTATAGCAATGTTGAAGAATAGTTTAATAAAACAAAGTTTTTTTTTTTTTTATTATTCTCTTAAGGTTATAAATTCTACATTATTTCATATTTCTCATTTTATAATTTCTACACATCATCTTACTGGATTTAAGCTGATGATCTAAAGTCCAGAAAATTCCCAAATCCAGAACTGATAACTCCCGACAAATCTGGATTTTGGACTGTAAATAATTATATACATATATATATAAAGCACAACATTTAGTAGTTAAATTACATTCATTGTATTCTTGGCAATACTACAATGCCAGTTTTTGGAAATTATCTGTAGTTAAGATGGATAACATTAACTCAAGTTTAGAGTTCTTGGAATGTTTTACATATGCTTGCCATAGCTCACATTATTACATAAATCATGGCAGCATATGTAAATTCATCTAAATTCCAACTCACAATTTTTATTTGATTTTATACGTATGCTTCTTCTCTACAAGCAGAATAATCATATGTAATATATATTCAATATACTATACTATACTCAGTATATATTCATATTATGAATGAGTAAAACTTACTAATAGAGTTTCTACCAAATCACGACGGGGACGAAGCTTCAAAAGTGGCATACTTAAGCGAATAGAACATAAGCGTCCTCTGCCTCCATAACAACATATACCAGCACAGCTAAAACCAATGAAATAATGCATCAAACACTGAAATTTTTAAATCAAGCTAGAACTGCATTATCAAATTATTTCAATAATATGTTTAGACTGAATGTAAATAAAGCATCTGAACTAGGAATGCAACAAATTTCTTTTTATCAAAAATAATTAGAATAATACAGATTTTACAAACATATCTCTCTCCCCTTTTTTTAATTATAAGAAACACAATGAGACAATATTCTTAAATTAAATGCTCAGCTGATGAAAATTATATTCTGATAATTCGCACTCTCATGAGGCTATCTAAATGATTCATGGATACTATTTTGTTCATGAATAATAAAAAGAAGTATTTCATAAGAAAAAAGAAATTTCACGAGAAAAAAATTTACATAATGGATATTTACATTGTATTTCCACACAATTTGGTCTATAGGCAGAAGAACTTCAGAGAATTTGGATTTTCATACTTTCTGTTGGTGGTCAAAACACCATGTTTCTGAAGAAACCAACACACTCTTTTTCATCAGGCTGCAGACTCCTCAGTTTCACTATAATCCATTATTTTAAAAAAAAGTACTTGGTGGAAACAGGAACCTACTGAATAGCGAAACGAGAGGCACATATAAAGCATGTAAATCTATGAGCACTTGGGCATGTGTATTACGACCATGCATGCATTGGTTATTGTTGT
The DNA here is from genome assembly GCA_000611955.2 of Stegodyphus mimosarum. NCBI lineage: Eukaryota > Metazoa > Arthropoda > Arachnida > Araneae > Eresidae > Stegodyphus > Stegodyphus mimosarum. The sequence continues at coordinate 975,747 of KK112313.1, forward strand.
GCACATATTTAAAAATATACCCCCCTCCCAAAAATGGCAATTCTGCCAAATTTTAGAATCAGAAGTCATCTGACATTTTGCAATACTCATAATCTTCTCTAATTACTTTAACCAGCACACAAATAAGATACAACCATCTATCCATACATTTTTGTATTTTATTGGAGAGTAGAGTCCTCATATTTTTTTATGATCAGACTTTTAAGAGTTTTCAATAATAAATAATCATAATTTTTCTAAAGCATTTGCACTATCACTATAAAATAATTATCTAGGACTTGTTTTTCTTCTTGCTGTATCTCTTCATGACTGCTTCTCATGATAAAAAAATCTTGCCTTATCTAGCATTCTTAATGAACTAAATTCGTAACTTTTATCTACCTCCAACTGTAGTTCCTGACTGTAGTTCTCCATTCCTAGACTTTCCTATTATATTAAACTCGCAGATCCATCGTACCAAAAATGATGCATTATCAGTTACAACTAGTTCATCTACAATTTCCTTTATTCTCACCACGATTATCAGTTTGCTAAATAGTAAATTTTCACCTTAAGCCAGTATAAAAGAAACATTTAACATCAGTAAATTTTCCATTTTTAATTCAAAGTGTTTAAAAGCTTATGCAATCTACCTGATTTACAACTGTCTTCAATATTCCTACTTGTAAATAAGCACTGTCAATATGAAAATAGTACTTCCAGCTTTTAAACCTTAATCCCTTTCTTTCTACTCTCTTCTCCACAAAAAAAAAAAAAAAAAAAAAAAAAAAAAAAAAAAAAAAAAAAAAAATAAAAAAAAAAAAAGTCTGTTTTACCATTTAAGAATTTAGCCTCACATTTGTGCAACGCCATTTTAGTGTGCAAACAATAATTTACATGAGTCTGGAAAGAGATTTATAATAATAAACTTCAATCACAAAATATCCAGATGTTGACTTACAAAGGAGAATGTAGGCGAGTTAAAAGCCTAAGAACACTTGCTTAACTTTTCTTGATCAACTAAATGATAAACACATATGACACAAACAGTTTTTATGTGATAAATCACCCTTTTCTAAGACTTGATTGCCACTTAAGTTTCCATAGCATCTACAGATTATCAGTCAAATTACATGACTAGTTTTACTCTGGCTTGAATAGTCTGTGAGCAATTTAACACAGACACGAATATTCCTACTTAAAACAAGATCTAAAAATACTTTTTTTTTTTAAATTTTCACATCCATTTCTTGGAACTGAAGTAATATCTAGAATGGATTTCTGCTCTGATTTATTAGGTACTACTAGTTTTGTTCTAGCTAGACTAGTTCGTTAGATAAAATACTTTATTTAAAGGAAATATAAGAATTTGGAAATTTTTATGCAATCATGAAACTTATGTAAATCACATTTTAGCATGCAAAGGTACAAATCCCAGCATAGTTCAGTTAATGTTAGAAATATTAAATAGTCAAAAGTGTATTTTTTAACTGAAGTCTAGTCTCATGTGTTAAGAAAGTAATGCCCTCAGACTGTACCATAATTTATGACCACTGTCCTTGACATTTGAGATTCTTCACTTAAAAAAAAATAATAGTTAGAATTTCATTCTTGAATCATAAAAACTACTTGAAAGCTGACAAAAATATCACCTGTAGTAAAATCAGACTCATGTTAACTGTAGTACAGATGTCAACTGAAGTAATAAAGATTATTAAAAAAACTATTTAACTGTATCAAATTTACTTAAACCACAACTATCTTGACTCAAGTTCCACTTTTAAGCAATTTTAAATGAATATGGAAAATTATTCACTGATTTGATGTATACAAAAATGATAACTTCCAACAGCATTAATATTTTTATGTGTAGTATAATATAGATTTCAACCAGTAAAATAAGAACCGATCAACTTATTGGAAGAAAAAAACGATATTACAGGAACATATACTAATAATTATCCTCTATTTAAAGAAAATCACTCTGACTCTCAAGAAGTAAAAAAATCTCCAAACATGAAGAAACTAAAAAGAGTTTACCAAATTAAAAAATTCTACAAATTTGACAGAATTTGCAATATAAACCCATTCTCACATATTGAAGAGACAAAGTCCTTTCTGATGCCAACCACAAAGTAAAGTACAACACAAATACTGTTGGCATCAGACTGTTGCATGAACACATGCCTTGTCCTTTGCCAATGTTTAGCAACGAATCTTGTAGTTGTTAGCGCAAGTCTAGCCTTTTTTCTTGTTTTTAATTTTATACATTTTTCTCATGCTTTCATCTTGAATGACCACTAACTGAACAGTTACATTATGAAGTAAATAAAAAAAATTGCTTTCATTTTTTTTTAATTAGCTATATCTGCTAATTCATAGTTACAATCCAAAAACATTGGTCTCATTTCGCCAGAATATCTCAGCAATATTTTGAATGAAATTCATTTTTTGTTGAATTTGCTAACATTAGGAAAATGGCATCATTAAATATTACTGTTTGTATTCAAAGAAGAGGTAATATGAAAGCAGAAATAATGTGATTAAAAGATTTTGTGACTAATGATCAACCAAAAGTTGATACTATAGAATGGAATGTAAGCTGGACAGTTTTAAAATCATTTCAAATAAATTTGAAGAACTTAAATGTGAACTTTATGGCGTTCTGAAAGTTGAAGATTCTAAAGAACATGAAACCATCTTCTCAGAAATGAAGGGCAACCTCAAAAAAGTGGAGGTAAGTCTTATTTTTTAAGTAACTGAAAACTAAACACAATAGCATTTCTAACAGTAAAGTAGCATCAAAATAAGAATATTGATAATTGTGGTGAAAATAAACTGATATGCTGATATATTGCATTTAATTGTTTAGACATGTACCTAACTATTCCTAACTGTATAAGCGACACAATTTGGCTGTCTTTGGCAATGTTAGCTTTTTCAAGCTGTCTCTTTCAACATATGTATTGAACCATTGACTTTCTGATACTTTTTGTCCTAAATAATGTATATTAGTTTTGAAATTAATATTTCAGTGTTGGGCAGGATGTTGGAAGCAGACTGCTGCATGAGCCTGTGCCTTGTCCTTCACCAACACTGTCTAGCAACAAATCCTGAAATATGCTTCCACAAGCCTAACTTTTTTCCTGATTCTTCATAGTTTTAGACAGTGTTCTTTTGTTTTCGTCTTGAATGACTACTAGGTACAATTCACTTACAAAATGAAACCTTCATGTGTGAGAAAAGATGGAGGTTTGTAAAAATGCTACTATTTAAATTCAAAGGAACGAAATTTTTGCAAAAGAGTGAATAAGTACACATAAGAGACACTTCAAATTAAAATCTTCTACAAAACCAAAAGTTCTCTTGTAAAAATTTGTTAAAGCCTGCCAGTAACTCTGCTACCTTTGTTTAAAATGCAAGCTAAAAGCAGATCTCCAAAACTCGCAAGCTTAATAAAGATACACATCAAAGGTTCTTTTAAATTACTTGGATTACACACAATCAAAAATCGCGTTCAATAGTTTATACCAATGGTAGATTAATTCAGCTCCTTAATCAGAAACCTATTTCAAAAGTTAATTAAAAAGAGGGTGATATAATGCTGATATTAATGATCTAAAAGGTATGTTTTCCTACAAATAAAGGGTATGTTTCTTGAACAACCCTGGCTTTATATAAAATTACTTCAGAAAAGGATATAACAACTATCAGTACAAAATTCGAAATCACTCTATGTATTTGCGATTGCCTTATAACCCCTATTATGTTTTTCTCAATCCAGATCAATTTTACTTAATTACTCCATATAGTCTAATCAAAAGTATAGTAACTTAATTTATAATTATTGCTCAGATTAATTTTCAGTAGAACATTGTCTACGCGTTTCAGTCGGCAGGCTGACTAAAATTTTGCTCGTAGAAATGGGCTGGATTAAGAATCAGGTCATGAAAAATATCTTGAATTTCATCTTTATAGCCAAGGAAAGTTTGAAAACATGCAAATAGAACAAAGCTTTTAAAATTTCTCTGAACTTTTAGCAATGGCTTGATACTGATTGCAAACAGTAGTCATAGTAAAATCATGTGATGCAACTTGTTAAAATAGTACACTGAAACAGACTTCTTACTACTTCTTCTGTCTTAAAAGACATAATTTGCATATTAACCTATAACATTTGATAAGTGATACAATTGGGCTGCCTTTGGCAATGTTAGCCTTTTCAGACTGTTTATCTCAATATATGTATTGAACCATTCATTTTCTGATATTTTTTACCTCTGTCACATACTTTTGTATGCATACATTTTTGTCTTAAGTAACTAATCTAATCTATTATAATGTTATCTGCCCTCTAGCTTTCTACAAAACTGAATAGATATTCACTCCTTATACTAGAAGAAATAAATATTATATCTGTTATATGATTTAATTTAAACTACTTTTCAACACAGCATTTTCAAAGTTTGTCTACATTTATTAGCATTATCCTTCCATAAAATACCATCTTTCTTGATGTAAACTGTAACACTTTCAAATGTTCAGCCGTTTGCCGTAATTTAAAAAATAATAATAATAATGGCTTCAGTTTGATTACTAGATAAATGCCAAAGACCCACAATCATACAAAATATATATATCATAAAAATTAAACTGAAATGCATATTAACTTCAACAACATGATGCAACTACTATATTGAAACTGAAAATAAACATACATGGTACAGAAAAAACACATACAAATACTTTTTTTATTACCCACACATGGCAAGAGTGAAAATGTGCAGCCTATATTGGACTGTTAAAAAAAAAAAAGAGAGAGAGATTGCAATAGAATTATTGTTAAGATATTTGGCAAATGGAAGATCAACATTGGTTGTGATGTTTAAATTTAGCTATGGTATCACTTACCATAATCACTCAAGGTAGTTAAGACATAAGGTATTAAAAGACAGTTTGAAACAATTTGGTAATTGCTAAAAGTTTCTCAAAATTTCTCCTACTCAGAGGTAATATTACACATTACTGACAACCATTTAGCATCAAGCATCTTCAAAATGTAATGTATAAAGTGCAAACTACCCTCTACCTATGCTAAGATGCTATTCAAAGGATTATTATTAGAGATTCATGGACAAAATACACATGAAAAAATGGAAACTGTGATCTAACTAATATTTTTAGTAGGAAAAAACATTAATGCATTTACAGTAGCAGCAGCTTAATGCAATCATGGTTAATGTTATCATTCAGATTTTGTTCTCGAATTGTGTAAGTCCTGCATGTTTCTACATGAAAATACATCACTTATTGTGATATGCAATTTGGTTAATGCGATCAAGCAATATAGAATAGATTTGTTTAAAACTGAAGTATAGCAATATAGAATAAATTTGTTAGAAACTGAAATAAATTTACCAAATAAGGTCAAAATATATTATAAAAATGCCAAGTGCAAAAAAAATGTCATCAATTATTGGATTAAGTTGCCAAACAACATGGTTTGGATTTTAGTCAACCATTTAAAATCAGATAGAAAAGCAACATTAGTTTAAATAATTTCATTGATGTTAACAGTGATCGGATCCAGGTTCTTCAGGAGCAAAAAAAAATTCTGCAGAATTTTTTCCCTTCTGAAAAAAATCCTTGAAAACATCTACTAATGTTGCTTTTTTGCCTAATTTTAATATTTTACATTCGCAAATTCTCTTCATGAAGGATGCCTTCCAAGTATTAAGATTAGTAGCAAATAGTTTTAAGAAATATTGTACATACACAAACTTTTGTATTTTAATAATTGAAATGCTACAAAATACCTATTTATATTTTTTAATTATACTTATATGAAATTAGTTAAATTCCATTGCTATTTTGAAGAATGTTCTTCTTAATCATTTAATGTTATCAAAATAGGAGTGGACAAACATGATCATATTAAGCAGCACCTGCTGCACACAAAATTTGTAATTTCATTTACACAAAATATATATTTACCATGTCATACGTGGGCTCCATTTTACTTCAACAGCTTGAAGTTTGCCATAAAAAAATTTGGCATCATATTGTACAAACAAACTGTGTATATCAGGATTTGGATCTATTAGCTCCCATTGTTCATCCACAATTGATAAAGGCTTTGCAACACTTCCACTAGAAGACTGAAAGATATATAAGAAAAATGCATTAACATAAGCTAATAAGATATTAATAGTAAATTATGTTAAATATCTACAACCATAATGCATCTTTTTTTAAAACTTGGTATGAAACATGGGCTGAGTAGTACCGGCTGAAGATTGCATGAACGAATTTGTAAATTAATAGAATTTTTAGTCTTCTTATAATGCCAATTAAGGTTTTCGAGAAATATTTTGGTCACTTAAAGTGCTATTATCTTGGATTTCATCATTTTTCACTTTAAAAAATAGTGGGTTTTTCTTAGTAACAGCATACCAGCACAACAATCTCAATGCAGTTTAGAGATTTTTGACAGACGAAAACCAAGGATAATTTATACTCCAAAACATTATTTATTGCATACATACATATTATTACACATATACTACCAATTAAGGTATTAAATCATAGAATTAGAAAGCTAGCACTGTGATTCTATGAAGTCTTCAAATTTAATTAGTGAAGAAAAAAATGTAGTCCAATATCCAGATCTCTAGACCATCAGCCAAAAAATAAATGCAAAAAAATCCCCCTCTCTCACTTACCAATTTGGAATTGCCGAAGTGGTGACAGTTCTAGACTCAGACTTTATACTGCACACATTTTCTGTTAACTCCCCCATATACTTGCCATTGATATAATTTAATTTTTCCTTTTAACTTTCTTTTTTTAAAAGGGGGGAGGTTATGCCTTACACATAGCAGTATTCACCAAGAGAAGGGTGTCTTTGTGGAAAACTTTTTAAGGAAAACTGGATCGTATCCACGTTATACTTAGAGAAACTATGACAACTCGCATGAAGCCAGCATACTGGCCAGGATTTGAACTGGATTGAACTACCAGTGCTGAGTAACTTTAGCATTCAATTCCTCGTGGAAACCCCCATTACATTTAATGAATACAAAATTATACAATTTTTAGCATGATTGACAGAACATCATTTTCGGTTCGGGCAGCAAATGCTGAAAATGTAATCATTTTCTGCACATGCAGATTTCAGTATTATTATCAAATGGGATTCTTATCAAACTTTAAGAAGAAATCAATTTGTTTATAATCAAAGCTTTGTGTTGCTTTTTTAATTTAAGATTTTTTTTTTGTGTGTGTGTGTGTGTGTGTGTACTATTACTGCGGAGAAATTAGTATCACAAAGCAAGATCTGACATTGCAGTAACTTTTAAAAAATAAGCTAATGAAGAATTGCTAAGAAAAAAGTATAGTGAACAGCAATAAAGTAAAAAAAAAAAAATTAGAAATTTCAAACCAGAGAGAGGGAAGTGCTTTTGCGTGAATGGGATGGCAGTTGCCAAATACAACAGTATGTTTATATGGCAGTGTGCAATGAATGTTTATATGCAGTGTGCAATTTTGCGAATAAGCAGTAAGAACAAACATCAGCTAGGAAGTTTTTCTCTCAGATTTTTTATTGGCTTAAGCAGGTAAACTAGCAACTTCCAGATATGAACACCTGCAAGTTACCCGCAAATACAATGTCATCAATCCTGTACACCAGGAGGAAGGGGCACCTAAACCTGGTGTTGCTCAAGGCAGCTTTACACAGTTAATCACCCCAACCACTAGAGGTTATCTGAGGTGGTATAGTCCCCAGTCAACTCAGAGGGACTTGAACGTTTCACGCAATCTGAGTTATAAGCACACAAGTCAAAGGTGGATGGCAATGCATCCACCACAAAGAGAACACAGTTTAACATCCACCATCCCCCCAATGTTGACCAAGATTAGCCAAACCTCCAAGAACAACCTTCGACATCTGACCATGTAACATCCCCACAACCAAGAGGCAGACAAGACAGTACCGTATGCTCCCTGCCGAGCCCGAACCTACCACCAAATAAACGATGGTTCTAGTCACTGTGAAGACTGTTAATTTTTCCACAGAAGTCAAGTCTGTCTAGATATTAACCAGATATAGACAGAACACTTGGATTGCTCCCAGTCGACTCCTGGGAAGAGCAATCCTAATACAGGATGCCATGCGGATAATTGCGAAATAAACACTAGCACTAGTTACCATCATCTAGAATCCTATGTTATCTAATTTATGTGGTGACAATTGCATGAAAAAATGCAAATGTTTTTTTGGCAAGATTAAATGAAATTGGTGGTTCTATGCTGCCTTTGTAATCTGAAATTAATCCGGTAAAATCTATTTATAAATTTATTTATTCGCACTTATTTTTTGTATTTATTCTAGATTTATAATCATGCATTTCTTGATGCTCTATGTATCATTAGGATTGCTACTATCTAGTAAGATTTCCTAGCCAATGTTTTATGTTCGACATTAAGTGCTGCCTCAATAACAAAAAAATACCCAAAAAAAACAGGATAAATTTTAAAATTCAGTTCAAAACAAAATCAGTATATGCTGCAGAACACAGAATCAGTCAAAAGTAATGCCTTTTCTTTCATTATCTAGCAGACTATAAAAATCATTTATTACAAAATCACTGCTATAAAAATTTCCTACACGGAATCATAAAACATGTACTAATGAAGAACATAATATAATATTTTGAGTAAAATGAATGTAATTTCATGCAGAATGTTCACAAACCTTGCAGTCACAGTCAAGCAAGCGTTTCGACATAAATTAACTGTAATATCCGCGAATTCTAAAATTCTGTTCTTCATTTCAAAAACATTGCAGAGTTTACTCCAGTATATAAGCATTATACCAATTATAGACAAAAAATTAGAAATTTAGAACCAAGTTCACAAATATATGAAAGAAATGAAATTCAAACTAGTAAAATCCAAAATTCTCAATATATTGAATAGAAATAATATTGAGATAATTTTGTTTTAAAATGTTTTTATCTGTAATAAGCATTAAACCAATATATACTTTACACTACACTATTTTAAAAAGGTCATTATACATGTTAAGACTTTTCAGAATCAAACAAGGTATTCTCCCATAAATGAAAATACTTCAGTATGCAGCAAAAATAATTTAACTCTTCATACATTTATTACATTTTGTCTTAATTACTTCTAGTTAATATTCAAAAATATATTAATTTATATATTAATTTTTATAAATTGAGATGCAGAGTTTACATAGAGTACGACTTTACATTTTTAGCAATGTTTCTAAATGTATAGATATTACAGTGAATATTGCCAGGAGCCTTTACACAGCAAATTGTTGCATATGAGGTGAGCTTATGTGGGGTGTTATTCATGATCTTTGGATAAGATACTTGAATGATTTTAGAAACTAAGATTTGAAATTGCAGTTGTCATATATTTATAAAGAAAATAAAATATTGAATTTTATGTTTATCAAAAATTAAATGTTTAATTTCTGAACAAATAAAGAGAAAACTTTATAACATGTAAAAAAAAAAAATTTAATTTTAGCAAAATTTTACACAGGAAAATTTTATTATTACAACGTATAGTTATATGTTAAACACATAATATGTGTTGTAATAATAAAATTCATTTAATATAAATAGATTTAAAACTTTTTATAAGCATATATAACATACACTTGATGCAGATTCCTGTATTATACTATTTTCATTTATATCATCATCATAAGCTGCTTGTAAGGATAGCGCAAAAGCAAAGTCCAGATCTTCATCGATGCTTTTCAGAAATAGTTCATCCTAAGAAGATCAATAAAAAACATACATATTTTTATTACTTTTTCAAAAATAAAGAAAATAATTCACTCAATTATTAGTTGTACTCTTCATAATAATTTCCAAAGCAATGATTAAATCTGAGAATATTTTTCACATGTATATTTTGCCAACACCTGCCCTTTTCCTCCATTATATTTCTCTCAATGAAATTAATTAATAAATCGAATTTTTGTTTGAAAAATCATTTGCTGACCCTTGATTAATAGCTCTCAGATCTCCCAAGGGTCTGCAAGCCACAACTGCAGATTTACCATATTTACTCATGTATTTCCCTCATTTCCTACTAATTTTACCATTTTCAACTGGGAGGGGAAAAATATACAGTGCATATTATTTCTTAAAAGATGGTTTAAATGATAAATATAGCAAATTAGCAAGAGCATACAAAGGCATATTAATATTATTAATGTACTTTAAATGACTTATCAGTTTCAATCTTTTTTTAACTTATATAAAAACTAGAGGGAAGTATGTGAGGGAAGAGAAATATGCGAATGAATATGATATTTCTCTACAGTATACCTCATTTACATATTGTATTATTTCTTAATCATCTTTAACTTTTGTAATTGATTTCCTTTTCCCAATTCTTTCTTTAGGGATACATACACAGTTCACAATGAAAATTTCAGAATGCTTACTGAAAAATATGGTACTGCCAAATGTTGCTCTGGAGATAATTTCCCGGTTTATTAAATGGCACAATATAACATCTAAGCAGATAATTGTATTGCACTTTCTCGGTACGAGGACATTGTTAAAAAGTACTGGAGAGCCTGTGAACTAATGGCTTAAGTGTTAATGTTTGGCATTTGTAAAATAAAATAAAAACATCTAAGCAGTATAATCCAAGCATATGTTGTAATATATATATATATATATATATTTCTTTAATTATTACATCTTTAATTATAATTAAGATCTATTGCAATGGAAACATTTGGAGTTTGCTATCCTCAAAATGAATGGCTGTGTGTTTACACTGATGGCTCTGTGTTAGAGAGTGCATGCAGTGCCTGAACAGGTATCCATGGGGAGCTTTTTAGTTTCTACTTAGCAAGGGGCCTTCTTACTATTGTCTTTGATGGGGAAATTGAAATATTGTTGTGGCTATTCAACAACTGTTGATTTCTAGCCACTCTTTTGTAAAAGCAGTCATATTGTCAAATTCAAGCCCTTCTGAATAATCAAAATAGTTCTCAAACAATCTTAGACTGTAGGCCTTTTCTTAAGGCAATGACACACAGAATTTCTTTCCAATGGATTCCAGCCCACAGTGGAATAATGGGCAAAGAAAAAGCTGATACATTGGCTAAGAAAGGAATTTTGATAATGCAACACATTAATTGACTGCTTTCTTTTCATATGACTAAAATGTCTGGGGCAAGAGACAACTTTCATTTCAAGTTTTCCAAGAATGACAGTGTAGCTCTATTGAGATGTTTGACCGGACATGACTGTTTGCGAGACCACCTCTACAGAATTGGAGTGGTGGATTCCCCAAACAGTATTTTGTGTGACTCCAATCAGCCTATGATTTTTGAACATTTAAATAACTGTATTATGCTTTCTCAGTATAAGGACATTGTTAAAAAGAACTGGGGATTTGTAAAATAAATAAAAACATCTTTAATTGTCAAATAAAGAGAGAATGCAGAGGGCTTCATGTGGTCATGCAGTTCATAATTACGAGAGGCTGAATTTCCAAGGGCTTCAAAATCATTAGTGTTAATGAATAAAATTAACTTCACAATTTTTTCAAGTAAGCACTAAATTATAAAATTTCTTGAAACATTTATATTTCACACCTATGATGGTCCCACATATTTTAAGGAATAATAGTGGCTTTTTATTTAAATTTTACCAACAGCTTTATATTGATTGTTTCTTTTATGTCTCATTTTGTTATGTACTCGCTCAGTCCAGAGGCGTAAGCAAATTTTATGTCAAATGGCGTAAGTAAAACTGAAGTAAAATAATAAGCAGCATAACTCATAACAGAAGTTTGGCTGTTGTTACCACAGTTGGTTGCTCAGAGACAGAGAGCAGCTGAACAGAACAGACATGAACGCCTGATGTTGGTGAGTGTTGAAAGTTAGCCGTACTTTGTCTGACCCAGCGACTGTCATAGCGTCATGTAGATTTGCTAAAGTCGTAACCCAGTCAATACACAGAATTTAATACAATGTTCCAATAAGCTATTGAAGTACCAGATATGATAGGTAGTTTTGTATTATTAGCTCCAAGGAATAAATTTTTAAGTTAATTTTTACATTTTTATCTTGCATCTTGCATATAGAATAAGGATTAAGAAAAGGAGATACTTATCTCAATATGCAGAGATAACTTCTAAGGCTGAGCAGTTAGTTACAAATATTTAAATTATGTAGTTAGATACTCTTAGTCATACATGGTAACCTTTTTTTTTTTTTTTTT
>KK112314.1:17443-69719 GCA_000611955.2 Stegodyphus mimosarum
GGTATTTACAGAAGACAGGTAAAGTTTGGAAGAAGAGTCTGAAAATTTGAAAACTCTTTTCAGGTTGCTTGACGAGGGAAGAGAGGAAGCACTGTACGTTTCTGTTTCTCTTGTCTGGAGAACTAAGGATCAAAAGGACTCACGGCCATAATTGGATCACTATTTGTAACTGTATTGCGTATTTGGGAAATTAATGAATAGTTTAGTACGAAGATTTAAGCAGAACAGAGATAAGAAAAGCATACAATCTTCGTTACACTAGGATATGTGAAATTTGTGTCCTTAAGTTAGTAGTTTTGAAGTTTTACTTTGAGCATTCCGGAACATAAAATACAACACGCTGGGTAGCTGTTTAATTCTTTCTTGATTTATTCGCACGAAAGGAAATGAAAAGATCTTGGAAGCAAAATAAATTTTCTCGGTACACGTAAATCTTTATTTTCTCAAATATTTGATTAGGGAATTATTTTAGTGAGAGTAATTTCATCGAACTGAAAGTGCGTTTTCTAAAGCAGATCAAACTTGGTTAGAAAATTAATATATTATACAAATATAAACCTTACTACACCTTGTGATTGAATAGTCTTGGGCAGAGTTTCTCAACCAATGGGGAAATCTTTCTAATGGGAATTATTCAACTTCAGACTGGAACCTATCAAGCCTTTTAGTTATATGAAAACACTGGTGTTGACAGCATAGAGGTACTGGTTGCTCACATCGCAGTAGCTGCTGAGGAAATCAGAAACACGTACTGTATCTTTCAGAATATTCGGAATTCTATGCACCAGAGATATCGGGCTTGCATCATAGCTCGAAATGAAACTTCGACCATCTTCTTTTACCTTCTGCATTTGTGAACACACGTTTATTATTAAAACGTATATTCACTTATCTATTTTCATTTCTGGTGTTTTCTGTGTGTAATGCAAGCAAACTCTATTTTTAACCCCACTTTATTCTGTGCTTCTGAGTCTTTTCAGAGCATGTATTCGTGTGCAACGGGGATATGAGCCAGGTTTCCCTAGAAAATTCCACTTAAAGACATCCTTTCCCTTAGGTAGACAGCCCTCTTCTCCTCTACCATCATCAAATTAAAAAAATAAACAAACCTCTGGCTTGGGGAAGGCCGAAGTGAGTACAGATTGTTCATATATTGATGTGTGGAGTATCTTCAACAAATCTAAGCACTATCTCTTTGATTTCAGGAGTTTGAAATTTTTGTCCCCGATTCATAGCACATCTCTCGAAGAACCTTGTTTCACATAATCTTTTATGCAGTTCTGTGAAATATCTCGTGATTCTGAATACACCTCATTGCATAATGTTCTCAATACAGGCGCACAGCCGCTTTATCTTTAAATTAGCAACTCTGTGTTCTAGATGCCTCGACATATTGGATAACGTAATCGTAATGCGATAAAGGAAGTAGTTTGAAACCCGGAAAATATCAGGGTACGAATACCGCCACTCGAGAGCCGGTAGCAGAAGTCGCAGAGTCATTAGGTTATTTGGAAGCAGGAGATGTGAAAAATCAGCAGTGCCCTTGCCGGGACTCAACCACGGACCTCTCCAATACGCGCCGAGCGTGCTGACTACTACACCACGAAGGCATGCGAAGAAGGGAGAAATACCTTATAAAGTTAGTACAAGAGGTTTCACAAATATAGAGTTAGTAGATGTCGTTTCTCACCACTGTTCGTGTCCTTCTTTTCTTGCGTTTTGTTTCGTCACTATCGTGACAGGAAAGCGTTTTCGACCATGCAGTGCTATATATGTGATTTATGCCCTATGTGATTTCCATCATCTAGCTGTAATCTGTCTCTCCTGAAAGCTTGCGAATGTTGTGTTGAAGGACCCTGATGTTAGATGTGCTGAAACATATCTAACATCGTCTCTAACTGGAGAACAGAATGAGCTATAGCTCTTTAAGTAATATCTGCCAATAGCAAATATTCTTGATGTTCAGCTGTTGGTAATATTTAGAATTTAATGATCATAATTCAAAGCCAGTGAGAGATATGAGGGGAAAATTAATGACGAAGTTCTAGAGCATCATCCGTTTAGAATTAAAAGACAATGTGCACACAGATGTGGTAAATAACTGTTCATACAGCCTAAATTATACAAAACTAATGCTCTACGTTTTATTTACTCGAAACGCGAACGGGCTTTGATGGGCTACTGAATGGTTCCCCCGATCACTAGACATTGCTCCAATGCATTTCTTCTTCTGCATGCATCGGAGTAAGATCATATATGTATTTCAAAATAAAGTCTCTGGATCAATGTCATCATACCGCTGAGTTCTTCAGAGTAATAATTTCCCTGTTGATAAATATTCATGCAAAGACACTTTCATGCATTCAAATATTTATTGCAGCCAATGACTTAGGCTTGATTGCCAAGACCAATGGTCCCTGCAAGTTAGTCCCTGAAAGTTCGTTATTTTAAGGATTTTGTTTCTTAGAAATAAATTTCTTGAAAGAATTTTATTATATGAAAATTTATTTATTATAAATTCATATGAACTCTGTATGTAAGAAGTGGCGACCTCTCTAAACGATTCTAAACGATTATTTCTGAAGAAGACAAGAGTTTCTGACAACATAAATAGATTAATATTAAACATTAAATACTATAACAAACATCAGTACTAACCTCTTTAAGTTAATCACGCCTATATAAAAAAAATTGCCTGGAACCACAGTTAGCTATATTAAAGAGGGATATACAAATACAAAATTTAAGAAAAGAGGGGTGGAAAGCTGAGGCGTGCTGTTTATTCTTATCCATGATAATGCCACTGCGCATTTTAACTGTAGTTGCTAATCATAAAATTATAATACTTATGTATAATAATAATAATACGTTTAATACGTACTTGTAAGAGTACAAAATTCGCCATAATAAATACACAGAATGTTGCCATAATAATTACATAGAATGTTGGCACATATTGCAGATACAAGTATAAGTGGGATTTCCCCATTGGTCATACAAATGCAGTCCCGCACACTAGCTGTTAAGATTTGCCCTAGTTTTGAAGGAAAACAGGGCAGTCCGAGAGTCTCCCATTCTTCTTTTCATATTAACAAACCACTCGAGGAAACTTTTGCCTCGTTGTATATTTTGAAAGCCCCCGCGCCGCACAGACACTGTGCATTTACAAAACATCCACGCCTTCTCCGGGATTCGAACACTAGCCCGACGAATAGCAGTTAGGAGCACTAGCCGCTATACCGATTAAGACGGCTAAAAATCTTGCAGATAGATCGGGATGCTGTTTTAACCAAATAATTTATTAAAAGTTCATGCATTAATTATGAAAAGTATAATTCAGAATGCACTGACGTGTGAAAAGAAGTGGAATAGCTATGTGTAAATTTAGAAATGGCGATCACATTGGATTCAAAGGAGATTAAACATCAGATGGTTGTGAGTGATGCCTTTAGTATATCTGCATGCAAGATTTGTAGAATTATCAACAATTTAAAAGTTGTTTAAGTGCGGCTAAGCCTAATCATTTGTCTCATGGCGGACATATTTGTTTACATTTGAAACCTAGGAGAACATTAGATTTGTTGCCAATCTAGAGAAACTTAGCTTCGCAACAACAAAGATAATGCCTCCTTTTATTACTGCGAATTAAATCATGCTTAATCCATCCTGGAATTTATTCGAGGAAATAAGAGTTTAAGATTTACTTCGTAATTTTTAATATAGATATTTTGAGGTTTTACGTATTTTCGTCTCGTCGCGAAGTGACAACTGAATTAATTGAATGAAAAATACTGAATCTTCTGTGAAAAACTGTTTTTTTTTTGTTTGTTTGTTTAATTTCTTTTACACATCATTTTAGATTCATTATAGTATTTATATAGAACATGTGGCAACGATTAGGTAATTATCCAGGTGATATACATAATTTTTGTGCATTCTGATGAGTTATAAGATGAATAAGATGTAACGCTGTTAAGTGAAGCTAGCACCAGAGTGTTGCTGTGGTAAACAAATATAGTGAATTTTAAAGAGCGCGTATATTTTATTGTGGTTTGTGCGCTATCGACGAAGTAGATTTAATTCAATCCAATAAGTTTAAATGAAATGCAAAATGCGTGTAACTTAATATTCTATACAAGAAAGTCATGTGGTACACACGTCAGGTTTTTATATAAGAAGTAATGAAAATAATAACTATTTTTACACATAGCGCTTAAAGATAAATTGCTCCAATTGACTTATAGTTTCAGAAAAATAGCGTTTCAAAAAGAATTTTAAAATGGAAAAAGTAGTACTTATGATAATCTGTTAAACTGGAGTAAAATACTCGTAAAATGAGGACATTTTTATTAAAACTTGGAAAAAAATAATTCATTAAAGGAAGAGAAAAAAAAAAAGAACCTGTGAAATCCACATTTGTTAAGTCCGGATTGGATTATATATGACGAATCTCCTATAGCTTCCTATTAAATAAACAAAAATTCCACATTTCAATCCTATTAGGAATGATATCAAGAAATTCATCAATATATAAATTTGTCCCTTAGAAACCAATTTCTTTTCAATCATATTTATTACTGGTTACTGGTATAAGTCCATATTTCTTTTTCTCTGGACGGATGTTTTGTAGGAATTTGAGGAAGAGGAAATTCTATTTCTGAATGTTCTCACAGTAACACTTTTATCAGGTTATCGGAGCCTAATGAGGACGATAACCTAGTGTCATATTTCTTGTCGCACGAGGCTTCGCTCTTATTATGTCGCTGAACGCATTTATCAGCTAGAGTGAGTGCCACTCTCATTGATTAAGTGAGAAATTTATGGACTACTTGGGGAGGTTAATTAGCGAAACCATATTCAAGCATGCTCTTCATTATAAAAGGCGATTGTTGATAATTGTACATTGTGGATTAAATAAAGTGTCTCCTCTAGTATGCTATTTTTCGTAAAAAGTAAGATTTTTTTTAATAAGAGAAAATTATTGAAAAGGTTAAATGTTTTAAGAAAAATATAGTCTGAAGACAGTGTGGAGGTGTCTGAGTATTTTACAGATATATATTTGATTATATATAACGCATTAGTTAAAGTCAATTATTCAAATTAGTTTATATGAGATGAGTCAAATTATATTGGCTTCATCAGATGAGTTACTGGTAAATGACTAATTACTATAAAGTACTATGCAACTAATTTTTGTGAGGTTATTTTTTTATTTTTCAGTATGTTACATCAGCAGAATGTATCACAAGAACGTTTTAAATGTTTTACGAAATCTTCATGAAAGAAGTCGGAAGCATATTGTAAAGCCATTAGGAGTTTTTTTTTTGAAGCACTAGAAATGAAAAATGCACAATGCCCTCACCAGGACACGAACCACGGACCTGTCGAATTATGTGCCGAGCGTGGTGACCAGTACATCACGAAGGCATGTTAAGAAGGCAGGAGAAATACCTTATAATATTATAATTTGCAGAGTTAGAGGAATCGCTGAATTGATTGTCAGAAACTTACAGTTATCTTGACATCAAGTAATCATTCAGTCATTTCATGAAATGAATCTTAAATAAATCATTACAAGTAATTTTCTGATGTTGTTGAAAATCATCAAGGCTGAAAGCTTATAAAACATTTTGTAATATTACAGCCCGTCACGAAAATAAGAACTGTGAAGTTAATGGCATGAAAACATTTATATCTGGACTAAAGTAAGACGAAAAAATATTTACAATTAAAACCATGGAAGAAACATCGTTATCACACTCTCCAGCTTACGCAGCTCACATGAACTCGCTCCACGAGGCGAACGGTTTCTCAAGAGAAAAAAATTCCATTTTTCGGTGTGCCCCTTTTATGCTCGCAGCATAATTGTATGTGCGCATCAGACCTCGTGACATTACATAAAACGCGTTGCATTGACTCCTGTCTGAGTTCCCATGGGAGCAAGATGGGTTATGGGGACATTTCTGAAAGTTTGTCGCTTTATTCAGAGCCTAACTTCTCACATGCGTGTAGGACATGTTGAAATTCGCCCTTTCTACAGCCTCTCCCCATTAAGATAAGTTATTAGAGAAAGAGAGCTTCTTCTGAACATGTCGGCTCAGCGGAGCACTAGTCATGATCACACGTATACAACAGTGCAATGTTCCAAGAGACCTTCTGCTTAACAACCTTGAAAGAATTTAAAAGTAAGCTTTTCTAATTGCAGAGCTAGCTAACAATTTTAACTGGCCTTGATTTAGTTATTTAAAATTTTCAAAATTAATTAAGAATTAAGTAATTAATTAAGAATTAATTAAGAATTAAATTAATTAAGACGTCTCAATTAAGAAATATTTGCACATTTCTAAATTCAGCTTACTGTATAGAGTACATTTGAAATTTTAGACCATATGATAATGGTGTTTAAAAATACATTAAAGCGATTAAGATTTGACTTCTTAGTAATGATTTTGTTGATCATTTTCCGCTAAGTCCGTAAGGCTAAGTGAATGTGCATTTTTATTTTCGGTTCCTGATCTATCTCTGATCTTCCAGCCGAATGGTTAGACGTATAGAGACCAGTTAGTGACCACTGATTTCCACCGCATGAGAATTTAGATAAACGAGAAGTCAATGATCCGTTTCATAACAAAAAGGTGGCCATCTGGGTAAAATCTTAGTTTTTCAGAGTATATATTATGGCCCCACCTTATTGTTCAATCGCGTTGTATTTTCTCTTTACGGGGTTGAATTTCTTGCTAAGATAAAGCTTAGGGTGCTCCTCGCCGTTGGTTCGTTCTAAGAGGAGAACCCCTATAGCCGCGATGCACCACGTTGAAGTACAAATTCTTTCTCAAAATCTGCCGCATGAAGCACTGGTTAACTCATTAAGTTCCCTTTTAAATACACTGGTGAAATAAATTAAGAGAATTTTCATATTTTATCGAATTGCATGAAAAGAACTGAATTAAAGGAAAAACCACTGCTTCTAGATAAAAATGCAAATCTTGTACGGCAAATACGTAAGCGTACACGTGTGTGTAGGCAAAGCCAGCAGAAAAACAGGCTTTATAAGAGCGTGGAGAGTAAGATGAATTCCGTTCGCTACCACACCTCGGCGAATTTCTTGGTGTTATCCTGCAGCAATCGGTTAAATTCATATCAGAACAGTAAAAATGAGTAACCACCAAAGTTTAGATGATAGAATGAGGTGGCGAATTGTGGGAAGGCTAGATGCAGGCCAATCGCAAGTCTAGATATGCAGAGAGTTTAATTTAACGCCCATCGTCGTGTGTAACCTATGGAAACAGTCCCAGGATGCTGGATCCATCGAGAGAAAGCCTGGGCAAGGTCGTTCAAGAGAAACGACGGCCAGAAAAGATCGCTATTTGACCATTTTAGCGAGGCGTAACAGAGGAGCTGCAGCTTCTCAGCTCTCTCGGGACCTATATGCAGCCACAGGAACCCATGTAACAAGCGTGACTGTTTCCAAAAGACTGCATGAGAGAGGGTTGTTTGCGTCCCGCTGACGTCTACGGACAGGAGAGTCCGATTAGCATGGTGCAGGCAGCATAGTGATTGGAGTACGGAGCAATGGGCGACTGTTCTGTTCACCGATGAGTCTCGTTTTAGCCTAAACACCGATTCTCGCCGTACTTTCATATGGAGAGAGCCAGACACCCGCTACTTACCCTCCAATGTCCTCGAAATCAACAATTATGGATAATTATGGCGGTGGCGGTGTAATGGTCTGGGCATGCATCATGTTGGACAGCCGTACAACTGTCCACGTCTTTGACGGAGGCTCTGTGACTGGTGTGAGATATAGAGATGAAGTCTTGGAGCCCTATGTTCGCCTTTTCCGGGGTGCAATGGCTGCCGAGTTCATCTTACAGGACGATAACGCGAGGCCACATAGAGCTCTTCTGGTCGCCGAATTTCTCGAGAGTCAGGATATTCTCCGAATGGATTGGCCAGCCAGGTCTCCAGACCTCAACCCTATAGAGCATGTCTGGGATGTCTGGGACGCCCAGAGGAGGGCAATTGCAACTCGCAACCCCCTCCGATAACAGTTCAGGAACTGAAAACAGCGTTGCTGAATGAGTGGGACCAATTGCCACAGGCACTGATAAGAGTCCTTCAGACTCCTATGAGTGTTACACACGAACATGTGTGTCTATATTAACTGTTGAATGATTATTTTGTTTGTATTATATCAACCTACATTCACATCAAATTTTATTAAAATCTGTCCAGTAGTTCTAGAGATCGTAGATCAAATATGAAAATTCTCTTACTTTATTTTACCAGAGTATCTAAACGCTCTCTTTCAGTTTTAATCCTGGGAAATCTCTTCCTTCTTAGGCCTTCTCCGTAAGATATTTGTTAGGGAAATGATTATTTTGGAGTAATCTTCAACCCAGCGGTTGTACGAATAGTGAAATCTGTGAGGTGCAGAAACTCGGGAATGTCGCTTTCTGTCATGTAGTTCCCGAAGTTCTGGTTGGAACTCACTATAGCATTAGATGATGTTTTAATTCCATCCCCAACTTCCTGTGTAAGGTACCGCACGCTAATGTGCGCGAACGTGCACTTAGAGAACTTGATTTTTAATTCAACCTGACGAAATCTCTCTGAAACCTCGGAAACAGGTTTCAGGTCAGTCTTCGTCGAGATAAGGGACGGCATAATTTTCACATCCCTTCAGTAATCCTACCATGAATTTATTAAAGAAATAAGATGCGTTTTCAATTTAAAAGATATCCGAAGCGGCCGATAGCTCCCAAAGTATGTCACAAACGCAGCTATTCTCTGTGCGTTTTTCTCATTCTCAGGTCTATCTCAAGATCACAATCCTCGAGTTTTTGAAAAAGCTCTTTGCGCTTGATTGTCAATAGATAAGCCATTTTCCGATTTAAATTAAGTTTCAGATTTTGTCTCAATTACTAAATTAAAATGAAATAATTCTAATAGATCTGTCTTAATAAACAGTGTCATCACTTCCTAGCCTTTGAAAATTATATTATAAAATTCACAGTTTATTATATCAAAACTGAAATTTACCATTTAACACAAATTCATGCAATAAGATGTAATTCACTAATAGAAATTTAAATTCATAAGAAATTTAATTTCTTTTTTATTTATTACTAAAATTCAATATATTTCAATCAATATATATTCGTCGTTAATATGAAATAGCATTCAAATAATTCACATGAAATTGCTTTCGCTTCCCTCTGAAGTTTAATACACATTTTCCTATTTTCCTAATTAATACACTTAGGGATTTCACTAAAACTCTACAGTCTTTATATACGCATATTACAGTTGCTAAATCATTTTTCATTAATCAACAATCAAACTATATCACAGATCACGACTGAGCAATTTTTGCAATTTGGTGCATGTAAATACTTCAACACCGATTTTAACTCAGTTCCTTTAAAAGAGTCTCTGCCTTCTACGTTTCCTTAATTAAGCTCCAAGATTGTTAAGATTAATTTACAAGAAGTCCTGACGTGAGTAGCATCGTCTTCTGTAACACGTTCACAACATTTCACTGCAGGATACTTGGCCTCTAATCTTCGTCCTCTGCAAGACACTTAAAACCCGGAATTCAGAAACTGATGATCTGGCGATCCTTTTGGCACTGGTCTTCGGTGTCGATTTCTTCTTTCGCTATTGGACTCCCAGGAGTAACTTCCAGCTGCTATCTCGAAACACTACTACTATAGTCAACCCCAGTATTTTCGTCAGGAGGTTTCTGTCGAAGCGCTGACACTATCATACCTAAAAATCTTTGCACAGTTTTGAAGTGGTTAACGAGACCCATAATCCCACCGCCTTCACCACTTATATAACTCTATAATGTCATAGTCTATCACGAAAATCAGGATTGCGAGGTTACATGCATAAAAATCCTTTATTTCTGGACTAAAATACACATGAAAAACTATTTACAATCAAAATCATCAAAGACACATAATTTTCCCACTGTTCATCTCATACAGCTCCCAGGAACTGGTTTCCATCATGCGAACAGTTTATCAAGAGCAAAAAAAAAAAATCTCCTGTTGTTCGATGTGTTATTCTCTTTTTATGATCGCAGCACAATGCTATCTGCATTTATGATCTTTTGACAATGTACTAGATGCATTCATTCTTCTCTGAATATTGATGGGAACAGGAATGGTTATGGGATCATTCCCAAACGGTCTCCGCGTGGTTTTTTTCTGGAGTCAAGTCGCTAGTCTCAGCCTAACTGTCCACTTGCGTGCAGAAACACATTGAATTTCGCTGTATAATTTTGTATGTATTGTTGCATTTTTGAACTGGTTCGTGGATTAAGAGTGATTGACGACAACACTTGATGAAGAATCAGACACAATTTATCTAGCCATTGACTCAGGAAAGCTCCAAAACACGTTTACAGTCGTCGAAAAACTACTATAAACACGCTGAAACAATCAGCAACACAGCCTTCAGACTATCAGGCTATAACGGTGACGACAGCTTCACGGCAAAGCTCCAGAGTACAGCTCCCGACCTGGTTCGGTAGTTGTCAGAACTCAACGTACTCTCGAGACTCTCGACAACTCGCGATACACTCGACGATACACTCGATAGACTCGACGATGCACTCGATAGACTCGCGATACTCTCGACGGCCAACTTGACACTATACTGGCGATCAACTCGCTAGACGAGGCATTGACTGACACTCCGCGTGCAGGCAGGGTTTGTATAGCTTTTGGGCTGCCTTCGAGAATATTCTGGTCCAAGAATTCGTTCTAGAAGGTTCTAAATCCGTCTATGACATATCGTCAATTTTGTCACCAAATGGGCAATTTCTCGCAAAATATGGCAATCCTGCCTTCCCTTGCCATATTCCGGCAACCCTAAATCCGCCTTGCGGGGAAGCTGTCTTACCGCAGCTGGGAATTTTGTAACAATATTTAAATAATTTTAGTGAAATTATATGGGAAATTGTATATTTTTTGTATAACGTAACATGAAAATCTAAAGAAGGGAAGCTTTGCTTGAAAAGTGGGAACACAGGGGGAAGTCTATTTAACATTGAGTAAATTGCTATCTCGCTAAATTGGTGAGATATCGCCAAGCTGGTGATAGTCGCCAAAAGCCGCCACATTTGCCAATTATTTCGCGACGTTTTGGTCTTTCCCTGTATAACTGAAAATTGGGTTTTGTTAACTGAATAACTGTAATTGATATGTAGCTCTAACCGTTTGCGGCCCTCATTTGCCTTTCAGTAATTTCGAGAAGTGGAAGGTAATAGAAATCTCTCGGAAGGCATGACAAAATTATACAAGACTGGGCAAGCCATCAGTTTCAGAGTAGTTGCTGTTTAGTTCAGCTCGAGTTCGGAGTATTTAGATATCTCCGTGTGAGCTTCGCTTTTTCGAGGCGCTTTGCATTGCGTGGTGTTTAACGTCCTTAGTAATTTGAAGTGTAACTACTGATTGTACTCTGTAATACTGTGAAGAGCTGTACGAGTAATTTTGTGGAAAGTTCCAGATCTATTAAGTGTTTGTTTTTTGATAAAATATATTTTATCAAGCTGTCATCAATTCTGAGTGAATTCAGTTCATTACGAATTCGTACGCACGCAGCAATATTTTCTCTACCAGTTTTCCTGAAGACAGTAAAGTTCTTAGTATGATTAAATAGAAATTAATTTCCAAGCTTCTGATAAAAAAATTGAATTTTAGAGTAATTGACGAATACTAACAATTCACATAAAGACTGCAAAATTTACAAATTGATTAGCGTTTAACTCTGAGGGTAAACAGAGAACAAGTTACAAAGTTATACAATTTTTACATTTAATTTATTGGTTAAAAGAAGGGAAAATAACGCACAAGAAAATTTATAACCTTACGAAGAAATTAAAAATAAATTTCATTTGTTTGACGAAGAAAGTGCATTTAGCTGAACTCAAGCTATTCAGAAGAAGTAATTAAAATCCGAATACATTCAATTGATGAAGGAACTATGTATCCAATTTTGAATGTTTAAAGAGAAAACTAAGTAAGTGGAGCTTCAGCGAAACATTTACTTTAAAACTGAAGGGAAGTGTATTGAATTATCTGTCAAATTCAGCTTTTTATTATCAGCCAGTACAAGAACGTATACTTACTTTCTTATTATTTGCTGCAAATTAAATCAACTTAAAGCTTACCCTTGTTTATATATTCATTCAAGTAACTAATGGAAGACTTAGATCTCGTTTATTTTTCTACTTAAATTCAGATTTATTTTCTTAAGACTTACTTTTCATTCTTAAATCAATGTATATTTCACAAAGCATAAAAAAGGAAGATTTCGCCGAAATATCATTGCTTTCAGTAATCAAATATCGTGCCCTGGTTAAATAAAAATTGTTTCCATTTTAGTTGCGGGAAATACATTTGTTACAAGTCTTATTCGGAAGCGATGCAGTGAGAAAACTGAATAAATGTACTGTGAATATTTAAGCTTTTTTTGCTTATTAAATAACAGAAAAAAAGTCTTCAGGCAGCATTAATTTATGATGGAATGATATCATGACAAATTTAACTTTTAATGCTGCTATTCTGAATAGCTTGTTTTACTGAATAACTTTATGTTCTCAATGTTAAATTTCTAAGTTACTATTAAACTAATCGGTCTGTCGTAACTAATTAGTTTACAGTTTTGGAAATGAATATTAAAAATCAGTTATGAGATTGGAATTTTAATACAAAGATCTATTACGATTTTTAAAAGAAATTTATGGTTTTATTACATATATTTATTTTTTATGTTTTTATACTCACGTTCTCTCATTTTTTTTCCTGATTACAGAGCCTTTTCTGAGTTCAAAGTCAGTAATTTTTCTCATTATTTCTTTCCTTTTTATTCACAAAAACACAAAATATAAAATATGTTTTTTAATACAAAGTCCTAATTAAATGCACTAAAATGTGAATATTATTACGGATTTTGTATTTATTTCGCTATTTATTTAGAATTATAGTTAAAATTGTTTTATTTTCCCGTGCAACGCAGATGATTTTTGAAGAGAAAGCTACGTCGGAAAAGTAAAAATACATGAGCGCGTGCATTTAATATTTAATAAATAGATATCTCCTACTTGTTTTTGATATCCAAAAAAAGAAAAAAAATCGAGAAAATACCAGAATGATCTCGTGATGATTAAAAAGTTTATAAAAACTTGGATTAAAATATCTCAGCTCAGTTGCAGTTGTTTAAGCGAACTGCTGTTGTTTACTTGGTGCTGTTATTTGGTTGTAGCGAATTCGCTGTGAGATCGAATTAACTTTCTCTTTATTTTGAATTTGAGTTCTGTTTATATTCTAGTAGTTTAAAAATATAACTGCTGTGAGATATATATTGTATGAATATCTCTGAGGAAATATTTCGGCATCTTGTTTTATTTATTGCGAAAAGAATACATTTTATTAACTTTTATGGACTTGTGCATTCAATCCATTACGAACCCGTAGGTATGCAAAATAACAATTTTCACTACCAAAATATTCTTCATTAAAAATCTTGAAAGAAGGAAATTCTAGAGAATAGGCCTTCAAGTCTACTGGGATATTAATAAACTTTGAAAAAATATAGAAATTACAGTACCGTAATAGCATAACAACATTTATGTAACAACAGTTATATTAAATTTGTAGAGTTGGTATTCTTTATTAACATAACATTAAATCAAACCTCTAAAAGACATTCTACGAATTATCACTGTGTCTTGTAAGTTTACAGAGACAGGGAAAGGGTGTTAAGGACACTTTTATTAATTGAGATAAAGTTTAATAGACAACGCTAACTCGTGCTTACAGAAGGCAACAGTTATGGCTTAAATTAAAAATAATGGGTGAACTACCCATTATCTTTCTCCCGCCTTCTTAGCATGCCTTCGCGATGTAGTGGTCAGCCTGTTCAACGCGTATTCGAGAGGTCCGTAGTTCGAGTCCCGGCGAGGGCATTGCTCATTTTTCATGTCTCCTGCTTCGACACTGGTGACTGAACTCAAAAAGGTGGTGGATGATGATTCTCCACCACCAGGATTTGAGGATTGGGTCCCCTAATCTCCAGTCGCCTTTTTAAGGCGAAGTATATAAGGTATTTCTCCCGCCTTTTTCGCATGGTTTCGTGGTGTAGTGGTCAGCAAACTCGACTTGTAACCGAGAGGTCCGTGGTTCGATTCCCGGCGAAGGCGTTGCTCATTTTTCATTCTTCTGCTTCATTCCCTGACATAAAAAAAATTCTAAATGACTGTACAAGTGGCGCCCGAACTGAAAAAGGCGGTGAATGATGATTCTCCCTCACCAGGATTTGGCGACTGGGTCTCCTAATCCCCAGTCGCCCTTTAAAAGGGCGAGTATATAAGGTATTTCTCCCGCCTTCTTCGCATGCCTTTGGGGTGTAGTGGTCAGCACGCTCGACGCGCAACCGAGAGGTCCGTGCGGGGGTCCGTACCGACAGTTCCCGGCGAGGGCATTTCTCATTTTTCACGACTCCTGCTTCCAAATAAAACTAATGACTCTACAACTAAAATTGATAAAACTAAGTATAGCCTGACAGATTCACAATTTAACTAGCGCTCAAGCTGGCTCTGACCTAAGTCGGCGTAAACAAACATAATGGTAAGACTAACTCAAACATTGCAGAATACTGATCTCAACAGAATAAAATTTAGCAACGTGTTCTTAAAGCAAGTAGAGCAAGTTCTGATTTTACCCTTCTAAAACTTTCCTTTAAATACTCTTTGCTTCATTTGAATATCACGCGGGCTAGAAATTTATATTCTGGCAGGGAAATAGAAACGAGACCGACAGGAAAGCATATTAACATAAAGTAACAGGTTAGAAACTTATACGATGCTTTATAAGTTCAGGAAATTTCGTTTTGACAATTTTTAATAAAAATTTGTTATTATTACCAATTTCCTCTGAAAGATTGCTTATTTTTAAAGTTTTTTCTAACTATATTAAATTTATGATGGTGTAGCTTCAGTTCCTGGGATTAACCCTTACCATACTCGGCCTGTTTAACTTAAAACTGTTTCAGGTGCTGAACTGGAAACCGAATAAACCAAATTACGATTTTCATTTTTTAAAAATTAAATTTTTTTTAAATTAAAAGAATATTTTAGAATAGGATAAGCTTATTTTGGTTGTGTTAGAATGAGATCATAAATTTTAATATAGAACATTTTTATTTATTGCAAGCGTTAAAAGGCAGCAATCAGCTTTATCATTTCGAACAGTATTTTATCATTTCATATTAAATAGTCTCCAGTTTGCGAAACCTGACTCTCTAAACTAAGTTTAAACCTCTATTTTCATTGGAAAAAAAAACTCTAAAAAATTTGGATTATAGTTAGAAAAACGAATTATTCCGCTCCCGACAAGGGGAAATTCGGAGCTCTTTGGATTACCGCTTAGAAGCTCGAATAGCTTCAATGTATTTATTTCCACAAAAAAAAAATGAAAATACGTTAGTTCACTAAGAAATATTCTATTTACAGGCTTTTTCTCCTTACATATGTGATAAAAGCTGTCTTTTGCATAGTTACCTCAAGGCTAAATGTACCAAACTGTTGTTTTTTCCTCCTGCGAAAGCTTTTGGCTATTATTTTTTATTCCAGGTATCTTTATATGGCATATCGCTTCTGCTTCTTTTCTAGACATACGTATGCTGTCTGAAAAGTTTCCGACCTAACAAAGAAAAGAAGATATTTCTTCTCCAAAATTACCTTTATTTTTCGACATAGTTTCCTTGTAAGTCTATACATTTATTCCGGAGATGCTCCCATCCTTTTAATTCGCTCAAATAATGTGTAGAATCTTTCTCTGTAATATATCCTCATTTGGCAAAAATCGTTGTCCTTCAAGTGCTTCTTTTAGCTTAGGGGAAAAAAGTCACTTGGTACAGGGTCTGACGAATAGGGCGGGTAGTGAAGCAGATCAAATCGTAATTCATGGATTTTCGCTATTGCAACCTCTGAGGTGTGAGATGAAGCATTGTCTTGGTGAAACAAAATTTTTTTATTTTAGAAATGTGGCCGTTTTTCCGTAATTTCTGCCTTAAGCTTGTCAAGTAACGTTGCATAGTATGCTCCGGTAATGGTTTTCCCTTTTCAAGATAATCTATTGAGACAATACCATGGCTGTCCCAGAAAATTGTTACCATCACTTTCCCAGCAGAAGAAACAGTTTTTGCCATTTTTTGGAGCCGATTCTTCCTTTCCAGTCCGCTCTTTTGACTGTTTGTTTCTGGGCTGTAATGATGAATCCAGATTTCATCTACAGTGATTATTAGTCGAAAAAACTCCGATTTATTGCGCCAACAGAAAGGTGCAAATGTTAATTTGGAGACATTTTTGGTCCAAAGTGAGCAAACGCGGTACCCAACATGCAGTCAGCTTGCACAAATCTGAATTTTGGTTCCAATGTGTGGCAAACACATTCTTTTTACATACTAATAGCCTCTGCTATCTCTCTAACCTTGATTCGATGGTCGTCAGCCTCATTTGGTGGATTTTAGCGATGTTTTCTGCAGTGGTTGTAGTTTTTGGCCTCCTGAACCATCATCGTCATCCAAGCTGGTGCGCCCGCGTTTAAATTTAGCAGCCAAAAATTTCACAGTAGTAAATGACGGTGTAGAGTCTCCCTACACTGTGTCCAGCTTCTCTTTAATCTGAGTAGGACCTTTCAAAACATATATCTAATAACAGCACGATACTCGATTTTTTTTTCATATTTGCAAAAACGGTCACATCAACTCACAAAAGTAATTGTCAAACAAAACATTCGCGTCCAAAAGAGTTGAAATTTTGATTGGTAGTTATCAAGTGATGCCCCAACAAGTCCCCTTCCCTACTTCGGTTGATTTGAGTTGCCATCCACATATTGAGGTCAGAAACACTTTATACATCTCTCGTACAGTTCAATAAAATCTGGGAATTAGAAAGGATACAATAGCGGCAGTAAATTTAAACTGAATTTATAGTTTAAAAGTTAGGTGCATCTTTGATAGGATATTTTAAGTTTTCGAAACAGGAGACAAGCCTCACCATGGAGTTTTGTCAGATCGATTATTTTGTAGTTTGAAAAAATGATAAAGTTAGCTACTGTTTCAAACCAGGATATTTTATAATAATATTTTAAGACTTTTTAGATGATTAAAATGACTTTTAACATAATATTTAAACCCTTAACATAACATAACATGAACCGTGATACATTGTGACTTTATTGTTATTCAGAAGCATAATGTTGAATTCTGATCCCAGGTGAAGTTGGAAAGTTTAAGAATTAGTTCACTGCTTAAATAAAAGAAAAAAAGGGAAATACTTAATAGAGATAAATGGCTTAAATTATTAATTATTAAAACCCAATTTTAACAATTCAGTTCACTAAACTAAAAGTACTTTAGTAAACAGTTTTGCCAAATAGGAAGAGGCTGAATTTATTTTTGTAGAGTCATTAGGCTTCTTAAGCAGGACACATGAAAAATGAGCAATGTCTTACCGGAACTCGAGACTGGACCTTTCGAATACGCGCCGAGTGTGCTACCTTTACACTTCGAAGGCATACCGAAAGGAGGGAGAAAATACCTTATAGCTTTGATTTTTGACATTAGAAATGTGTTTAAGAAGATACATTCGATTTCTTTGATCACGATTTTCTTGCATTGTCTTCTCATTTCTGGTACCCATAAAAATTGAAGAATTTCGTTTCATTCATTCTCGTTGTTCCGGATAAGCTGTCACATAAATTTGCTGTTCATGAAACTCGAGGTTAATGAATACATTGAAACTTCAGCCCAAGAATTTAATGTCCTTGAAGGCCGTTATTCAACTGAAAAGTTTGTAAACCGAAACACTTTTCCTCGTAAGTATCAATTCGTTTCTGGACCACATATGATTATGTATTTGAACTTTATTACTAAAGCACCTACATGAAAGACCTTTAACTTAACCAAGTTGCAGAATATAACAACCAAACCTTTCTGCCATCCAATTATGAAAAAAAAAATTACCCCAAGCTTATTTACCCAACCCTTCGCTTCAACAAAATAAAATTTCCCATGTCTGCCTAAAATTCAAGTAATTCATCTCCAATTGCCATATATTGATGGATCAAAAATTGAAGGAAAAGTTGATTCAGCCGTCTATTTTCAAATTGCTCCTTCAAATATCGTCAAATGGAAAGGTCATCTCCATAATAGTAACAATGTTTTTCAAACGGAACTGTCAGCCATAAAAGCAGCGATTGAAATAGCCCTTCTAAAAAATCTCAAAGAATTTACCATAAAATCTGATTCCCAAGCAACTTTAGCGATTAAGTATTCCTTATTTTCCTCTCCATTGATTTCCGACATAAATGTTCTTCTTGCCAAAATTCCAAGCTACAAAATTGAAATTTCATGGATCAAAGGATATAGTGGCCATTTTGGGAACATTCAGGGTGATAAATTAGCCAGAGATGCAGCTCTTAATCAAGATGGTATTAAAATCACATCTCCCATGTCTTTGCTCAAATTTCAAGTTCCAGCTAAAACAACTTGCTTCAAATTCTTGGCAAGACTTGTGAAATAATGCTTCACAGGGAAGATACACATATAACTTGATCCTCAATGTAAGCTTCGCACGCATCTCTGTATTCGAATCCTTCCTTAAATTACTATATAACAGGATACGGACCCTTCCCCACATATTTCTACGCAAGAAATATGGCGAATTCTGATATCTGCATATGCGGGGAACAGGGAGCTTCTGATCATTACACTTTCTCATGCTCTTTAATTAAGGAT
This sequence comes from Stegodyphus mimosarum, assembly GCA_000611955.2. Classification (NCBI taxonomy): domain Eukaryota; kingdom Metazoa; phylum Arthropoda; class Arachnida; order Araneae; family Eresidae; genus Stegodyphus; species Stegodyphus mimosarum. The sequence goes on from KK112314.1 coordinate 36,257, forward strand.
ATTCACCTAAAATCCCCACAAACCCATATCCTGGCATTCCAAAGTTTTCTTATTAAAAATAAACATCAGTATTTGAAGTTTAAAAAATTACGCAACGACTCTCTTCCTACGGCCTATATCTTTATCATCATCTCATACTACATAAATTTAGAAAACTTTTACATCCTGTGAACATGTACAAAATGACTCCGCTTGTGAACTTTAAAAACTACAATAGCCTTTTATAACTGAAATAAATCTCTTTATTATTATTACAATTCATTGTAACACTCTGTTCCCAATACTTGTTATAGTTATCTCTCTCATTATGTTTATCTGTTATTTTGTTACACCAAAATACCCCCACCATATTTTGTCACAACAAAATAGATGTACAATTTAATAGGTGAATTTCCAATTGTATTGAGACTATACTGTAATCTCTCTCTTGACAACCAGAAGCCCTTTGGAGGTGATTAATATCAAAGTAAGGCTAGATCTAGTGGAAATCATCTATAGAAAGGGAGATGTTGCACCAAGCGGTTTGAAATGTCTCGCTTTGGAAAGCATTGCGACTAGATATCCACCTATTCATTAGCTACACATTTTTACTGATGGTTCTCAGTTTGACTGTCATTTTAAGGTTGGGTTGGTGTGTTTTCGGATCTCTTTTCTTTCTACTCCCCTGCTGGATACATCGGTACCTCCTTTGACGCTGAAGTAGTAGTCATCTGTATAGCCCTACAGCAATTCATTATAAGTTTGCAAGGGCAGTCATTTTTCTGAGTCTCACGCAGCCATTCGATCAATTAGCCCATTAACACCTGAAATTTTGCAATGCCAAGAATGCAATGCCGAGAACTTTCTCTTTAAAGGGTAAAGAAATGGTTCTGTAGTGAGTACCCGGCCATTGTGGCGGACTTGCAAAACGAGGTGCCAATTTATTACAGCCTCTAAATGCAGCCGTTTCTTATTGGAGGATAAACTGTTTTTAAAAAGTTTATTTAGCCTAATACCTTGAGAGATCTCCAGACTCGTACAACGTTGAAAAGTTGATATGAGTTGAAAATGATAAATCCTTCTCTTATTCCCGATAGTCCAAGACGGAATGTAGTTACGGCTTTCCGCCTGTCTACAGGACATGATTGCCTTGCCGCCCACTTGCACCGCGTAGACATTTCAAGCGATCCTATTTGCCCGCTTTGTAATTCTGGAGAAGAAATGGACAGGGACCACCTGCTTCGATGTGGGTCTTACAGAAGAGTCGAGATACTGGGAGGCAAGAGCGCTCCTTAAGGCAATGACTTCGGTCTTTATTTTCCTTTTTCCCTTGTTCTATTGTTTGTAAGAGGTTAGGTCTTTATAACATTTTGCCTAGCCATTGGAAATAAATATTGCAACTCTTTATATCCTAAATCATTATTTTTAATAACTACTAGGCGCCGGGCGTACGGTCGGATTGTACGATGTACCATAATGGGTAAATTGTAGATCATTCGGAAAGCTTCAGTTGTCCATTTCCTCAGTTTTTCTTTTGTAAATTGTAATAGAGCTAAAACTTTTTTTAAGAGTTAGTGTGAAAAGGCATTACCCGCTGACCCATAGTACATCGCTGGCGTCGCCCATACTTTTACCTGTACCTGAACTTTATTACAGTGTTTTGTACACTAGTTCACAACTCCAAAACAATGGAAATCATTAAACGTAAAACAAAACGATAAGCACAGTATTAAACACAGAGAACAGACGAAAATTTAATTTTATTGTATTTGTATGAAGGAAAGTGGATGCCGTAAGTGCAAAATGATGAGGAGAATGTTATCGTTTGGATTAGGTGTCTCTTTTCAGGAAAATATCTAATAATTGTCTTAATAATAATTGTACGGGCATATTATTCTTCTTTTATATCTACATTGCCTTTAGGCACCATTCTACTCTGTTTATAACTCCCTCAGCCTTCATTTCACTTAAAATCTGTCAACGTAATTTGTTGTCACCTATATTAAAAAAGTCTCTAAATTAAGACATGACATTGACATTGAAAATGCCTACGTTGTAGCTTGCTACTGCTTTATTAGGCTGATACTGCTAAAGGAAAACTTTCCACTTCACCCCATTCTGCACGGTTTTTTCAGATTAGAGAATTAGTACCACTTTCCTTTCTTTTCTAACTTTGTGAGGGCATTTCTTGCACAACCGTCTTTTGATGTGGCTTCTGAAGTTGTTACAATTCTTTCTTGTTGAACTCATTTTTATGGTCCTCTATTAACTTCTACCCAATTTTATTGATAACTTCCTAACTCACGGATTTGTCTAAAAATACAATATTATAGACACACACACAAAAAAATTAAGGTTCAGTTGAAAAGTGCTCAAAGTCTTTGCAACACTGTGTGGTTATAATTTGAATCAAACCGAACTCATGGTCCTGTAAGTCCCTGTCAGGCTTTGTTAATAACAATTAAGCAATGGAAAATATTAAAACGGTGCTTAGAGAAATCTTTGAGCATAGGTTACATTGAAACACCTTTGAAAATCACGTGTAGATTTGAGAGTTTGATTTGAGAAAGATACAGTTTATCATCCGAGACGTTTTCAGTTCAGATAATTTGTTCATGAACCAAATTGCTCAGGATGTGAAGTGTTGGTGATCCGAGGTTCCACAACATTTAAAAATAGAATAAATTACTCATGAGCATAATTGCCAGAAAGCTTTTAAGTCTACGCATGCATTATTTCGATGGCTTTTTGATGGCTTGAAATTAATAATTTTTCTGGCCATTTATTCAAAAATTTATTATCTTCATTAAAATTATTCTTACTGGGTTTAAATGATGTTTCTTTCTTAAATGAGGAACAGCTTTGCCGGTATACATCTGTATTTTTTAGTTGTTTAAATTTAAATGCTGCATTCTGCTACCATTTCTTTTTAAACTATTTTCATGTAAAAAGAACTTTGGAAGAAAAATGAACTCTTTTTAGAGTGCCTATTTTGATCTAACACAGGTCAAATGGCAGTGTAAAAATTACCATTATAATTCAAATCTGAAAAGCAGAAGCTCTTATAATTTACATTTACAGTAAAGACGTTTTAGTCTCATGTTTCAAAAAGGGTTTAAACTCGCAAATCTCTATTATTTAATTATATAAAATCCGTATGTATGTATATAACTCAAGTTGTGAGATAGAATAGGATTTAATGAATGGACTTGCTTGAAATAAACCATTTTTATTTTCCGCGCCAGTGTGTTACAACTCGGTAAAGTGTAAGATATTTTAAAATTTAATTAACAAATTCTGCTGTCTGAAAGCAATATTTTGCCACTGTCAGGTACAAGGTACTTTTATCTTCCACGTGTTAATGTGTTGCCATTGGGGAAAATGTAATATATTTAACTTTCAAATTTAATCCTTCTATGATTCATTAACAATCTAAGAGATTTAAAGGCAATTAACACTGCTCATAATAATATTTGTTTCCGTTTTAATTTGATTTATTTAAATAAAAATATATTCAATTCATACGTCATAATAATTTGTTTTGGTAATTTGTCAAAAGTGTTTTTAATGCGTTACCACCTTAAAAAAATCTGATGTGTACACCACGTGACCACTTACACGGAATATTAGATTATACGTTTTTTTTCCTGCATTTAATTTCAACTTATTAGATTGAAATAAATCTACTTCGTCGATAGCGCATACACCACAACATAATAAATGCACTTCTGAAAATTCATTATATTTGCTTACCATAGTGGTAGTAGTGGGTAGTAGTGGGAATCCTGGCGCAAAACTTTCATGATTATATGCGCCGAAACACACGTCAACTAGGTTTATTTGCAAACCATATTTGGGAACCATTGTTTATCATAGCGAACTCTGGTGCTAGGTTCACCTAACAGCGTTACATCTCAATCATTTTATAACGCAGAATGCGCCAAAATTATATCATCTGAAGAATTATCTAATCGTTGCCACGTGTTCTATTCAAATACTACAATAATTTTAACACGATGTATAAAAGAAATTAAAAACAAACAGACACAAAAAGAAAAAGTTTTTTCACAGACGATTTAGTATTTCTAATTCAATTAATTCAGTTCTCACTTCGCTACAAGGCAAAAATACATAAAAAACTCAAAATATCTATATTAAAAATTACATCTATATTACATCTATATTAAAATTAAATCAATATTAAAAATTAAGTAAATCTTAAACACTTATTTCCTCGAATGAATTACAGAATGGATTAAGCATGATTTAATTCGCAATAATAAAAGAAAGGCGTTATCATTGTTGTTGAAGTTTAGTTTCTCCAGATCGGCAACAAATCCAATATTCTGCTAAGTTTCAAATGTAAATAAATATGGCTGCTATGGTAAAAATAATTAGGCCTAGCCGCACTGAAACGACTTTTAAATTGTTGATAATTCTACAAATATTGCATGCAAGCTTACTAGAAGCATAAAAACCTTACCCAGTAGATAAGAACAACATAATTCAACCATTTTTAAAGCACAAAATGCACAATTTACAAACATATAAGAATCAGACAACATATAAGACACTGAGGTCACTGAGCCGAGTAACAGGGTGGATATATATATATATATATATATATATAATTATATATACAAAATTTCAATGTCCTGAAGCTACTCGTTTTTGAGCAATGCAAGATACATATTTTCATACGTACGTACGCAGGTACAGATGCCACGAAAAATTCTCTTCAGAATCCATTTTAAATCAGTTTTATAATTTTTGGGGGAAAAAGGCGTCCTTTATTCCGCACTTATGTACGATATCACGCAAAAACATCGTTTAATTGCTTTCGGTGGCTGTCAAAATGGATATTTTCGTTGAGATATTATACTCGAATGTTTTCGCAATTACAATACTTCCTTTTTACTTTGTACAAGGAAGTAAAAGGAATAGGGAATCCTTTTCATTTTTATAGCCTTTTACATTTTTTAAAGCCAAATCCTGCTTCTAGCTTTGTAATGTAATTTGAAAAAACTTAATAATTAGTCATCTTGCCTAGTTGGACATGTGCTAGTACTTGATTCGGAAATCGTTCAGTGTTCATTATACTATTTAGTCCTTCCAGTGTATCCTACATCTTGTGATCTTATCTCTTTAAGCTGCTTTCTTGATTTATTTCGTGGTTCTTTGGGAAAGTTTCTCGAGGTTTTGCTGCAGAAAGGAAGAAAAAGTTATGTTTTTTTACAGAAATAATATATATAATAATAGACATAGATCAATCACTGTGTCTTCTACCAGCAAATTCTTCAATAAAAACAAATGCAAAATAAAATGAAACAACTGATATTTGAGCTAATATCAGTATTATCAAAATGTACTGAAAAATAGATTAGCATACCAAAAATAATGCAAATATAGTTCAGAAGACCTGAACGAAAGAAGCTGATCTTTATATTCCGTATTTAATTATTAATTAATATGATGCCATTATGCATTGAACGAAAGGCTTTAAAAACAGTTTTCTGCGCTCTAGACTTTTCGAAGCATAATTAAAAGTAGTTGTCCTATTAAAGAATTTGTACAACATGTAAGACTGTTATTTAAATTAACCAGTTATTTTATAATTTCAACCTTTACCGTAATTTCTCCCTTTTTCCTCACCAGTGTGTACATGAAATTAGAGAGTATTTAAACAGAGATTTCTGGATTCTAAGACAGAGCGCGTTCCTGTCTCAGACACATTACATAGTTTCTGTCAGCTCTGATATGTTTGTAATTATTCGGCTTTACGTTATAGCTGCAGACACTTAAATTCGTCATGCCGGTTAGAGTTTTTGAGCCAGCTTAGTTTATAATTTAAACGCGAAATCTTTTAATATTATATTATTTTATATTAATATATATTAATGTTGAAATTGACTTTTACTTAATTGTATCGCCACAAGCTGAAACTGACTGTTACTTAAGTGCATCGCCAGAAGTTGTGCTTGATTCCGCTAGCAAAAGAATATGCATTTATGCAGTGAATTCTGTTAAATGAAAAGGTTTGTTTAAAGCTATTCAAGTCTCTGTAGTTACTTCAGACGTAGGATAAGTCCTTTAAAATGTCTTGGGGGTTGTACTATAGCATTATCATTTTAACTAAAATCCTACAAATGAGCTCACAGTATAATTATTGGGGCAAAAAAGCAATAACTTTGGTTTAAGTATTTTTATGAAAGTATACTTACTGAAATTATACTAATTAGACTGATCAAAAACCATTGCACATCTATTCTTTTTATAATAATTATTTTAGATGTCTGATAGCATAAGCGTAGTGTAAACATCAAGTTACACTTAAAGCAGCTGAGATATGAAATTTGCAAAATTTTATCTTCAATACACACTTTAGTCTTAGTTTACCATTTCATGATTAAAGAGTATGAAATCGCACTAATAAATAATTTGTGAGTTGTTAAAATTCTATTTATTAATCTTGGGTGAAATTTTTACGGCCATAATATCAAATAATTTAAGCACAAGAGATCACAAGCACAAGAGATCGAAAGCTGTCTTTTTACATTCTGCAATTCAAACATAAGATTCTTTTCGAAATATATTTTATTTTACATACGTGCTTATAATAATTAACTTTATGAATTTGAGAAACAGAAATACCAAATAAAAGAAATAAAAACCAAATAAAAGTTTAACTGAAGATTTTAACAAGAATTGTTGGAAAACAACGTTTGCAAAGCGTCTGCACTGGACTAAAACAATCTTTCAAGTTTTTATGCGCATTGTGTCTTATTTTACACAGCTTTCTCTAGTTTCTTCAGAAGCAAATGCACATTTTGCACGAAAATAGGACAATTCTATATTTACCGTTCTTTTGGATCATATGACGATATTTAACATGCGTTTTTCATGTCTCGAAAACATGACATAGCATATGTATTAGATTTATACATAGCATTGTTTAACATAGGTATTCTGACAAAAAATCGGACTTTTGATGAAGTAATATACCACGAATCTACGACTTAAATTATGTCCAAATATTAAATTTTGTAAAATTTGGTGGGAAACTTACCAAGAAATTTAAAATTTTACTTGGCACACTTTCTTTAGACTGCGTCAACAATAATTCACTTAATGAAATACTTAATTTAGTATAACCTATTTTCCCTTTCATTGCGCTGGAACGGAAAAAAATGTGCATCGTTTGTTCTTTCAAATAATTTTAACAGAGTTTAATTAAAACACAGTTGGCGTCATTATCGCTTCTAAAATATATGCCAAATTTCAAAAAGCGCCAATGTATAAAATTAAGTATACCTTGAAAATTTTGATTAAAAATCTCTAATTTTTTGCAGGTTTGCCTAGAAATATATCTACGTTAAGGTGATGGTAAAACCTTTACACTTTATAATTAAAAAATGTATTCGAAAAATTTATAAAAATTACTGAAAAATGCAAATTAAAAAAATAAATCACAAAATATCTGCGAATTTTATTTGGATTAAACCTAAATTTCGAGCAGTGAAAGAAGAAATCAAGTAAGTTAAAAAAAAAAGATATGCTAATAAATATATACTAAATTCAATTAACACTGAGGAGCTAAAATTTTGATAACTAATTTCTGGAGCGATTTTTACAAAACGTAGCATTTTGGCATAATTTCAGGCATAGAATCGAAATATGAAAAAAAAAAAAATTATATCATTTCAGAGAAACTCTGAATTTTTTGTCCGAGTCCTACGTTAAAACAGTGGCTATATAATAAATCTAATATATATCCCAAATCGCCCTTTCGAGCATGAAAAATGCAAGTTTCATTTCCTCAATTAGTCCAGTAGAAAAGGAGATATAGAACTGTCCCATTTCTTTTGTGCAAGGTATATCGTGTAACAACAGAATAAGATGTATATATATGAGAACTATTTTGATTCCCGTAGAATTTGGAAAATAAAAAAGGAATGCCAAGTATTTTTTAGTGAAAAAGGAATTTTGTTTAATCAAAGCATACGAGAATAATTTGCTTTAAGACAGGGCTGCTTTCGCGGCGGAATGAAAGCCCTTAATTAGGAATGGTAATTTTCAGATTATGTTCAGTGAAACATTTTATTTTTGGCGAGAAATTACAGAAAATAATTTTGGAAAATAAACATGTGAGGTTTTACTTATTAAATTCTGTGTTCAAGACTTTAAACCCTACAAACACTAATAAGCGAATAATCGCTTGAGTGTATGAACAGAGACGTAAAACTCAAAAAGGGTTAACTATCCTTTATTTTTCAAAATAAGTATGACACAATCAGCTCCTAACTCGGGTTTACAGCAAAACCTCCACTTGGGCTTGAACTTAAATCAATATGAAATTAAACTTAACTAGCTTAACTAAAGCTCACTGAAAGGTATAGCCGAAGCTATCAAGATTCTAAGCATTTGGCTCCTAAATCTTAATTAAGTCGGCGAAGCCAAACAAAGTCCTAAAGTACGGCCGAGCGTAGCAATAGCTTACAGAGACGTAGCCAAAAGGCAAACGCGCGCTAGTCAGGAACTGAGGCTCTCTCACGAAGTCGGTGAAACATCGACTTAAATACTACTCGTAATCATTTGCATTAACCGCGTTTCTGAAAATACATTCTGGTAGGAAATTGTAAGCTGAAGCTAGAAAGACAGGAAAGACGCATAAACTTAAAATAACTGTTATTAAAATTAGGATAAGCCTTACAAACGAACTGGATGTCTGATGAACAGTGTTTACGGGAAACTTAACTATCAACAATGTGATTAATATATTTAAAATTATTCATAAATTTCATGTGCCCATTATTGATATTACTTACACATTTTTTCAGTATAGATATAGACAAAATAGAAATAAATGGCTTTACTTCCAATATTTGGTAAGAAACTTAATATGAAACATAATAGCAAAACCTCACACAAATAGCAACATAAATAAAAATTCAATGTATTAATAATAATAAATATTATTTCATATAATAAATAATAATAATTATTATTTATTATTGAATTAGCTGAGGATAATTTCAGTTTACTGTCTTCTCGTTGAATTTCTTTGTATTCTACATTATTAAAAGTAATAGTACTTCAGGGATTCATTAGCCTTTTCCTTACAAGGAAATCATATCAAATCTCTAGGCTTCAATTAAAATAGTGTATATGTTAAACTCAGTATTCCGGTCAAACCGGAGTTACATACATTTTGATAATGAGATATTTTACGCCTTTTCATTAGCAAAAAAGTCAAGATAAAGTCTCTTAGTATACAATTTATCAGTCAATAAATAAAGTAAGCCTCGAAATTTCTGAATAAATAACTCGAAGTTTAATAATGAAAGAAATAGTGGATTTTACTTAACCTATCATTGCGGGTCTCTCGGGTATTAATTTAATTTCTCTTAAAACTATCGGGAAACGGTTTTTTTTACTTCGAGATTAGATTTTCACGAAGTTCCTTTTCCAGAATCTATTAAATTAATGACTTTCATACCAGTCTTCATTACTCGTACTTGTGATTTTATGATTGTGCTTTCCGTCTCAACAGGTGCAAACTGAATTAGTCATCGGTAGCGTTTTTGCGCGACATAAAGCACACTAACAAGATCTTCAATATGCATAACTGATCCTCAATAGCTTTTTTTCGTCAATAAATAGGAAATAAAAGTAAATTCTAGAAAAAAACAAATTGCGACAAAAATATTGTATGTTTTCAGTAGCATTAAATGCTCAATACAGTAAATCATATTAGGCTTATTAAACATAAAACTTACGCACTTACATAAACTATACGTAACTTCCTTCTAAACTCCCGATGGGTAATCTTATAGCTCATGTTGAATATTTCTCTTCCTAAATAGTTACAGTTTGTGGGTGCGATACATAATAATTTTTAGTAAAATGCAGGTGTCCCTCATATATATATATATATATATATATATATATATATAATGTATGCATGTATTTGGCAGTACAAATATGTCGCCACCGTTTGAAAAAAAATGGTGCCAACAGTAAGTTTTGGTTAAAATTATCTGTTGTAAAACGTCATATCGTTAAGTTGTATCGTCATATGTTGTAAAATGTCATATCGTACATCTGCTAACAACATAAACTTGAAATATTATCCGTGCTGTATTAACCTCATGTATTTTGTTTAGTGCAAAAATGTCGAGTTTTGAGCCGAATGAGGGTCATTTGCAGGAACTTTTGATTACTTCTTTAATTTGAAGAAATCTGTTGCTGAGGCATATTGATTGCTTGTAGAAGCATATGATGCGATTGCTTTAAGTGAGAGAATTGTAGTGATTCAAAACTGGTGTATTTGACGTCGAAAACAACGAAGATAAAGAACGGAACGGAAGAATGAAAGCGTACGAAGACGCGGAGTTGGAAGTATTATTGGATGAAGATTCGTGTCAAACACAAGAAGAACTTTCATTGATTAACTAAGCAATTTGAAATCGTTTAAAATCTTTGGGAATGATTCAAAAGCAAGGAAATTGGGTTGTCTATGAATTGAAGCTGAGAAACGTTGAAGGCCGATTTTTTTGCCCTTAAAGTGCTGTTTGCCAGGCACAAAGGAAAGAGGTTTTTGTATCGTGTAGTCAGTGGTGATGAAAAATGGATCAGCTACGATACTCCAAAGAAGAAGAATTCATATTATATCACCTGACCATGCTTCAACATTGACAGCCAAACCGAATATCCATAGAAATAATATCATGCAACGTGTATGGCTGGATCAACTTGGTGTCATGTATTATGAGTTGCTCAAATCGAACAAAACCATTACTGGGGCTCTCTACCGAGCAAATTGATGAGATTGAGCCGAGCATTCAAAGAAAAATGCTCCCATTGCTACTCTAGACATGACGAAATTGTTCTTCTGCGTGATAATGCTCATCCACATCTAAGAATAAGCAGAAGTGATAAGAAGTATCCCATCTGTTTATTCTACGATGATTCAGTGTGATTAGCATCTTCTTGGAAAACATGAGGTTATGAGAATAAATAAGGTGATTATCGATTAGAAGAATGAAATCATAGCAGGATAGTGAATCAAATGGTCCTTTCTTATCAGTAAATGACTATATAAATAAGTTGTTTAGAAATATCCTATCTCACTATATTTCTCATTTCATTGCAAATCTTGGAGGATTGTACTTCGAAGCAGTTTTTCTTAACTCTTATAATACTCACGATGACCGAAATATTTGATGATCAGTTAATACTGTCCTATTTTAAAGATTTTCATGACAAAGAAAAAGCTGATTCTATATTTGCGGAACTGTGCACCTATCCTTTCCAACCCGTGAAACTGAATATTTACGGCCGTCAACATATTCCAGCTCGACTTTGTTGCGCCTTCGGGGATGAAGATGGACTCACCTACAGTTTTTCGGGGACATCAATTGCCGCCCAGCCCTGGACTCCTATGCTGCAGCAAATTAAAAGTGAAGTGGAAGCACTCACCCACGAAAAATATAATTACGTTCTACTCAATAAATACCCTACCGGAGATGCCAAGATATCCGCGCACAGAGACGATGAAAGCTCTCTGGACCCTTCCTACTGCATTCCCACACTGAGTTACGGTGCGACGCGAGTGATGCATTTTACAAGAGAGAATTATATGACTCACATTCTGAGTCTTGAACATGGATCGCTTCTAGTGATGAAACCCCCCACTAATGTAATCTGGAAACACGGTATTCCATCCCAGCCCGAAGTGAAGACTATTCGAATAAGTTTGACGTTTAGAAAACTTATATCTCCACAGGTGAAGCGTTCTTCTGATGAAATGGACTTCGGTTATTATGACGATATAACCCCCAAACCGTATATGAATAAAAGGACTTTTCTGCATAAGAAATCACGTTTAGAAGATAATGAGATACTCGAGATACCTCAGGACGATTGGTTGAGTCGGCATTACCAGTCATCACGAAATTATGATGAAGTGATCAATTATTGGTCATTAGAACGGATGTGTCGTCTTTCCATCGTTGTGAGCAGGAATAATAACGTTCGAATTCATATACAGAACTCTGCAGAAAAGAATAATTTCAACTGTGGATCTTCCCTTGAGGGTGTGAGTATGACTCCTGCGACGTGGTATGATTTTATGAAAAAATTATCAAACTTTAATTTCAAGTATTCGGAAGCATCCTTCATAGCCAATAATCAGTTGGCGGTGTTTTGTACAAACGCGCAATGTGTTCTTCAACGAATTTTTAAAAGCTCCTGCGGTGGTTTCCGTCTCGTAGCAGATTGTTTTGAATTAGAGTCATATCAGACCGATAAACTTTTAGATTTATACAGTGAAGTAACACAGACTATCCAAACTGCTCTATTTCAAAATGTGTTACCGGATGAGATACGAAAACGGCGATCAAAATGCCAGCAGCTGGAACATTTAACTAGTGAGCAATGCATGCAGAAAGTTAATAATATTATTTACGAGGAGTACTTAACCAGTCTCAACGAGGTATTTATCTGTGAGGGATGTGCAGTCGATCATCCAAGTCAGCGCCGCCACCCCTGTATAATGGAGACGACTCGGGAAAAAGCTATGAATTATACTGACAAAGCTATGTTGTCAATGAACTTTAAAAGACTTGCTCAAAAACTGTATGTAGACACATGCTGTTGTATTTATGACAGCGATGACTTTTTAAAGAATATTTCGTTGTCAACTTTACGTGATAGAATAGAAAATTTGTGAGAAAAAATTATTTTAGTAAGTATGTATTTTAATAAAAAATGTTTTATTTATATTGAAATGTATCGTTATTTAGCTGTCAACTGTTTCATATTATGTTTTAATGAATATCTCTTTACCTTTCTCTTACTGCTTAAGTCTTAATAAGGTATCATAAGAATACTCTTTTTATCCGTATACTGCTTATTGGAAATAATTTGTTAGTCAGGTTTTATACTAAAATACAAGATTTCACATTTCGTGGAAATATGCATAAAGTTTTACTTTTCGTATTGTTCTTAGTGGGCATGTGGGTCTTGGGTATTTAATTGTATTTTCCACTAATAATGCTTGTGACTAATCTAATAATATGTATCATAAATCCGCTTATCTTTTAAAATTTCTAATTTAAATTTAATTAAAGTTAGTTGAATCAATATTGACTGTATCTAAAATGTTGATTGTACTTCACAATGATTCGTGGTTCTTATGTGTATAGTGACAAGGCTAGATAAAGTGAACATCAGGTTTTTCCGACTGATAGCAAATCTGAAGCCGATAAGAATATCCTAAGACTCATTTTTAGGTAAATAAGTTGTTCTTTGTTGGAATTCTGGGAAAAAAAAGCTTAAATTTGGTAAAGTTTCTATCTTCATTTTGGATAAAATAGTAAATAATCTACAGTGGAGCATGCTTATTTTGTATTAAGTTCTTAAAATTAGGAAAATAGTTCTAAGATAGTTATTCTGTACTGAGGAAATAATGCAGGAAAAGTTGGATGATTTAGATAGCCTTTGGAGTTTTTCTCTTGGAAAACAGCAATATTTAGCAACAATAATTAAATTACATTTCTCAAAAATGCATAGAAAGTTCCTATAATGCGAACATATACGTACAAATATAAGAAAATATTATAATTATTTGGGTGTAATTTTGCATTGAAAGGGGATTATTCCTCATTAAATGTGTCTTAGTAAAGAATAGTTAACTTACATGATGAGAATTTTATGAAGAAATTTCTGTATTCGGGGCAGATGGAGGTAAAAATATTCAGAAATATAGCGGAGACTTGGGTAAAGTGTCTCTTACTGTTTCTTTCTTTGGTTCCTTGCGTAACTATATGTATATTGGTAAGGATATATGATGTGTAAAAGTATGGCAGGTGTTTCATAAGATTTCTTTCATAAGAAAATAACTTGGTAAATAAATTAATGAAAACTGACATTTCGCTAATTTTACTTGAAAGTTGTCTATGAAGGCAGAAATACTCGTACTTGGTGCAGAAAAAAGGTGATAAATTTAGCATAGTCGGGGCATTTAAAGTGATGTAGGATGCAATGAATTAGCAAAAACATACCGAATTAAAAGGTATGAAACGTCTAAAACAATATGAAAGATTTCTGTATGTATATATGAAGCAGTGAAAAAGGTTCTGAAATTATAGATGAAAATTGGGAATTCATTCTAAAAATTCGCAATCTATCAAGTTAGCTTAATAGCAATCTAGGTTCAAAACTGAACATTGGTAATACTGAAGAGCTTAAATGCATGTATTCAGATATAAATGATGTAAAAACTTTAAGGAAATACATGAATACTCAGGAAAGGTTAAAGTCTAAAAATGCGAATGAAGAAAAATATTAGAATCAGTCATGGTAAGACTGCTATAAAACAAGAAATTGTACAGTTGGCAAATTAAAACAGTACTATAAAATATAGAGTAAGTAAAGGCTATTCAACGAATTGGGTACAAATAGCAGTTAAAGGTTGTAAAATAAAATGTTTAATTGAAAACTATCTCTATATTTAAGACATTTAAACGTGTATATTTAGCTGAAATAGTAAAATCAAAAGCGTGATTACAACCGAAAATTATAAAAATGGGTTAAAATTTAGAGTATGTTGGGAACTAGAAAGAAACAAAGTGTCAGAAAAGTATAAAAATTACATCTAAAATAATTAAAGTTCATGTATATGGTAAGAAAATATAATAAACAAGTTCAAAATTAAAGTACTTTAAAAATTACGAAGGTTTGAAATGTACGAGTTACATAAGATGTAAGTAAAAAATAGCATCTAAAATTAAATAAAGTCCATATATATGATAAAAAACAGAGGAATTAAGCTAACCTTAAGAGCCTGTTTGAAATTACTAAGGTTAAAACGTATGAAAGTAGCTAAAAATTATATGAAAGTCATGTACAAAGTAGTTAAAAATTAAATGAAAGTCGTGTACATAGTGTGAAAATATAGCAAATTAGTTAAAATTCAGAGTATGTTGGGAACTAAAAACGTCGAAAAATAGAAAAGAAGTTAAAATTTACATGTAAAATTATATAAAAGTTAGGTACATGATAGGAAAATATACGAATTATGTTAAAATTAGGACTATATTGGAAATTATGAAAGTTAAAATGTATGAAAGTAGTTACAAATGGGATGTATATTTTGCGAAAATATAGCAAATTAGTTAAACTTTAGAGTATGTTGGGAAGTAAAAACATTAAAAATAGGAAAGAAGGTTAAAAGATTACATCTAAAATTAAATAAAAGTCAGTGTGTATAGTGTGATAATATGATAAATAAGCTTAAGATTTACGAAATAAATTAAAAATTTACATCTAAATTAAGTGAAGGTCGTGTAAACGATCAGAAAATATCAGAAATAAGTTAAAATATATAATATGTTGAAGATCGCAAATGTTAGAAAGTATGAAAAAAAGATTGAAATTATATATAAAATTAAATGATATAATAAATAGAAACATATATTTCAGTAATTATGTTCGTAAAATATAGCAAATAAATTATAAATTGGAGTACATTAAACATTACGAAGGTTAGAAAGAAGGAAAAAAGTTAAAATTGGATCTAAAATTAAAATCATATGATAAATTAAAATGTATATCTGAATAATTACACTCCTAAAATTTAATAAGTGAAATAAAATTACGAGTATATGGTTAAAAGATATGAAGAACGTCCTGTGTAAAATGAGTAATGTAATTAAGATAAAGGAAAATGAATATGCTCTGATGAAATAAAAAATTGTAAGGCATACGTTAAAACTAAGAGTGTATAGGACATTATAATTCTTGAAATATAGCGCAAAAATTAAAAATTTACATCTACCTGCCAAACATTAAATTCCAGGCGTTTAGAGAATATAGGAAATAACCATTATATGCCTAGTAAAGACGAAGAAAAATACAAAGGAAAAAAATCCTAAAATTAGAAATTACCCCTGGAAAATCAACAAAAGATAATCTCTTATCAAAGTGTGACGACACCTTATCAGTTAGTTTACTCATCCGCAATCCGCCTCCCAACTTGCACCGCCTCCCGACTTGCACCGCCTCAATCCGCCTCCTGACTTGCACCGCCTCCCGATTTGCACCGCCTCACCTGCTTCCGGGCTCATCCGCAATCCGCCTGCGAGTTTGAGGTCCTGGCGCTGAACTCTCACTTTCACACTACTTATAGTAAAATAGATACTTCAAGATCTTTTCACTCTCCCTCAATAACGATTGCAGCGCGTGCCGTCGTTATTACACAGCACTTTCACCTCATCTAAGCGTTGTTATTAGGGTAACAAAGCAAGTTGGTAAGGGAGGAATGACGCTGAAAACTTTATTCGAAAGTAACAGAGTGTAATAAATGTATTAGTATTGAATTTTCCACTTTTTTTCTTAATCCTGGGTAATACTCTACGCAGGCCGTTTTTCCGCATATTCTATGATTAAATTTTGATGGTATTTCTACGATAAAATTTGATTCTTCTCCCTGCATTTTCTTTCCTTTTATGAAAAGAGATACAATGATATTAAAAATGAGTTATCACAGTGGTTCAATTAACGACATTTCTTCAGTTTCTTTATTTCCTATGCCCCCACGAAAAGACTTGAGAAGCCGTGCATTAAGGTCCGCAATTGTAATAATAGAAACGACGATAAAAGCAATGAAAGGGGATTTTGATTTCGTGTTTTACCTGTTCGGTAATTTTCTATAATCTCTAAAATCTAGTACGTTAACACTTAACTTCAAAACTGATTTGAAAATATATGTAAATTTAAGATAGAATAATACGCCGAAAAAGTATTAATTTAGAAGTCAAATAGCAAAAATAGCGTTACATTTGTAAATTTTCACAGGACTAGTTTCGATGGTTTAACCGAACCATCATTCTCAACTGCCAAAGAAAAAAAAGGAAACACAGAAGTCCTCTGTTGCCCAGCATTGTTGGTCCGATAATCACACTTACAATTTTTCTAAAGCCAAAATTATTCATAAAACATCATCCATTGGTGAATTAGATTTTCTAGAGGCATTTCACGTTCAAAAAATTTATTTTTCTTTTCTAGTTAACGATCCTAATTCCAATCCATCTTTGCTTTCAGCTTTTAAGGAAATTATGTTTTGTTTCTCGTTTCATCAATAGATGGAGCCAGTAGCTTAACTCCTGTCCAGGTATTCTTACCTTATCTTATCTAATAAATATATCTTATCTCTTTCATTTGCGCTTTGGCAGCGGAGGATGATGGTTCGGTAAAACCATCGAAACTAGCAAATATAACGCTGATTTTTGTTATTCGACTTCTAAATTAATACTTGCTCGGCGTGTTAATCTGTCTTTAACTTACGTATACTTTCAAATCAGTTTTAAATTAAGTGTTAATGTACTTGATTTTAGAGATTATAGAAAATAGTCTAACAAGTAAAACAGTAAATCGAAATTACATTTCATTGCTTTTATCATCGTTTAGAAATTACTTTCTTGTGGCTTTCATTCACAACATTACGGAAACTGGCCGGGGTATTTAAGGTTTTATTATTAATTTCCTTCCATTTTACCACGAAAAAGGGAAAATTGTGTTTTTAGTCGCAAATCACGTCCTAAGTTATTTTTCTCTTTCTGAGATAGAGTACTTCAAATAATTGGAAAATAAAAGAGACTAAGGAATCCAATTACATCAAGTCATTTCATACCTCGAAGGGCATATTTTCCAGAGTTCTCTCACCAGAGCATTTTTGCCGACCTTGCAGTAGGGGCACAGAAGTGCTTCCTTTTCAAACGTACCGAGACAGTTGCCTGTGTTTTCTCAAGCGTTATATTTTCATTACGGATTATACGACTGGTCGCACTGACCCTCTTAATCAAGTGATCGACTGATGTACTCAAGAAAATTGCATTTAGGACTTAGATGATAATGACGAAAATCTGTTTTACTTTGCAACGAGAGATAAGCATGAGAATCAATTAAAATTTACTTGATATATTGCAATTTTTTATTGACTGTGCTCTAAATAAGCAGAATTTCTTGATAATTCATTACCTTGATAATTCATACCAAAAAAAAAATATTTGTGAAAATAGAAACGGATTATTTTGCTAAGGCCTATGAGCTGCTATTGACCTTGAACAAAGCTCAGATCGCATAAATTTACGAGAAAAAGCTTAAACAGGATGTTGGAGTCTTTAAAGTTTGAAATTAATAGTTAAAAATAATTTGTTTCCTTGCGTACCACCTATTTTTCTCTTGCGTACCACCGGTTGAGAATCACTGATCTAGACGTATCGCAAATAACAGCTAATTTCTCTTAGGGAGTTCGCTGAGAGGACATCATTTAGCATACGCAAGGCAGCTTTCGAATGTTTTGTTATTACTAGTTTGTGAATCAACCTCCTATCACCAGTTCTACTGGGCCGATTGACGAAATTCAAATTGCATTTTCTATGTCTCGAAAGCGCGACTTAGTATATATGTTAGATTTATATATAGAATTGTCCTAACATAGGTATTTCGACAGAAAAATGGGTCTTTTCTGAAGTAACATACCAATGTTTTTCCATATTTTGATTCTACGATTCAAATTATGCCTGAATACTAAATTTTGTAAAATTTAGTGCGAAATTTACGGAGAAATTCAAAAATTTAACTTGACGAATCTTTTTCAGTTTGCGCCAAGAATAATTCACTTGGCGAAGTTCTAAATACATGGCAACCTATTTTTCTATCTTTTCCATTGTGCAGGAGAAGGAAAACAAGTCATAGCGTTCCTACCTTTCTACATTGTGCATGAGCGAAAAAAAAGTCACATCGTTCCTTCTTTCAAATAGTTTTAACAAGTGCGTAAACCATATTTTCGTTATGATCGCTTGCAACAAATATGCCAAATTTCAAAACGCGCCAATATATAAATTCACGTATGTCTTCGGAAATTCTGAATAAAAAGCTATAATTTTTTGAAGGTATCAGAAATACATCTACTTTAAGACGATAGCAAAATTTTTATGGGTATTTATGGGTTTATTAATAAACAAACTTTTTGAAAAATTTATAAAAATTATTTAAAACTACAAATTAACAAAATAAATCATAAAAATTGGGCGAATTTTATTTGGAATGAACCTAAATTTCGAACTGCGCAAAAAGGAATCAAATAAGTTTCATAAAAAAAGAGATATTAATAAATACATACCAAATTGAATTAACATTGAGGAGCTAAAATTTTGAGAGCTAATTTTTTAAAAACTAAATGTGCGATTTTTACAAAACGTGGAAGTTTGGCGTAATTTGAGTCGTAGAATCGAAATGTGCAAAAACACGGCATGTTATTTGTCATTTACAAGTGCGATTTTGTGTCAAAATACCTCTACTTGAACAATGTTATACATGAAAAACGAAATTGGAATTTCGTCAGCCGGCCCAGTAGAACGGGAGATATAGAACTTTTATTTTTTTCTTCTGAGAAGCTGTAGCCTCTCTGTTACGCGTCGGTAAAATGGACAAATAGCGATCTTCTCTGGCCGTCGTGTCTCTTGAGCGACCTTGCCCAGGCTTTCTTTCGATGGATCCAGTATACTGGAACTGTTTCCATAGCCTCCCTACAATTCGTCACCCCATTTCAACATCTAAACGTTGGTGGTTACTCATTTTTACTGTTCCGATGTGAATTTAACCGATTGCTGCAAGATAACACCAAGAAATTCGTGTTACCCGCCACGCGCTTATAAAGTCTGTTTGTCGACTGGCTTCATCTACACACACGTATACGCTTACGTATTTGTTGTACAAGATTTGCATTTTTATCTAGAAGTAGTGGTTTTTCTTTCAGTTCAGTTCTTTTCATGCAATTCGATAAAATATGCAAATTCTCTTAATTTATTTCACCAGAGTAGATTAAACCCATTATAATTTTTACTATATACATTTCTAAAATTTGGCGGCACACTTTAAGAAGCTGGCTACACAGTGGTTGAGAATCACTTGTTTAGATGAATACGAATGCAGTGAGTATATTTAAGTTGGTGATTCCCTGTATACTGTGATTTACATGATCATACTATGCTGCGCTAAGTACTCAGATGCGCTGCAGTTGTGCATTACAGGAAATATGCTAGTACACAATAAATAATTATACTAGCAGCTGGCTCACTACGCATAGCCAAATAAGTACAATTATCAGAACTGGTAGAAAACTAACATATATCGTACACGCTATGTCAGAGAAACGCTCTATATTGAAATCCCGAAATCCTTAGTTTAAATATCTGCTTCTCATTTGAATTCTGGTAAAGAATACGGAAGGGTGAAGTTGGCGAATCATGGAGTTAAATGTCTAAAACCAAATTTAATTTTCATATAAGTTTCAACAGAGTTGCAAAAGCTTCGTTTTATCTCAGTTTAGTTCAAACTCATCTCCTTCCAGATAAATGAGGAGAAAAATAATTTAATAAAATATTTCCCATTTCTTACTTTTTCAATTACCATTTACAATTTGATCACCTTTTGACCTGTTTGCTTCCTTTAAACTCAATTTCTCACCTCTGATCTCCAGCTTTGTAATGTATGCAAGTGAGCAGTGGCGGCTCGTAGCTAAAATTAGTGGGGGTGCTGTTACAAAAAATTTAATTTTTGTTTTAAAATTGTGTAAATGGAAACAAACATATATAAAAAGAAAAATGTTTTTGAAACTTCCATGAAATCTTACAAGAGAAAAATGAAACACTTCTTAATTACTTTAACCTAAATTGTTGCAGTCAAATCTTTATCTGTTCATTTAAAAATGGGCTGGAAGAAGGCCTGGATTATTTTCCAAGAAAAATTTCAGTAGCTCAATTAATTTGCAGTATTCATGAATATCAGACCTACAATAAAATACTTTTAGTTCAGTTTCAAACTTTTCTTTGTCAGTCATTGGATATGCTTCAGTGGTCAGTACTATTTATTCTGCAGGATCTTCTTTCCTAAAACTAGCGAAGCTTGAACAATTTAGCAGCTGCTAAGTGTTTAGTGGAAGAATGTCTTTCCATTATATCAATACCTATAAAGTCACATATTTCCTTAGCTTCTGCCATCAGTGTCTTTGAAGAATTCTCACAGTACTTTGAGTTTCTTAATTCTAAAATAGCAGTTTTGAAATTTGTGATATATTCATTAACTTTAAACACACTAATTTCTCTGGATTGCATTTGGTTATATATTATTTCAACATGAGGCATAATCTGATAAAAAAGCTCTAACCAAAACTTGAAATTATCATCATTTAGATATTTTGAAATTCCTGTTGCCTCTGCACTAGTTTAATCTGCATTTGATGTTGACTGAATTTCAGTAAGGCAATTTTTTAAACGTTCCAAATTTTCATGAACTGTGTTTATGGTCCGTATGCTAAAGTTCCACCTTGTGGAGGAAAGAACATGGAATGCTAACGGCCATACGCTTCTTTAAAATGGACACACGTTACGGTGATCCTGAAGAGAACGTTGGAATAGCCAGAATGTTAGACAAAAATATTTTTCCGTTTCGTGAAATACTTGCTGCATTTCTCATTATTAAATTAAGTTGATGTGCATAACAGTGAATGAAATGTGCATTAGTATAAATTGCTTTTATTTTTGCTTGAACTCCAGCTTTTTTGCCTTTCATGACATTTGCACCATCAAATGTCTGAGCTATGAATTTGTGTTCATTTCCCTGAAGGATTATGTCCAGTTGTTCTAAAATACATTTTGATATGCCCTCTGCAGTTTGATTTTCTGGAATAAAGAATCTCCAGAAACGCTCAAATATTTCTCCATTCAATACATTCGACCATTTAAGAACAAGGACCATTTAAGTGTGTTCCGAAACATCTGTTGTGTCATCAGCCATTAAAGCTACAAGCTTTTCTAATTTCATTCCTTATCTCCTCATGATATATTTGAAAGAGGCAGTCAAGTATCTCGTTGTGAATGGTCTTAGAAACACCTTTGAAGACCGCATTAGTTTCTAAGTGACTCTTCAAATCTGAATCTAATTTAGAAGTAAAATTTACTAATCCTCTAAATACCCCTGGATTTACTGAATAGTCTTTTTCATCATGTCTATGTATAGAAGTTTCAAAGTTTCCACAAAAGAAAATATAGTCTATTATTTTGCACAAAATTTCACGGTTCTTTTTAACCTTCATAACCTCATTGACTGAAAGTCTGTATCCCTCACTAAGTTTCTCCTTAATACTAACGGTTCCTAAAAGTGCAGTGAAACTACATTATCAACATGCTTCTTTGACTTCTCATGCTTTTCAGTGTTTCCTTTCATTTTGTTTATATTTCTGAAACCGTCTTTTGTCCACGTTACATCAACTCCAAACAGCAAGCACGGGAAGCAAAACAGAGCATTTTTTACTTGACAACCGCAAAGCCAATTTTTCCGTTGGTACCATTCAGAATTGAAACTACGAATATATTTCTTCTTGTTTCTTATGTCTCGCTGACATATTAGAATATCAATTGTTGAACGACCTCTTTTCTTAATTGTAATTTTCTCATGGGGAGACAGCTGTGAAAACGAAAGCTCTTGAAGTTCACTTACAGTCACAGAATTTATTACTTGAGGATGCAAGGACATGGTTAATATTTTCTGTAAAATAAAAGAATCGAAAAAATTTTTTCAAATAGAATGGCTGAAAAATGAAAAATAATCTAACCAAGAATATGGTGTCTGATTTTTTAATCACAGCACACGCGGAGTAAAAAAAAAAAAGAAACACCTCCGAAACGGCACTCCAGATTCGGCACTGCAAGAGTGACAGTGCTTTTCTCTCGGCCTCGTACGCTGCTTCCTAAGTGCGCATGTGCAAAACAACAGAATACCACACGCGCGAAGTAAAAAGTAATCACGTTTCCAGAGTTTCGGCACTGCAAGAGCGACAGTGCTCTTCTCGCTGGGTGGTTAGAGTGCTGCTTTCCGTGTGCGCATGCGCAGATCAAGCAAACACCACGCCGTTGGAACTGCGAAGCCCGCAGTTTCATACAAAGACTTTCGTACCTTTTTATAAACTGGAGGATGGCTACTGACATTAAGTTTAAGGATTATATATTGTAAAAGTATAAAGAAAAAATTAAAGAAAAAACGGTTCATTATATTAAATATTAAAAATAATAATAAGTGGAAATAGGGGGTGCTGCAGTTCCACAGTGCTTATTACGAGCCGCCACTGCAAGTGAGTGCAAAAATGTGCAGAGTTTTCAACCACTACCTGCTAACTCAAATCCTACATGTTAATAGCATAGATACACTAGACCTCAACGACACCCTCTTTCAAGTCTGTATCCACTACTCTAAGTATAATTTTCATTAAATCTTATGTGTTGGCTTAAGAGCCCAGCTTTTAGCAACTTAAATTCACTATGCTAGCTTTTACTTAACTTCAAATCATTATCACTTGCTGGCTTGTGCTTTAAACTATCACCAACAATATCCCCATCCTTAACTTCTACAAAACAGTTCACAAAAGTCTTTACTTTCACAAAACAGTTAACAACGTACTTTATGAAAAACTATTTCGTTTACATCCAAAACATTATTTGATTTGCACTTTAATTCACCATGTGCACAAAGTACTAATATCTATTCCGAAAATGTGCTAAAATGTTTTCCAATAGATCACATCATGTTTATACTAAAAAGTAAAAATCCCTTAATATCTTCTCCAGTTCTTCAAAATTAAATTGAAAAGATTCTTGTCGAATAAAATCTAGGCTGTCCGCTCCTCAGGCGAAACAACATACATTGCAGCTGTTGCACCATGCCATAAAATAAACTGAATATTTAAAGAAAATAATTTAAATTTCACTTATGTTTATTTCTTTGAAACTCATTAACCCTTTTTAGCTGAAATTCTTGCCAGGGCGGGAATATACTCGTGTGATGAATCCGTAGTTTTTGTCTGGACCGGTTCGTCAACTGTTTTTGTTCATTTTCCGGTTCGTCAACTGTTTTTGTTCATTTCCCGGTTCGTCAACTGTTTTTGTTCATTTCCCGGTTCGTCAACTGTTATTGTGCTTCTGGGTCCTGCCTCTTTATTCGTCTGGGCTTCCTCTGGGGACTGTGGAACTTCTGGTGTAGCCGGTTGTTTCTTGCTACTTGATGTGCCGTCGGAAACTTCCTTTGGTTCGATTAGAGCTAAATGTTTGGTCCATCAGTCGCTTACCACGTAAATCCTTGCTTGGTTACTTTGATCTCTTCTCTGCTTCTCTGTCTATGATCTGCTTCTGACAAGCCTTTCTCGTAGTTGGGCCTCTTTTTCGTTGACCTTCGTTGCTGATTATTCGGTTGGTGATCGCATCTGCGAGATCTTTGTACTTCTCTCCGCCTTTTGGATAAGTTTATTCTCGATCTTATTGGCCCCTATTATCTGTAGCTTTGCTATTTTCAGACTCACTGAACCTTTTGTTTTTTAGGTTATTTCTTCTCCTTTTCACCATTCCCGGACTCCTACCTTTTTCTTCGCGAAGCTTGAACTCCGGATGCTGGCTGTTTGTTCGCTGTATTTCTAGATGGCCCTTCGTCATTCATTCTTGGTGATTCTCTCGACACCTCTCGAAGCAGTGGCATATCAGCTCACTCATAAAAACGCTTAATCTGGTTGACGCTGGCTTTGATCTGGTTCAAAAACAGATGGTTCCTCTACTTTTTTTACACTTGGTTTAACTTCTTATACGTTAAAGGCTCTTTATCTTCTTCAGCATCGCTGCTTTCATCGTCTGCTGGTGTTATCCGGTTTTTCATTTGTCATTTCAAGATAATTATTCTGGACTAATTCTTTGATTTCTCCTTTTTCCGTATCTTAAAAGCTTTCTCAGCTTATTGCTCTTGCAATTTGTTTGACTTCCCTCCTTCTTTTTTCCTTCGGTGGAAATCCTTTAAAATTATTGACAACTTTTGACCAGAACTGTTGCCAACCAACGTTGTTGTTCTAAATCTCCTTGGGGCAGAAAAGCCTACACCAAGTCCAAGAGATCTTGCCGCGCAAGCAAATAGCTGACGTCGTCCTCCTCGGCCGATAGCTGTCTCAGAGAGACACCTATACAATCCAGTAGGTGAGCGGGAGAGGCAGGGAGGGAACAGGCACACGAGGGGAAGGTCTTTTCTCCCTCTTTGAATTCCAGCCAACCAACGTTCATTGTTGATGAATTCATTAGTTTCCATGAGAGTTTGTACACAGTGTCTTATGTTGAATTACTTCCAAAATGCCATTAGTGTGTCATGTTTTCCTTCGTCTAGTGCTTTATTTATACGGATGTAAATATATCTGACAGAAGAGGTTTTGACTGCTTTTATGAATCCTTGATCTAGTAATTTTCGGAAAGAATAGAACCCCTACTTTTGGATGCAATATTATGAAAACTTCAGTACCATGTCCTAGAGCATTATCGAGAAGTAGGAAAATATTTAAAGCTTTTTGCTCTTCTAAGAAAGGCTTAACTTCTTTAATTAATTAATCTTCAAACCAGTCAAATGAAGAGGACTATCGTTGCCCGGCCTATATTCTGCAGCGTACCGCGTATAAATTTTGTGTTGAACAAATTAAATGGAAGCACTTAGGGCAAAGCGTATACATACGCTCCACAGGTACTCATTTGGCAAGGGTTTACTGCACTTAGTACTGAGAATAGTATAAAAGTTTATAAGGTACATTCTCCCTCTTTCCAGCGTGACTTCGTCGTATAACGGTAGCACATTCGGGGTTTATCCAGGCTCGAGTCCCGGAGAGAGCATTGTACATTTTTTAACTTTCTTCTTCAAAATAACCTAAGACTCTACAGTGGCGCCCGAACTAAAAGGTGGCGGACAATAATTGTCACTATCAGGATTTGGTAGTTGGTTCCCATAATCTCCAGTCGCCCTTTCGAATGGGGAGTATATAATGTATTTTCCCCCTCCTTCCAGCATGTCTTCGTGGTGTAACGGTAGCACACTGGGCGCACATTCGAAAGGTCTAAGTTCGAGTCCCGGCGAGGGCACTGCACGTTTTTCACGTCTCCTCCTGCTTTAAAAAACAACCCACCTAACGACTCTACAAGTTTAGTAACAGAACAGGAAACTTATCCGTGTAATTTACTAGTTATTTTTAAACACAGATAACTCATTCAAATATCAAGTTAGTAAATTTAACAGATTTTCTGAAATCTACACTAAAATACGAAATTTATGAAATCATTTTCAGCATGTCCTTTTTCTTCGCGATATCGCCATGTTGATGATTTGTGGAAAGGTGCAGTTCAATCGCCGGTATGAAGAAGGGAACAAATCCAAAATTGCGTGTATTGGAGGGAGGGAGGAAAAAAAAAGATAAGAAGCTTTCGCTCGAGAAGCAAACATTTTTTTTCTATTACAAAACTCATTCAAATTTTAAAGGAATTGTTTTCCCCGCGTCTGCTATAAATGACATGTGGACTGGAACCTCATAATACTTTTCTAAAGAGCAGAAACTCGTTTTCAATTTTTTCGCTTGTTTCGTTTTCAGACTGGCGATTCAATTGTTTCCGGCCTTTTCTTTTCTAGTTTATTTATAAAGGAAACTGCAAAATGCTTCTTTAACTTTCTCAAAGAACCACTTCTTTTGACTCATGAATTTATTTGCTCACTTTTCAGTAAACACTACTGCTCATAAACAACGAAGGAACTTTTAAATTATGCAAAGTGCAGTACAATGAAATATATATTTAAAAAGCTGGTATCTGAATGCTTGTAACGTCTTATTCTCTTTGTTATCATAAAATGTACGCGACTTTGAAGACTGTTTGGTGAATTACCACCAAAGTCCTTTAAAGTACTGCAAAATCAGGGGAAGGTATGAAGAACCCTTTATTAACTCAAATAAATGATAATAATTGGTACAAACTTGTGCTTATAAAAGCCAACAATTTTGGCTTAACTTAAAAGGTAATGGATGATTTAACTCAAATAAATGTTAATAATTGGCACCAACTCTTGCGTACGAAAGCCAACAATTTTGGTTTAAGTTAAAAGATAATGGATAATTTTACTCAAATAAATGTTAATAATTGGCACCAGCTCTTGCGTACAAAAGCCAACAATTTTGGTTTAAGTTAAAAGGTAATGGATAATTTTACTCAAATAAATGTTAATAATTGGCACCAACTCGTGTTTCCAAAAGCCAACAGTTTTGGCTTAATTTAAAAGGTGATGGATAATTTAAAAATTAAGGAAATTAGGTTTAGCCAAACGATTTCGGGGATTAATTACCCCGCAAGCTGGCTCTGACTCGAAAGTCGCGTTAACAAGCCTAACGGCAAGAATAACTCAACGCCACAGAATTCTGATAGCTAGAGAATCAAAGTCAGCGACATGATCTTTAAAAGCAAGCAGAACACACTCTGATTTCACCTTCTAAAACCTTTCTTTGAATAATTTCTTCTTCCTATCTAATTTGAATGCAGCGTATGCTGGTAATTCGCATTCTGGTAGGGAAATGAAACGAGAATTGAAAGGAAAGACATTGTAACTTAATATAACAGATTAGAAAATTAAACGATAGTCTAAAAACTTCAAAATTACAGTGAAATACCTCGCAAAATTTGCTATTAAAGTTAATATATATGAAGTTACAAGACTGTTTAAGAACATAAAATTTTATATTTAAAATGAGCTGTTAAAAACAGCAAAAGCAAAAAGGCAGAAAAAATTTGCTATGATGTTATTTCACCGTAAAGTGATGTCACGTAGAGATTCTTGTACTTATTTAACCTTTCCAGTATTATTTCACTGGATCGCTGCGCACATCGTAAAATATATTTCCTTGTAGAGACATTAGGTTAATTCGAAGCAAGAGAGATGAAAAATGAGCAACGCCTTCCCTGGGATTCGAACCTCGAACCTCTCGCTTACGCGTCGAGCGTGCCGACCAGTACACCACGAAGGCATGAGAAGAAGATGGGAGAAATACCTTATATACACCCCCTTTTTAAAGGGCGACTGGGATTTCGGGGACCCAATCGCCAAATCCTGGTGGTGGAGAATCCTCATCCACCACCTTTTTAGTTCGAACGCCAGTGTAGATTTATTAGGACGTTATTTTGAAGCAGGAAGCTGAAGAAATGAGCAACGCCTTCGCCGGGAATTGAACCTCGGACCTCTGGGTTACGCGTTGAGCGTGCCGATCACTACATCACGAAGGCATGCGAAGAAGGTGGGAGAAATGCCTTATATTCTTATGTGTAAACAACTGTAGGTGGCGCTGCTCCGACGGTATGTAATTAAAAAAAATTTTTTTTAGTTTTATGAGAGTGTGAAGAAATGTGGCAAGAGAGAGTTCAACAAAGTATAATGTAAATCCAAATAATTCTGTAAATATATTGTAAATATGTAGAGACATTAGGTTATTTCAAAGCAGGAGACATGAAAAATGCACAGTGTCCTCGCCGTAACTCGAACCTCGTAGAATTATCATCCAACCCCCTTTTTTTTTAGTTCGGGAGCCACTGTAGACACATTAGGAATTTTTCGTAGTAGGAGACATGAAAAATGAGCAATGCCCTCGCCGGAACTCGAACCTCGGACCTTTCGAATATGCGCCGAGTGTGCTGATTATTACACCACGAAGGCATGCTAAGAAGGCAGGAGAAATACCTTATAAATATACCTTGATTTATAAAGTATTATAATCAAAGGAATAAGGAAATATAGTGTTTATTTAATTCGACATGACAACGAGAACCACCGATAAAGAGTTATGATAAAATTATTCTCACCTATTGGTAGAGCTCAGAACTCGCGAACTGAAAATATAAATATCTCTAAGAAATGTCCTTCCAGATGTTTAATACATTTTAAATATCATTAATAAAATTATAATTTGATTTTTAACTTTATGAATACATAATTTGTTTTATAAACATATAAAGATTATCAAAATAAAATATCTCTCTTGTAGAAACTAATGTATCTTTAATTCAAAAATGCTGAAGTTGTACAAAATGTATGTCTTATTACATACGTTTAGTGATTACATTTAATTCTTTTCTCCGTTTTAAAAGCTTTCTGACAAATTATATGTTTTACTAGATATGTTTAGTAATTTAATTTAATTCTTTTTTCCTCTTGAAAAGCTTTCAGACAAAATATGTGTTTTGCTAGATATGTTTAGTCATTAAAATTTAATTCTTTTTCCCTTTTTAAAAGATTTCTGTCACTTCATGAAGTACATTTTATGCAGTTTTTGTCTCTTCCAAACAACTTCTGTCACGTTTTTTCACTCATCATCATATATATATATATATTTTGTAAGTGCGTTCTACCAGACTGAAACAGGGTTTTTAACAAAGAATAAGGTGAGATATTTACGATTTTAAAGAGTACATATGTAATATTTTAAAGAATACATATATAGAGAACATGATATCTCATTATGTCAATTAAGTTTCAATTTTGATGTTTTTATGAGTAACATGTGTTTCTTCAGATAACAATTATGTTACGAAATGCAGCTGTAAATAGTTTCTCTGTTATAAATGAATCGCTAAATTTGCAAAGAGTTGAACTCCAAAAATAAAAATTTGATTAAATATATCGCAGCACTTTTACTCGACTTTTTTATCAGTGTCTTAAACTCAGGAATATATACAAAAGTGCTTGTCATTGCTTATGCGCATGTATTTAAATTAATTTTGGATATAGATGGAAACAAGGCTAGGTGCAAATGACTTGCGCTTTTACTAGAATCAAACATGCTAATATTATTTGTTACATTTAAGTATTTAAAATTCGAAGTATAAAATCGAACATCTTAAGTGGGTGATTAAAAATAAAGAAGAATATATCGGAAGTGGATTATATTTACATCATATAAAATGTAGGCTTTCGATATCTTAGTATAAGATATTCTTGGCGCTGGCATCTGTGTCTCTATGCAATAAAAGCACCTTAGTATTTTGAAACAAAAGTGAGAAATTTATGAATTATTTGTGTTTTAAATTCAAGATCAGTGTATAAGGTACTTCTCCCGCCTTCTTAACATGCCTTCGTGCTGTAGTGGTCGGCACGCTCGATGCGTATTCGAGATGTCCGTGGTTCGAGTCCCGGGGAAGACATTGCTGATTTTTCATCTCTCCTGCTTCGAAATAACCTAATGTCTGTACAGTAGCGCCGTAACTAAAAAGGTGGTGGATAATGATTCTCCACCAACAGGATTTGGCGATTGGGTCTATCTCCTAATCACCCACTAGACCTAATCCAGCCCCTGTTTACGCGCGTCTTATCCGTGCTGCTATTAACCGTACTTTAGTACCTCCATTTGCCAAGACCTCTCCTTTACCAATTCTTATTTTTCAAACTTAATGTTCTTAAATTTTAAATTTTAATTTTTGGAGGAATTATTCCTCCCTATTTTTATTTATTTTTCAGCGTTAATAAGCATTATCTGAATTATTTCTTATACGGCCAATTAATCTTACCAATTTAACTTAAATCTTAAACTTAATTTAATCTAATTACATCATTTAATTATTCCACTAAGCCCTCATATCATCTTAGGCTAACTTAAATCAAATACCTTAACTTAAAATGTTCGACCAATTAATCTTTAATTTTATAGCTCATTCAACCATCGCTTTACAAATAATACACAGAGCAAACTGACTCCGTTCTCCGATTCTTATCTGTTGCCCACCCGGCAATTCCACGTAACGATTTCCTCTATCAGCTGATTTTTCCACTCTCGATTCTTCTCTAGTCTTGCCACTACTTAGGTCACCCCCAACCATTCACCAAGGCATTATCGCCTCAATTATCACTCCTTTCAGCACTCAATTATCGCTGCGGGAGTTCTCGCTCAGGTAAGTGATGTTAGAACGGATTTTTCCTGTCCCATTGTGTGGACTTCTCATTCATTTCTGGGCATTTAAACCTACTCGGCTCTTTTTCACTTCTTTAGCCAATGCTTATTCTGAATTAATTCATTTTTATAACGAAGATGTGGAGGTAATTGCTTTTATTAGCAAAGGTACTCCGAAAGCCATCGCCTTGGTCCTTGGTCCAAGGCATTAGCGATCTTCCCTGGCTTTACAGCGTTACCATAGCAACCTTTCCCGAAGCCTGGACTTGTTTTCCTATTCTGACTTCTTTCAACCTGTCCGACTGCTTTTCACGCTGTCACGACTCCCAGCAATCGCCTCAATTATCACTCCCTTTAACACTCAACCGCCTCGAGGTTTTCCCAGCTCAGGTAAGCGAGTTTCTGAAAGGCTTTCCTATCCCATTGTGTGGACTTCTTATTCAACTCTGGGCATTTAAACCTTATCGGTTCTCTTCCATTCCTTTAGCCATCGCTTTTTCTGAATTGTTCATTTATTCTTAACGAAGATGTGGAGGTAATTGCTTTAATTATCAAAGATACTCCGTAAGCCCTCGCCTTGGTCCTAATCCCCAGTCTCCCTTTAAAAGGGGGGGTATATGAGGTATTTCTGCCGCCTTCCTCGCATGCCTTCGTGGTGTGGTGGTCAGACGCTCGACGCGTATAAAGCGACGTTCACACTGGGACATATCGGAGCTAGGGAACACAATGGACACAACAAACACAGCGGATTAGCTAGAGAAAACCAGTTTTTTGGTCCCTACGAACCCAGTTGAAAAATCTGAACTTCAGGCAAAACGGAGCTAGCAGACACATTGAACCGACCAATCAGGAGAGTATTTCAAATCATCATCATCAACAGAAGCGCGCAAACAACATGGCTGACGATATGAGCGATTGATTGATTGATTGATTGATTTGATTTAAAGTGAGGACGAGAATACGGCCTGATGGCCTTTACTTCACAGTTATTATCCCTATACAGAAATTCATTTTAAAAATATTGAAATACACTTTAAAATCTTGATCATGAGAAGTGCAAATCTTGGTAGTCGCTGGATTTCGGCAGACTACAGTTTTCGCTCATATCTTACGAAGCAACCAGATACAAAAAATAAAGAAGTATCTTATCCACACTATATAGCGATAAATTAAAATTAAAAATATCCTTTTCAGAAGATTTTGCTGATATTTTCCCGATAGTCAAAGATCCTAAAATTTTAAATTTACTTCAGAATATATCTACATTAGCACAAGAAATTAAAGAAACGCAAAATACCCATCAAAAATTATTTCTTGCATTCAGAGCACCAGAACTTATACCACAATTCGGATAGACCGCGTAAGAAGTGTCCGCCGAGCGGGTAAAGCCATCGAGCCGTAGACTAGTTGATCTCGAGTTCGATCCTCGTTCGTACATTTTTTTTATCACTAAGCGCCATTTTTGGCCAGGCCATTATGGGTATTCTGCGTTTCTTTAATTTCCTGTGCTAATGTAGATATATTTTGAAGTAAATTAAAAACTTTAGGATCTTTGAATATCGGCAAAATCTTCTGAGGAGGATACTTTTAATTTTAATTTATCGCTGTATAATGGATAAGATGCTTCTTTATTTTTTGTATCTTGTTGCTTCGTAAGATATGAGCGAAAATTGTATTCTAATTGCCGCAATCCAGCGACATCCCGTTATATGGGATAGTCGGTTTAAGAACTACAAAAAAACACATAGAATGCGCTTGGATGATGATTTCAGATCATCGAAATAGCAAGTAATTTTCTTTTCCATTTAATACTATTTTTGTGTTTAGATTTTGAATCCGGAGAATTAAATTACTGATATCAATGACCTCAGATAAATATCTAATTGTGTTATAAAATTAGCAATTAATTAAAAGTAGCGAAAGCGAAGCACAGACAAAAGCGTTAATCTAATGTTTTTCTTTCTTTTAAATTTGTTTCATCATAAATTTGAGGTACTGTTTATTACCTCAAATAATAAAATGAATCGCACCAACTTTATAAACTCGTTTATTATTTGGAATGAAAATACTGATGATAATAATTAAATGACAACAATAAAACATAATAATGAAACATGTTTCTATTTTTCTAAATAATATTTGATGAATTGAAACCTGTGTATTAAATGACCAAGAAGAAAACTCAGCAACAAAATACATTTTCGTTGTTTTCTGCTCACCGTACGTTTCGGTCGAACTATTTTTAAAAAAAATCGCTTAGTTTTCGCTGCATCGATCAAAGATTCACGGCGGAAGACTCTCCTACGAAATGTAAGCAAATGAATGCGCATGCGATCTTCTACTTGCTTATTGGCTGTCGCTAGTAAACGCTCCCAGTAAGTGTGAATGAGCTAGGTTAGTTAGAGCGGTGTTCCATGCGTCGCTTAGCTCCGATAGCGTCGTTGAGTATCAAGTGTGAATGGCCCTTTAGAGTCCCGGCGAGGACATTGCTCATTTTTTATCTCTCCTGCTTCCGAAATAACCTAATGTCTCTACAAGTGTACTTGTTCGTATACATTATGAATATATTTGGGTTTTAAACCCAAACACCGCTGAACTTCCAGGATTTAAAGCAAACGCACCAGGATTTATATCCTACAAAACTGGTAATACGAA
>KK112314.1:70253-112968 GCA_000611955.2 Stegodyphus mimosarum
GCGAGACAAGGCCAAATGGCTAGAACACTTAACGCTGCCAAATAATCACAGCACAACGTGGCCTGGAATGGCATACACGCTCTAAAACTAACTTCCGAAACACTTGCTTAAATAGCACTTTATTCTACCTTAATCTGAATAAACTCTCGCTGTGTCATTTACATTCTGGCACGAAAAGCGTGGGTGAAAAGAGAGTAATAGGAAATATTAGTTAAAATAAATAGATATCCTCACAAAGTCCAGAAGGAAAATCGTGTGAAGAAAATAAAGGAAACTGAAAGTATAAAAAATGAGAAAGTTAAAAGAAAATACATTTGGAGTGCAGAAATAAAAGCACGGGCTGAAAATGCGAGAAAGAAAAATAATTCAGTTGAAAGAGTAAATAACTATTTTAAAAAAGATCTCCAGCGAGTTGCATCCAAACGATATTCAAAAGAACAAGACTACGTTTGTATTACCTCTCAGAGTAGTACTAAAATGTATGGAATGACATATACTACTAATTATTGTATAAGTTTTAAGATTGTATTATTGTTTAAATTTTTTAACTGCTGACATACTTTATGCCAGACAATTCGACGCCTTTTAAATTCGGAAAAGCTAGCTGATTCTCATGCCATTGATTCGAATCTCATACACAGTACTGAAGATTGTGACTGTAGTTTTTTTGCAGCATACAGAAATTTTAAATCAATTGAGCTGAAAATATTCCCAATAGGTTGGTGTCAGACAGAAGGGAAAACGAGATCCTCAGTCTTCATTCCTCTGGGATGCGCTCATACCTGCAATATTATTAAATATGTTACCGGCAAATCATGAAATGGCGGCATTCTGTAGAATGCTTAGTCATTGTATAGAATGCCGGGCGATTTTAGGCGAAGTATGAAGTATGAGAATTATTACATACTTTCCCTAGGCATTGTATATAATACCTAGGCATTCTATAGAATGAAAAATGCTTTTTAAGTAAAGTATGAAAAAAACATATGATAAAGCTTTTATTTAAAAGGCGTTCATTCTTTAAAAATGCAAATGTTATTTTGAAAAATTAATGAAAGAGTGCCGTTAAAAACTGTTATTCGAAATATGTAAAAAAAAAGGATAGGTAGATGTCTTGATACAGCATAATAAATCTGTCTTTTTCTATCTGGCTGAGGCTGGGAATCAGTAAGGTCTACCTGACAACGGAAATTAAATTCAGAAACAATCATAAGTTTCACATCAGTGCCCTTATTGGGTTTTCTAACGTAGGGCTCACAAAGGTGGTTGTACAGCTCAATATCATTTCGAGTAACGCTTTTGTATTTGGTTGAATGTTCTTTCAACATTCTGTCATGTCGTCCGTGTTCAGTACTCAAATGAGTTTTCATGAATTACTGGAAATAACTCAGCGTCCGTGATGTAATATAGTACTGACGCTTTCATTAACAAGATAAATGAATGTAATTTTGTTTTCCACAAACATCACATCCTAACGATTCAGCAGCCAGTAGACCCGTGGTTCCTTTTTAATAGTCCTTTTGGCCTTTTTACATTATTTATTAACTTCTGGTAAGAGGTTTGGTTCTTCGAAACGAATCGGAAATGTATTTCATACTTTGCCGGTTTGTCATTTGGCATTCTATAGAATGCCTAGGAAATATGTGAAATACGAATCATTTCATACATTGCCAGCTAGTTTTAGGCATTATAACAATGCCTAGGCATTCTACAGATTGCCGGATTTCAAACGTTACCGGTAACATATATACAGGGTGTTTCAGAAATCATGGGACAAACTTGGAGGGGTGGTGGAGCGTACTAAAACACGCATTTTTTTATAGGAATGTAGGATCTAAAGTGACGGGTTAAGGCAGGAAAAATGCAAAAAAAACGACACGAGAGGAAAATGTGTTTATGTACAAAATTCATTCCTACATTACTATACAAATGCATGTTTTAGTACGTGTGTATGTATTTACAGGTTACCCTGCGAGAACTTGTTTTAATTTTGCTATTACCTATCTGACATTAGCGTGCGTCTCAAGTTTTATAACTCAGCTGTAATATAAGCTGGGTTTATAAAGTTTGAAATTTTATAATTTTCATATTCACCTTTGCATTTGTTAAATTTATAACCATGTTACGTTTCACAAACGAAGAGGCGCATATTTTGTACGGACGTTTTTATATATTCATTTTCTGACAGTTACAAAAAACACAATTTTCACGAAGGTCATTCTGGCTATTGTTATCGATGAAGATTTAGAAGCACGTTCTTTCATCTGTTTCGCTAGGAATCTTTCCATTACCACCCCTGAAAATCGCGGATCTTACCTTGAGATTTGGAAAACAAAATACCACATTCATTTTTTGGAATGTTCAAGGACTTATTGTATGGCTATTTTAAATTTTTATGGTAAGGTTTCCATCATATGACTGTTCTTATAATTTTTCAGAATAACAAAGCTACGTTAGAACTTCGTTTTTCCATATCTGTAAAGATTATTTTCATACTTTTACGGTCCCACCACTGACAGAGTGGTTAAGAGAGCTGAGTAGTGGTATTTTGACTAAGGTTCGAATCCAGCAAACCTAGCTGAAGAGTCGATTTCGGGTTTTTTTCTTATGGTTGAAGTGAATGCGAGCTAGTTTAAGAAATTATTTGAGGTTATAAATAAATAATGCAAACTAAAACGTTAATATTTGCAATTGTTAGAGGCAAATAGATAGACTTCAATCACAACTAGCTTTCACAATCCACACTTTGAAAGAACTACCTGTTTATGATCTGACATCTAGAACTTCCCGAATTAAAACGAATGAAACTGATTAACTTCTAATGATCAGTATACTAGTACTTCGCTTCCTCCTTCATTTATTTTCACTAAACTATTAAAAGAATTCCTACATCATAGTTACCAAGGAGAGAATTGGAATGGAATTTGGAAGAGAACTGCCAAAAAATGACACTTTCTCAGTTAGAAAAATAACAAAAACTTTACAAAATTTATTAACAAATACTAAGCATAGTAACATGGTTCTTATAATCCTTAAGTAATTCTCTCATATTTCATTTCTCATATATATATAATAAAATAAAATAAAATATCCATGGGAAAATTCATTTCAGAATAAACCACATTCAAAAACCAAAAGAATAGAAGAACAGTGGCAAACTGCAAGAAACTGGGAGGGGGGTAAAATATGTCAAAAGCAAAATTAAAATTAAATTTACATCTCTCCCTGCATCGTCATCAGGGGGATGGAACAGCTACTGAAGTAAATAAATAACTAAACTGTAAAAGACACAAATTAAGTTTATGATTTAAAAATAATCTTAGGAAAATAATTAAAGTAATTTCTATCTTTACAAGTCCAAATCTTACAGGCCGAAGTAAGCAGCGTCAAAATGTAAAATTATATCATCAAAAACATAAACAAATAAAAAAATTGCAAAATAAAAAAAACAAATTAAAAAATGTATTTTCAGTAGATATAGCTCAAAAAGAAAGTTTGCGAAATGAAGGAAACAAAAACACTTGCAAACGATTTAACTAAAAATTGGAAATAAAAAAATTGTACGCAAATTTTGAAAACACGTAGACGAGGTTTAAAAAATAACAGCAGAAATCGTAAACAAGCAAAAACTTTTAAAAATATAATAAAAGCTTTCTAACATGAGTGAATTGAACCCCAAAACATGTAAAACAGAAGTGATTCAGCATATGCAAAAAATAAAAGAAATAAGAGAAAATTGGATCTAAAAAATATAAAATAAGAAATAAAAATAGAGGAGTCAGTTCTTAAAATCTGTAACACAAGTGAAGCAAAAGTTTTAACATGAAAAAGGTATATATATATATACATATATATATATGTGTGTGTGTGTGTAACTATTTGTTGACTTTAAAAAAATTAGCGATTTTGTTTGTATATATATATATATATATACACACTGGTGAAATAAATTAAGAGAATTTGCATATTTTATCGAATTTCATGAAAAGAACTGAACTGAAGTAAAAACCACTGCTTCTAGATAAAAATGAAAATCTTGTACGGCAACATATTATTTTAGATAATGTACAAGCATATGGCAATATGAGTCAACAAAGTCAGTATTGGTCCACAAAAGCAAGAATGAAATATACTTATGGTCAATGCAGATACAAAATTAACTAAATGTCATATTGGTACCAGTGCATATATGCTACTGATGAGTTCGTTGAACACATGACACACAAGCACAAGTTTATTGAATAAAAATTAGGTACTCCAGTTTGTGAATTTAGTGCTGCAAATGCTGTAGATACTAAACAACCTATTGTGCGCACCCGGGTGAAGTAAGCGTACACGTATGTGTAGGCGGAGCTAGCAGAAAAACAGGCTTTATAAGCGCGTGGAGAGTAAGAGGAATTGCGTTTGCTAGCTTACCTCGGCGAATTTCTTGGTGTTATCTTGCAGCAATAGGTTAAATTCACATCGGAACAGTAAAAATGAGTAACCACCAACGTTTAGATGATGGAATGAGATGGCGAATTATGGGGAGGCTAGAGGCAGGTCAATCGCAAGTTCATATATGCAGAGTTTAATTTAACGCTCAGCGTCGTATGTAACAAAAAAACTATGGAAACAGTTCCAGGATACTGGATCCATCGAGAGAAAGCCTGGGCAAGGTCGTCCAAGAGCCACGACGGCCATAGAAGATCGCTATTTGTCCATTTTAATGAGGCGTAACAGTGAGTCTACAGCTTCTCAGCTCTCTCGGGACCTGTATGCAGCCACAGGAATCCGTGTAACAAGGATGGTTGTTTCCAAAAGACTGAATGAGAGAGGGTTGTTCGCCAGAAGACCGTCTGTTTGCGTTTCGCTCACGTCTACGGACAGAAGAATCCGATTAGCATGGTGCAGGCAGCATAATGATTGGAGTACGGAGCAATGGAGACCGTCTGTTCACCGACGAGTCCGGTTTTAGCCTAAACACCGATTCTCGGTGTACCGTATATACCCGCGTATAAGTCGAGATATTTTGGACAAAAAAAAGACTTCAATGTGGGGGGGGGTTGACTTATATGCGGGGCCATAAAAAATTAAAAGAATCGGAAGTTCAAAAATTTCTTTATATAATGCAATTGTTTTCTTCCCGCATTCAAATTGAGACGACTTATCAAATAAGTCACTTACTTGAAGTAACGGCTGTGGCCGTAATTCTGGGAGGATTGACGTCCGTCATTCAACCCCTAGATGTCTGCCTCAATAAGCCCTTCAAAGTAAATGTTAGAAAATATTGGGCAGAGTGGATTAGTTCCGGTCGACCAACATTTACAAAAGGAGGCAACATTAAAAAGCCCGATATTACATTAATTGCTCAGTGGGTTAAAGATGCTTGGAACGAAATACCCTCTGAAATGATTATAAAATCGTTTAAAAAATGTTGTATTAGCAACGAACTAGACGGCAGACAAGATG
Organism: Stegodyphus mimosarum; assembly: GCA_000611955.2. Taxonomy (NCBI): domain Eukaryota; kingdom Metazoa; phylum Arthropoda; class Arachnida; order Araneae; family Eresidae; genus Stegodyphus; species Stegodyphus mimosarum. Next base: position 75,705 of record KK112314.1, read on the forward strand.
ATGCTGTTTTTGAAAGCGAAAATGACGACGAAGGCTCTAGTAGTGATTGTAACAATACAGAGTTCGAGACTGAAAATATGTATGATGACGAGCCAATGACGACAAAAGAGTTCTAGGAAATGTTTGGCGAATCTGATCATGAATCAGACGTTGAAGGATTTTGATTTTATTTATTTACCAAGATATTTTTTATCGTTACTTCCCCCCCCTCATATGATTTTGAATAAATGTAGTACTTAAAAAAATTTTTCGAAGTTTCTCGATCGATTTCGGAAGTGCGGAGTCGACTTATACGTGGGTTTCTTATTTTCTACGAATTTTTTATATCGAAGTGGGGGGGTCGACTTATACGCGGTGTCGACTTATACGCGGGTATATACGGTACTTTCATATGGAGAGAGCCAGGGACCCGCTACCTACCCTCCAATGTCCGCGAAATCAAGATTTATGGCGGTGGCGGTGTAATGGTCTGGGCAGGCATCATGTTGGATGGCCGCACACTTCTCCACGTCTTTGACAGAGGCTCTGTGACTGGTGTGAGGTATAGAGATGAGGTCTTGGAGGCTTGTTCTCCTTTTCCGGGGTGCAGTGGGCCCGAGTTCATTTCACAGGACGATAACGCCAGGCCACATAGAGCTCTTCTGGTCGCCGAATTTCTCGAGAGTTAGGATATTCGCCGGATGGATTGGCCAGCCAGGTCTCCAGACCTCAACCCTATAGAGCATGTCTGGGATGTCTGAGACGCCCTGAGGAGGGCAGTTGCAACTCCCAACCTCCTCCGAGAACAGTCCAGGAACTGAAAACAGCGTTGCTGAATGAGTGGGACCATTTGCCACAGGCACTGATGAACTGCCTTATTTCCAGTATGACATCACGTTTCGAGGTCTGTATGGCTGTAAGAGAGGACTATACCCTCTATTAACCATTTCTTTTGTGTCTTCTGCAACCGCTGTTTCAGACCTTCAGACTCCCATGAGTGTTACACACGAACATGTAAGTCTATTATAACTGTTGAATGTTTATTTTGTTTGTATTATATAAACCTATGTTCAAACGAAATTTTATTAAAATCTGTCCAGTAGTTCTGGAGATCGTAGATCAAATAGGAAAATTCTCTTAATTTATTTCACCAGTGTATATATATGTATATATATATTTTGTACTTTGAATCTTAATTTGTATATTTGAGTATCTGTGTTTATGTAATAATTTTCCTGTCTTAAGGGTTACAAATACAAATCGGGAAAAGGTCTGAGGATTTGGGAGTCACTGAAAGATATTATAAATTGAAAATTTATTTCGAAATTTACGGTCCTGAATCTGAAATATCTGAGAGGAACGACACCTGTATTCGGAACTCATTGATCGACTTGGTTTTGGGCTTCAGAACACTTTTCCCTTGATAAGTTCTGTTTGCAGCGTTGAACTGGGAAGATCAATATTTATTTTTATATTTGTTTTTTTTTTTAATTTTCATTTTTCTTTTCTTTTCTTTGCAATGTTTTCACTTTTGTGAAATTTTTACTTGTGCTACTTTCGGGTGCAACTTTCTTCGAGATACAAAATAGTTAGGACCTTTATAGGAAAGAAACTGTAAACATGCATTTAAACTTCACTTTTACCCTTTCTTTAAAAAATTTAAATTTTTTTTGCGAACCTTCAGCAATTGCGCATTTTGTCTATTAGTTTCTAAACTTTGTTTTTGTAATCTTCTAATCTTCTAAGAAAATGGCTTTTGTCTTTTGAGTTATCTATCTATCTATCTATTTATATACTTATATACGTTTGTATTTTAGCAAAGTAATGAATTTAGATATACTACGAATTTTAAAATGATTAAACTCAATAAAAGTAGTTAGTAAAACTTGTGCTGTAATATAAAAACATAGACGTAAAAATGAATAATTTAAAAAAATGGAAAAATATCGAATTACCGAGATTACGTATCCTGCAAAGATGGCAATTAAGTACGTCCGTCCCTCCCTCCCTTCATCCATTCATCTTGTCTCCCAGGCTGATCAGTTGTCAGGGTAGCCTACTACAGAAGGGGCGGGGTTCGATTCCCGGAGAAGACATGAATGTTTTTAAATGTATAGTGTCTTTGCGGTATGGGGCGCTCTAAATATCTGAGAGCCGAAAGTCCTCTCGTGTGGTTTGGTGGAAAGGGAGAGGGTGGGTGACCCCAAAACACCCCTTCAAAATGGGGTAGAATACAGAAGTCTCCCTCAAAATTGTGGTAGAATATAGAAATCTTCCTCAAAATTGGGGTAGAATATAGAAGTATCTCTCAAAATTGGGGTAGAATATAGAAGTATCCCTCAAAATTGGAGTAGAATATAGAAGTCTCTCTCAAAATTGGGGTAAAATATAGAAGTCCAACTTCTCTTTTAAGTGGGGTCTGGCAGCCATTCTTCCACATAATATGAACACGACAACAACAATAACGAAAGACCTTTATGGAGCGCAATTATCAGGTGCCAATTTTTGATTAAAATGTCATTCTTTATTACCATAAAGTAGAAATGTTCAAAACGAAAACAAAAATACAGAAAAGGCGTAGAAAATCCCTGTGCTTTTATCACTTATGTGAAGAAATTTATGAAGGTTAGACAGAGATAAACGAAAGGAAAAAACATGCCTATAGTAATTAAACTCAGCTCTAAAAATAAATAGTCTTATAGAAAGCACACAGCAAGTAAAATTTGAGGCGGAAAGCCGATGGCAATATAGGAAGCAGAAGGTGTGGGAGAAAGAAGTATAAATTAGAAAAGTTTCTCCATTAAAAAACGAAAACTGACATCAAAGAGAAGATAAAAAGAGAAATAATCAATATCTTAGGACGCAGTTGCTGTAAAAATGTGAAAACATATATTTCATCTTGTTTTATTGTTAGAGAAGTAAGTTTTAAAGATTACCGTAGTCTGACTTTTATATTTTTGCAAAAGTGGCAATGATTTCTTTTCAAAAGCCCGAAAGACGAAATGAATTAGAATTTAGCTTTGGAATTTTTGTTTATGGTAGGTATCATTCTGTTTAAGAGGCTTCTGTTTGCTGCTACTGCATTCGCTTTCTCCACGATATTTTTTAACTTCCGCGTATTGTTCCTGTAGGTTGGCACCGAGCAAAAAATATTACAGAAATATTCTGCTAAAATTAGATTAACTCAGAAATTAATTCCATGATGTATTCACTAAGTTGAGGCAATCTGTTGTAATGAAATATACACTCACTTCCAAAAGTTAAGCACAAAGATGTAAAATGCAAAGAAATCAACAAATACTGCTTTGATTGACACAAAATTCGGCAGGAAAGTAGCATATATATTTATGCATAAAACAAAATCAATAATTATATATAGAAATGAAAACAGTATTAAATTTTTGTAAGTTATCAGATAATGACATACTGGAGACTTAAACAGAATCATGTATAAAGTGAAAATAAACAGCATAAAATAAAAAAAAGGAGATTTATAGGGTATATGATCCTCCCTCATCTGTATACGAAGTTTACACCTTGTGACCATGCCTTCAATTAGGTGGTCAACTACCGCAGAATTAAGCAATTGCCATTCTTCTTGTAGAGCAGTTTCCAGCTCAATAAGAGTGGCTGGAGGTGGGAAACGTGAAGATACAGCACGGCCGAGGGCATCCTAAAGATTTTCAATGGGATTAAGGTCGGGCGAATATGCTGGCGAAGCCATACGTGCAATCCCTTCACTCTCCATGTAGTCAACGACGATGTCAGTTCTAAGGAGACGTGCGTTATCGTCCATTAAAACAAAAGTAGGGCCAACTGCTGCAGCGTACAATCTCACAGTGGGTTCTAGGACTTCATCGCGATACCGGACAGCCGTCAAAGAACCCCATTTAAAGATGTGCAGGTCGGTGCGATATCCTAATGAAATCCGTGCCCACATTATAATGCTTCCGCCTCGGAATGCGTGATGTTCGGTGATATTTTGGGACTGATTGCTTGTTTGTTGTTCACACCATATCCTTATACGCTTGTCATCTGGCTCCAGAACAAATCTTGACTCATCAGTAAACATGACATTGCCCCAGTCAGACACATTCCAATTGACATGTTCCCGGCACCACTGTCATGGTGTCCCTCTTGATTGGACGGATAGAGGAACACAAACTCGAGGTACCCGGGCGTACAGTCCACTCATATGTGATCTTCGGCGTACAGTAGCTGCAAATATCGCCTTACCAATAAATACTGTAACCATAGATGTCACACGTGTGGAGGTCGCTCAGCGATTCCGCTTGGCTACAATAGCAATATATTGATCTTCCGCGGGGGTTGTAACCCATGGGCGACCGGCTACGGACCTTCGGACAACTGTCTGTGTGGTTTGGACTTGTTTCCATAAACGTGAAATTACAGAACGATGAACGCCGAAGAAAACAGCAATGTCTGTGATCGACTGTCCTGCTTCAAAGCGCCCCACAGCGTGCCAGCTCTCAGAATCTTCCATTCGTCTTCTGGAAGTCATAGAAACACGTATATCTTGAAAACAAATTGTACGAAAGTTTTAAACACCTTCTATCAGCACTTGCAATCAACTTCTGTAACCCTTCACAAACCTAGCTTCTTATAAGACTGCCTTTTTTGCATATTTAAGTTAAAGTTTTAGTTAAACTAACCAAGTTTATTTTAATTTAAATCTTTTCTATCTCCTCTCTGCTTCAACTTCCTGTCAGAAGAAGCGCGCGTTTTTAGCTTATGCTAATTTTTGAAGTTCAGCCAAGCACTATTTAAGACAGAGGTAGAAACCTCTCGGTGTGTGAGAGCTTTGCCTCAGATCACGGTCACGCTGCTCAACGTTTGCCTGACCAGCTAGCAGTTTAAATTTATAAGCCATAGTGCTTACTACGTGATTGCTTTGTAAAATAAATTAAAGTGCGGTAGTATTTAGTATACCTTGCTACGCACCCTTTTCGGTAGAGGCCAATCTCCGCGAATTGCTCTGCGAAGCAAAGTTTAATTAAGTTCTATTTTAGGTTTAGTATTTAATTTTATTTGATTGTTAAATTCGACCAAAGTGTGGTCTGTTACGTTCTGTATCTCTCCCGAATTGGGAGGTTTGTTATTAATAGTGAATTAATAAAAGAGGATTTCAAATCCCTTCACGTGCAGTTATTCTCCAGCCCAGCAGTTACATCAGAACATAGCGTACCTTCCGCTCCCTGTTCCAGTTCAGGACTTAGAACGTAAGGATAAGAACCCTTTACAGAATTTACCATGTTCTCAAAGAATACACACAGAATGTTAAGTCCTGACAACTGTTACCTAATATATTTGCATACTTCCATCTACCTCTGCAGCGAATTGCATCCTCTTCAATTATGATTGGCTTCCGGAAATTAGCATTTTCCTTTCCGTGCTTAACTCTTGGAAGTGAGTGTAAAAAGTCATTTTCGTGAATGTCCACTAATAATTTTTTCATAAATCTGTTTAATGTAAGGAAGAGATACATGCCAATATCATATATAAAATTAGGTGAAAATGAGCCTTAAGTTAATTTAGCTTTCCTTGAAAGCTCTTTCGAATTCGAGGAAATTAGGTAAAATCCTTTTATAAGGAATAAAAATATTTTGACCTTATTTTTATCATAGTTTAATTTTTTGTGTGTTTCGGATAACATTTTGCTTGAAATTGGATTTGGATGTTCTGTACCATTTTCATCCTTCTCCATTAAATAGGCAGTTACAGTATGCAGCATTGCATCAATATACATCAGAAAAGGTAAGTTTCGTTTTTCAATATTTTAGGAATTTATTAAAATTCATTGGTTTGTAGAAATACTACCAAATAACACTCTATTAACACGTTCACCTACCTTCGGAACTTTAGGAACTTAAGATGACCACAAATGCGATTATACAAAGCCTTTATTAGTTTGTAGGGATTTATATTTATTTTAAGTAACCAGTTAAATTTAATTTGAAGTCCTTTCCTATAAGCCTTCATTCCCCTAACTGGCAGTGCCAGAATATTTAAATTTGGTAGCGCGCGTGAATTAATGCAAATTCTACCAGTGGGAGAAAAGGTTTAAGTATCAAGTTCCTAGAAGGTAAAGTTAGAGAGTATGGGAAAACTCTATTCGTATTGTAGCGCGAGCTTCGGTTTAGCAGTTACTGCTGGTTAAACGTGGCGCAACAGCTATTACTTTGCTGCCACTAAATTTATCCACGCTGTGTTAGGAAACAGGATAGTTTGAGCCCTGTAGCGTGCTTCTAGTACTTGTTAATATCTTCAGATTCTGAGTTTAGTTCTTACTATTTCAGCTACCGCCCAAGCAGAGGCGCAGTTTGTTAGCGTCGAGTTGACGCATTGTAAATAGTTTAAGAGTGTGATAAAGAGTAGTTTTAACCCTTTTTCTGTGCAGTCACTACTCTTCAGATTTCAACACAAAAGATAGGCAAGTAGACCTTACAAGTTGTTATTTTTTTATAGCTCTGAGCACTCAAGATCTAGACGTTGCTTTAAATTCGTTTCATCGACTGCGTAATAAAGTGATCCTGAAATATGGATTGAGTTTGAAGTAAATGTAGTATGTTTTTGTATACTGTGGAGGAAAACGGTGAATAGCACATTAAACTCCAAACTCCATTATTCTTACTTCAAATAAAAATCACGCGCTGCGAAAATTTATATTATTAGCCAAGATGACAGTAAAAATGTAACAGCAAGTTACAGCTGAAGCACGAGCTATTTCATACCAAAATGGTACTGAAACCTTGAGACTAGAGATATGGGAATTTAATACAATATTTCTACAGCTGAAATGGCTGCTTACAATAGGAAGTATCGAGAAAAGGGAGCTTTTTTAAAATAATTTTTAGTAGCATTGATAGGACACTAATGGAAAGGATAGGAAACCTTTGAATGGGGTAGTAGTTTGCGACAGTAAAAAGGCAGTCTCGTTTGTAATTTGCGCACATTTCTTCAAACAAGAACTTGGCTTTACTTCTTTGTTTTAGGAGTTTATCCATGACACTGTTATCTCCCGAATTTTTTAAATGTGTAGCTATAAATCTCTGATTCACCATTATAATATCAATAATGTAGTGCACTTTAAATGAACCCAAACTCTACTAAACTCCTACATTAAATACTCTATAAAGAACTCTATATCATCATCAGACAAGGAATTTTATTATAGTTGGAAAGCATCTTTAATTATCAATATCTTGTCTTCTGTTTTACGGACAACATCAAAGTGAGATATATCATAATCCTATTAATATAATTTTAATTTAATCTTATTTTATTACTACTAATCCCTACTAATCAATACTACTCTTACTTATCTCTACTTCTCTTAATGATTCCTACTAATCTACTAATTCAATTATCTTTTCATCTAATTTTATTCATACTAATCATATTAATGATCTGCACATGTAATCCTAACTAATCTTATATTAAATTCCGATGCAATTCTTTAGTTTCAATTAAGTTCCGCCCTCTTAAATCTTAAACAGGTATATAAATTATTTAATTTCAGGTTTCCTTAGTTAAGGTAATTTACAAGAATATATGCTTCTAACTTGCCGCATAATGTTGCGGCGTATTTGAAGCTGGAAAATCTACGTAATGGCAAGCAATATTGAAGTTTATAAAACATTGTAACAGATACAATACACGTACATTGCTAATTACAGAAGAAATAGTTCTACGGTTTTAAAGTCAAGAAATAAGACACCACTATAACATTTACTTGTTCATTGCAAATTCTACCCTACAGCAAAAATTTATGCATATTTTTTTCCTAGATGTGTCTGGCAAATCCTGTCCTGTGCCAAACAAAGCTTGCTAAGAAGACAGCCGGTTATTTGAATCAGGTACACGCTTTCCTTTACAAAAATAAAATTTCAATGCCTGCTTATACATTTCCAAATTAAAGCGTTTATATGTATGAATATTACCGAGAACCCACTGCACATAATTAAATACTTTTTTTAACCCTTGTTGCTGTTATTGCTGATGCTCATTTGTCTGACGTATAGTCAGCCCAAGTCCATGAAATTCCTCGCGGCAAGGAGCGCAAGATTAAGCCTGTCGTTGGCAATAAAGTTGAGCACCTTACAGGTGACAGTGCGATTTAGCTCAGTTCCGCACCCAACTTTGATGTACAGCAGCACGGGGGGGCGGCAGGTACGATGGTCTCCCACCCTTCTTTCCCTGCCACCAAACTCTCGAGAGGACTTTCGGCTCGCCGCATATTTAGAGTGCCCCCATGTCGCATGGACACTATACATTTACATCCATGCCTTCTCCGAGATTCAAACACGGGCCTTTCGGCCCGGCAGTCAGCGACGCTAACCACTATACCGGTTAGGGGGCTTTTTAACCCTTAAATGCATGTAGTTGCCATTTGACAAAATACCCAACAAGTTTATAAGGTATGTATTATTACATAAAATTGTTATTACACATTTGCTATCGTACTGTTTTCTGTAAATGTTAATAATATTTTTTCAAAAATTGGAATAAAAACTAAAATTTTATCCTGATTATCCTGGTCAGGCAATAAGAAGAAAAATCAAATTATTTTATTTTATTTTCAATTATTAGTCTTTGAAACTTATTTAAGGACATGAAAGCGAGTGAAGCCGTGGGTAAAAGCTAGTTTGTTTATAATTTTTCCTGTTCCTAATTATAATTTAGTTGGACATCAGTAGCCAAGGCTACAGCAGCCTTCATTTCTGTAAATACTTACTCATTCTGCAAATTGTATTGCATTTTCTTATCGTAAATTAAATGCTACAGAATAGCATTTTAATGACTTTTACGGAAGCCTTGAAAACACTCATATATCAAGGAGGTGCTTCATGAAAATTGTTGTATATCAGTGTCTTTCGCTAAAAAAATTCTTCGGGGAAACAAATTATGTTCTCCTTATGGTTCATTTAAGCAAAAAAATATTTTCTTCAAATTTAATAACATTAAAGAGTGTTTCACAGACCTCATAAAGAGGTTTTTTATTCATAAAAATTAATTCAATAATATATAAACAGACACATAAAAGTTCAGAAGTAACTAGTGTCATATGTACCACATATAAGAACAATGAAAACAAACAAAAAGACAACAGTAATTTTATGGTTTACTGACTATGTTGAGAAGACATAAAATGAATTAAGATAGTTAAAATCGAGTAAAATTGCAGTAATTAGTAAATTATAGTAATTATTTAAATTTACTAAAGAAATGTGAATTAATAAAATTACCGACATGAATTAAAAAGACGCACTTTCGCTGTTATACATGCAGAAAACATTCAGAAATATATTTTACGTATGCTTAGTATCATAGTCGCCATTTATTAGAGCCCTTAGCAACTTCTAAGGCAAGACCGTGATTTCGAAGAATCCCTTAAAAAAACACTACAATAAAAGGAATAATTATTTTTACTGTATGGAGCATAATTAGGAATAATGATCTGGAAATGCGTGCTAAAATGTACGTCAAAGAGGAAAATGAGATTCTTGATTCAGTTGTATGTTAGATTTTAATTAAGCAACATAAAATTTTTCAAACAGCCTTCCTCTCTCATTTGTCGAAGTTATTAAGAAGAAAACAACGTACTGTTTTCGTCTGGACAACATCGTCAATATTATTCTTGAATATAAGAAGACATGTTGTCCAAAACTCAATTATAAATTTATCATTAAATACCAGTAATACTTTATTTCATGTTTCTCCTAAAATAACAGATGTAGTTATTGTTGCCAACATAGCTCCAAGTAGCATTTCTTCTCTGTTACCTCGGCACAGTTCCAGACATTATTATCTTTTTAGAAATTGAATCATTTTTAGCCTGAAACAATACAGTTTTTGTTAGAAGCCATTATCTCATTATTATTTTATTATAAGCCATTATTTCAACAGAATACTGAACTTTTAAATTTCATGAGAAAGGATAATATTTACATAGATTTTACGTTATTATGTATTCAATAGCCAAATCAGTCAGTTGATTACTTAAGGTAGTCTGATGTTAAATAAACAGTTGGTATCATTTGATATTTTGTTACGAGCAAAGTATATTTTGTTTTCTTACATAATACCACCCATATTCAAGCACAAATAAAGTACTTATTGATAATAACTGAAAGTCAATCTGGTGGAGTGAACATAAAAATTAATTACTATTAACATGATTCAGATTTTTTTTTAGTTAAAACTTTCCACTTACTTATTCAAAGAATCATTTTCTTTCTGTGCTGTAAAGCGACAAAATAGTGCTTTAAACTAATCAATGAAGAACAATTATAAAGCTATGTTTATCAGCTATTGCACTTGGCTGAACTCTAACTTGAAAATTTCAAGACAGGAGCATTAAATATTAATATTTTGTCACTTTACAAAATTCACAATCTTCTTGTTTGTTACGGGAGGATAAATCAGCATTTCTTCTGCAATTGGAGTTAAATGCACAGCATAAGGACAAAATGATTTGTTTAATTTTAAATATTTAGCTCCACATCTAGTTTTTCTTTCTATGAAATATATTTTTAAAATTCCCAAATGAAACTTAATACATATCTATATTTGTTATTACACATTTGCCTATCATACTGTTTTCTGTAAAAGTTAATAATATTTTTTAAAAAATTGGAATAAAAACTTAGTTTAGAATAGATTTTTCAATATATATATATATATATATATATAAATTTTTATCGGAAATGAAATTAAGCTTATAGAGTCATTAGTTATTTTTAATACGGGAGACGGGAAAAATGTGCAATACTCTCACCGGGACTCGAACCTGGACCTCTCGAACACACGCCGAGTGTGCTACCGTTACACCACGAAGGCATGAAGAAAATACGAAGAAAATACCTTATATACTTCCCCTTTTAAAGGGCTACTGGGGATTAGGGCCCCCAATCGCTAGTTCCTGGTGGTGAAGAGTCATCACCCACCACCTTTTAGTTCGGGCGCCACTGTAGAGTGACTTAAAATTTTTCAGTGTCAGGAAACTGAAGAAATGAGCATGTGAAATGTCCTCGTCAGGACTCGAATCTGTACCTCTCGAATGCGTCGAGTATGCTAACCGTTACACCACGAAGGCATGCAGAAAGAAGGGAGAAAATATAATGTTAATAAGTCTATAGGGTCTCACCTTCTTGAGAAGCATACACTAAGTGAGACTCTGCAAGACTAAAACGAATTATAGCTATGTCTTGTTAATCAAAGAGAGACCATGAGAAAGGTGTAAAAGAGTCTTTTATTAAGAACTCAAGCAGTTAAACAAGAGACACTTCTTGTGCTTACAAAATCAGCCAGCATTTATGGCGTAGCTCAAAAGTAAGAAACTGCAAATTCAAGCTAAGTCTTAAGTTAGCCACAGGCTACACAGAAATGCTTGACGCGCAACTTGGCTCAAACCTATACCGGCGTAACAAGCACTGTTGGCAAAGTAAAGCAACGCCCGAAGAAAGACTGCTGTTGTTGAATTTCAATTAATAAAGTGGCCTTCATGAGGCTTAACACGCTGTGTCCAAACAATCTAATACCTCACTTTAAATGCTATCTCTTTCTATACTCCATATTTCAACACGCGCGAACTAAAATTAGCATTCTGGCAGGAAAACGGAAAGGAAGAACCGCAGTAAAGTTACTTAGTATAAAATAATTGGGTAGATAAAATAAACAAATAACTTACAAGTCTTCCCACTTAAGAGATTTAATATCATTGTGGGAATTTATTTAAGTTACTTAACAGTTAATTTTATTTTGAAGCAACTTTTCCTATTAGTTTCGTATATACTATATTCCTATTTTTCTTATATTCTTGTTATCAAATTGTTTTTTCAATTTTCATGATGCTTATTGCCTGTTTCCCCTTCAAAACGAAGAAATACCATACTCAGCGTGCTATATAGCAGAGTTCTTTAGGTGTATTTCTAAATATGCTAGGTAGATCAGTTATAGTTCCAGTTTATGAAGATTTGCAGCATCATATGAGTACAGTGTCATTAATTTCTTCTGGACGTCTATGGAATTTTCCATTTGCTGTATGAAAGATGTAAGGTTTATCCTAATTTTATAACACTTATCTTTATGTTAAAGCTCCTTTCCTATCTCTCCTAACTTCAGCTTACAGTTCCTAACCAGAATGAGTTTTTAGAATCGCGTTAAATGCAAATGAGAAGGAGTGGTATTTAATTCGAAGTTTCACTGACTTCGAGAGATAGAATCAGGATTCCTGAATAGCGCGCGGTTGCCTTATGGCTACGTCACTCTAAGCAGCTGTTACTACGCTCGGCCATATTAAGTGCCCTTGATAGCTTCGCTAGCTGATTTAATATTAGGGGCCAACTTGTTTAGAATTGTGTTAGTTTCAGCTAAATCTCTTTAGTTAGTCATTAGATAAGTTTTTATTTCTTACAGTTTTAAGCCTAAGTGGAGGCTTTGTTGTACGCCCTGAGAAAGGGGCCACCTGTGAATCGTCATTTTGTGCAATAAAGGATAATTAACCCTTCTTCAGTTTATGTCATTGTTTCTGAACTTAAGCGATTATGTGCTTAGCTGTTCACTAGGTTCCTCAACATTTATTTATTAGATAAAAAGTGAGGATTACTACAAAGAAAGTAATTTGAGGATATTAATACACGGTTTCTTTTCTTCCTCATTATTGATTGTTTTTGTGCACTACCATAAACGTATATAGTTTTTGTACATAGTTTTCTTTTTCTTCGTGTGAACGATGGGTACGCTTATAATATATGAGACAGAAACTATTACTAGAAATTTAACATGTTGCGCTTTCAATGATTCAGAAAGACAATACAGCCATTTTATCAGGTATGATTACTGTACGAAAGAAAATATTGATCCTCTTGCCATCTACGCTAAATGAAATACTGTGTCTTCCTGAAGTCCCCGAATAATTATAAGGACACTGCCAACAATATTTTTGGAACACATCACTCATTCGGCGATTGTGCCGCCGTCAGCTGAAGATGGATGGTGAGTGAGACATTGCAAAAGATGCAAAATACATACGCAAGGCATATGTGGATTGATGTTTTATGAATGTCCTTTATCATCTACTTGGGAAATGAGTTTTCTAGATCAAACAAAGCATACTGAGAATTTGATCGAAGGTGCACAAAACTTGGCTGAGCAGAAAATAAAGAGTGTTCAAGTGACATGTGTTTGCCCAGATTCAAGATCTTTAATAACACGAGGAGCACATGTCTGAAAACACAGTGGTACACCCTACTTAAAAAAATAAAAAATTCAGTGTTAGATAGAATATGGTAGTAATAAGTTTCATTTTCATTTGTTAAAAATGTGTTATTCATTACTTAAAATGTATCTTGTTGTAAATTATTACCTGAAATAATGAAGAAATAGGTGTTATTCATTACTTAAAATGTATCTTGTTGCAAATTATTACCTGAAATAATGAAGAAATACCTTGTTTAACTTTATGTTTCCTTCAATAGAAAATCTGATGTATACACCGCATCACTTCCTTGTGTGGAATATTAAATTATACGCAGTTTTCCTGCATTTCATTTAAACATATTGAATTAACAGTTAACGAATTTTGAATTATATCTACTTCGTCGATATAGCATAAACCACAACAGAATAAATGCACTCTTTAACGTTCGCTACATTTATTTACCATAGTCACACTCGGCGCTAAACGCACACGACTTCACAGACGATTCTGCGCCGCTTACCTAATTAATAACCATTTGGACTAATTAACTCAGTTCGCGGTGAGGCAAAAATACGTAAAAATTCAAAATATTTTCATTAAAAATTGAAAGCTATAGAAAAACATAAAATATCAAGCACAGTTAAAGCAATTAAAAAAATTTACAATTAAAATTACAATTTATACAAGCTAATGACTTAAATGATAATTCAAGAATGAATCAAGCATAATTTAATTTGCTTAGTAAAAAAAGAAGTTACTTTATTGTTGCGAAGCTTAGTTTCTCTAGATTGGCAATAACTCAACTATTCTGCTAAATTTCAAATGTAAACAAATATGGGCGCTATCATAACCAAAAGTTAGGCTTAGCCGAAACTTTTAAATTGTTGATAATTCCACAGTTATTGCATGCAGGTTAACTAAAGGCATCAAATCTTAACAGAATGATAAGAACAACATAATTGAATCATTTTAAAGCAAAAAGTGCACAATTTACAAACATATAAGAATAAAGAAACTGAACTCACTGAGCTGAGTAACAGAGTGGATGTATATGTACATATATTTATATACTTTCGGTGAGGCCGATTGCAACCAAAATGCAAGGTGTACATCTACATGTTATAGTAGGCCTGTATACAAAATTTCAGCGTTCTGAGACTAGTCGTTTTTGAGTTATGTGAGATACATACATATGTACGTACGCACAGACACCACGAAAAAATCTCTTCAGAATCCATTTTAAATCAGTTTTATAATTTTTTTGGGGAAAAAGAGTCATTTATTCTGTCCTTACTTTTAGGTATTACTTAAAAATATCGTTAAATTGCATTCGATAGCGGTCAAAATGGATATTTTCGTTGAAATATGAGACCCGAAATTTTTCGCGATTACAATACTTCCTTTTTATTTCGTACAAGTAAGTCAAAATTATCAGCCTTACACTCTCTCAGAATTAATGTTTAAAGGGATAAATCTATCAACTGAATTAACGATAAATGGGATTAATTAATATAGCAAAAACAATTTTTTAGCATTTAATTTCGTTTGTTATTATGTCTTAATTTAAGTGCACTAATACGAATAACATAGCATGTCAAGAAGTAAAGCATTAGTTATCTATCTCAAAGAACAGCACCAACAAAGAGTAGTATTTTATATTTTTCTGAGACTTAAGGATAGGTGCAAATTTAATTTTGATTCCAGGTTTCCTATCTGAGTAATGTCACTGGCTATTTAATTTTTAATGTTATTTAATCGTGTTTTCTTGGAAAAGAACGTTGCAAATTAAAATTCTTAAAACGCCTGGAAAGATTTACGCAGAATGCACAATTTAACAAAGAAGCAAAAGCAGAATTAAACTTCTTTTCTGCGTCCAAAGACAGTCCATAAAACAATTATTATTTTTATTTAAGTAACTCTCTCTCGATGTACTTTTTTCTTCAAATGTGACTAACTTATAAATGAAAATTTAAATAAAATCTCCTTTTGAACACAAAGATAGTTGAAAGTTTCACTAAAATGAAATTATTTTTGAGGAAAACAGCTAGAATTGAAAATATTTTAAAAAATAAAATTATATGCTTCTATTTTGGATTTCTAATTCAAATTTAAACAGATGAGTGGTTTTGAACGTTAATTCCTTTCATAATTTGGTATTTAAAGCAGAATAGTGGTATAAATTTCTCAACTCACATTTTAAAATTTGATTTATTTTACATTTTTCTTAAAGGATTAAGAAACACAAGAAACGTAAGAAATATAAAAAACATTTTACAGTTTATGCCATCAAACAAAAACAAAAACTTTAATAAAACAGCATAAGCCGTATCTTTTAGATGCAAAGACAAAATAAAAATCAACTGGTTATACATTATGATGAATGTATTTTAGGGATTTAAGCAATAATTTGAAAATGTTGTCGTTATTATTTTAACTTTTGGGGTAAATTCGAAAGAATTTCCTTTTACTTTTATTTCTTCTTTGATAGGATTTCTGTTTCCCTTTTCATTTAAAATGCTAATATGTGTTTGAGATAAAAATAACTATGCATATCAGTATTCCTGCGCTCCCGCGAACACATATGCCCATTATAATATGTAAACAGGATCTCGAATTATTTCAATTTGCAGTAGAGATTATTTTATGATTTATTCATAAAGTTGTATTAGTATTACTTCCTTGTAAGAAGTATTGTGATCGCAAAAACTTTCGGATGTCATTCAATGAAAATATCCATTCTGACTTCTCTCAAATCCATCTGAACCATGGTTCTGCGTGATATCTGCACGTACGGATCGAATAAAGGACCCTTTTTGCCAAAACGGATTGTAAAACATATTTAAAATGGATTCAGAAGAGTTTCTTTTTGTGACGTCTGTACATACGTTCGTACATATGCATGTATATCGCATACTCAAAAACGAGTAGCCTTAGAACATTGAAATTTTGTATGTGGAACTGCTGTAACATGTAGTTGTGCACCTCCCCTTTTGATTTCAAAGAGCTGCACCAAAAGTATATATGGTATATCAAACTCAAAAGTAATGACCAGAAGGAATTTTGATGGCATGGAAGTGTTTATCCATAATGAAGAGGAAACTGGAGGCAAAGGCAGATTAAATCTTCATTCTTTATTTCAGCTTGTTGTGGCCACAATCGAGTTGGCACATTAATTGTGCCTATACCGCAAAGCTTACATTTTAGATTAATTTTCAGTAAGATAGAAGGAGCGGACAGACAGCGGTGCAGCTACGCCAAAGCTTTGAAACTAAGTACCGTATGTTCGGGGTGTAATCTTATTTCAGACTGAGTTAGTTTTGGTTCTCAATGTACTTTGATTGGATGCTTAATATTTCCGTAAAATTACTATTGGCTGCTTGAGTTTTAGTTCTATTTACATCACCAGAATTACCTAAGAGTCATATGACATGGATTAATCTAGAAATAAAGCAATGTAGAGAGAGGTTACTATTTTTAGAATTAAGATGGGAAATATACGTTGCGAATTTAATCTTTTACATATTCTTTACTTTTCTTACAGATATATATATATATTTATATATACACACACCTGCTGTGTTACTCAGCTCGGAGAGGTCAGTTTTTACTTCCTTGTACGAAGTAAAGGAAATATTGTAATCACGAAAAATTTCGGGTACCACATTTGAAGGAAAATATCTATTTTGACAGCTATTGAATGCAGTTTAAAGATGTTTTTGCGTGACATCTGTACGTAAGGACAGAATAAAGGAATCTTTTTCCCCAAACGAATTATAAAAGTGATTTAAAATGGATTCAGAAGAAATATTTATCTTGGTGTCTCTACGTACGTACAACGAGCAACGTACGTAGGCATGTATGTATCTCGTATAACTTAAAAACGAGTTGCCTTAGAACGTTGAAATTTTGTATATAGGACTAATATAACATACAGTTTTGCACCTCCCTTTTCGGTGGCAATCGGCAGCGCTAAAAGTATATAAATATATGTATATATATATATATATATATATATATATATATATCCACTCTGTTACTAAGCTAAGTGAGCTCAGTTTCTTTATTCTTATATGTTTGTAAATTGTGCATTTTTTGCTTTAAAAATGATTGAATTATGTTGTTCGTATCATTCGGTTAAGATTTTATGCTTTTAGTTAACCTGCATGCAATAATTGTGGAATTATCAACAATTTAAAATATTTTAAGTACGGCTAAGCCCAATTTTTTTACCATAGCAGCCATATTTGCTTGCATTTGAAACTTAGAAAAATAATGGATTTGTTGGCAGTCTAGAAAAACTAAGCTTCGCAACAGCGAAGTAACGTCTTCTTTTATTATTGCGAATTAAATTATGCTTAATCCATTCCGAAATTATCATTTAAGTTATTGAATGATCCCATATAGTGACTCAGCATAGCGTCCACAACAAATTAAGTCAGTTTCTACGCCTTCAGTGTCTTTTTGCCAAGTGAGACCAAAGGTAAAGTTTCAGTTTTGTGCACCGAAAAATCTGTCTTCTTGCCCGCTCGTCGAATTGCTTGTTTTTGCGTAGAAACTGTAATTTTAATTGTAAAATATTTTTTTAAATTGTTTTAACTGTATTTGGTGTTTCCTGTTTTTCTATATTTTTCAATTTTGAATATAGATATTTTGAGATTTTATGTATTTTTGCCCTGTCGCGAAGTGAGAACTGAATTAATTGAATGAGAAATATATCTGTAATGAAATTCGAGGAAATAAGTTTAAATAAAGGGCAAGAAAAAATGCGCATAATCTAATATTCCGTACAAGGAAGTCATGTGGTGTACACATCAGATTTTTGCTTTAAATGTGAGAGAATTATGTTGTTCTTACGCTCTGGGTAAGGTTTTTGTGCCTGAAATTAATCTGAAAGCACTAGTAGTAAAATTATCAACAATTTGAAAGTTGTTTACGTGCTAGCAAGCCTATCGAAATCGCCGTTTATACTTAACATGACTGCCCTCCATAAACTGAAGGTTTAAAAAAAGTATATTGATTCCTACAAATCTGTCCAGTATCATTTCATAAACAAAGCCAATCTGTCATAAATAGATTGCATTCATTTTAACTGTAGGTGGAGTTTCGTTGTAGTTAGGTAAACATAGCATAAAATAGGTATGCTTTGGACCTGGAATAAATAATAAATTATTTTCATTATTTATCTACTGCATACCTCAAGCCACTACAATTTTTTCGTCAATTTCATTGTGCATAAATATCACGAAGAGACATCATTGCATATTAACTTGCAAGATTTAAAGTCTTTCACTACCGTAAGTGTGGCCAACTTTTTGATCGACGTTAAGTGACTTATCGCTATACCTAAATAATCACGGAGACTTGAGAAGGGAGTATAAGGAACTTTTATTTAAAATTAAATAGATGAACAGAAGGCAGTCCTTGTGCTTACAAAATCCGCCAGCACTAATAGCGAGAAACTCAAGGCAGTTAAATTTAAATAGCTAATAGCCAAAAGCTGCGCCGAGAAATTTATGCGAAGTTGGCGCAGAACGTCACCGGCGTGAATTCGACTATCGGCAATCCTAAAGCACGGCGGAAGACGGGAACTCTTATCTAAAGTAACAAACGTAGTAACGTGGCCTTCAAGAAGCAGAA
Source organism: Stegodyphus mimosarum (assembly GCA_000611955.2). Lineage (NCBI taxonomy): Eukaryota > Metazoa > Arthropoda > Arachnida > Araneae > Eresidae > Stegodyphus > Stegodyphus mimosarum. Next base: position 94,543 of record KK112314.1, read on the forward strand.
CATGCTCAAAACCTCATTATAAATACATGGGAACACATTTGTATTCTGGCAGGAAAACGGAAAATAGAAGTGACAGTAAAGATTCCAAAAAGAAAATAACTGGCTATTCAAATTAAAGAAACCTCGCAAATTAACAAATTACAAAGACCTCCGAAAGAATTTCCAGTTATACAATAGATATTTTGACTGCTTTATGAGTATAAAAGAAAAAGTCTGTGCTAATCAAATAGACTTTCTGATTTTGCGACATTCTCTTGTATGTGCTTTTAACATAAAGGTCGCTTACGACAATAATAATTTACTTAAAAGTATTAAATCTATAAAGGTAATCTATCAGAATCGTTGCTACTTTAATCATGATATGGATGAGTTTCCCATTCTGAAATACGAATGCTTTAGTCAATGCATTTTCATTAAAGCCAATATTAAGATATTACTTGAGAGCAGTCGGGTTATTAGTCTTCATATCAGTTCATGTCTTATTTACCAATTTCAGTCGAAATATCCTACGAGGTGAAAGTTATGCAAATTATTCAACGCCTTATGCGGATACTTCCTTCATAAACTTTCCATAGACAGCAGATGTATGAATACACATATTCAACTATACGGCTTATATATTCATTCATATACAACTCCGCGGGTTATATATATATATATTCATTCAGCTTACATAGTAGCTGTCAAAAGGGATCGTGACGAAGTCGAAGTAAATGCCCTTCTGGCTTTGTTCGACAAATTGTAGATATAAATTACTTACAGCTTTTGCAAACACTAAGCTCCCCTTTAATGGACATTAGAATTGCGAAATCAAAGCTTAGAAATTAATTGCACTATTTACGGGACATAGATAGATTTACACATTCAGACATCAGTCCGTGATTGAGAGACATTATCCTACACGAATGCATTCTAAATGTCTTTTGTTTTGTTGAACTGTATTTGGTCTTTTATCAAAATGACTGCGTAGGGATTATTTTAGAAGATTAGTTCAGTATTTATACCGTTAGTTCAGTCTAGAACATAAGGAGCATAAGTAATTTTAAACAGTTTATCTTAAATTTCCTTATTTTACACGTGAAAACCTTTGAAAGTGAAATGAAATGCTATTTTTGAATGATAGGCTTTTCTATTTTAGATTAAGAAGGATAAAATTTCATGAAATATAATCGACGTTTTTCAGAATTACCAATCACCTTTTATTTTTTTCCTCATTTTTTTATTCATACAATGGTAACTCAAAATTAATAATGTTTCCTAAAACGTCTTTTAATTTGCTAACTATTTTACTACTTGCCTATCTAGTTATATAAATCATTCTGATATACCATGTAAATATTTTCCGCCTCTTTAATGCGCGCATGCCTGGGTAAGCGGGAGTTCGAATTCTACCAAGAGCATCTCACATTTTTCATAACTCCTTCTTTGAAAGAGAATGCCTCATGGATCTATATAAACTTTTCATGTCGATTTGAAACTCTTTATTTCTTCTTCTATCTAAAAAGAATAATTTAAGTACCTAGAAAAGTGTTGCTTTACGCCCAGAAGGCAGAGCAGGAATTCAGCAAGTTAATTGATACACACGGCGAGAATAAAAAGAGATCAGTTTAAGGCGTTGGATATTTTAGTGATTGACACTTTTGCGTGCGGGCGGGTTCGTAGGCCGATGATAACTTGACAAAATTTATTTTACCAAAGAAATACTTCACAGTTCTGGAACTTTCTACGAATATACTCGTATAGCTCTTTACAGTATCACAGAATATAATCAGTAGTTACACTTTGAAGTACTAAGAACTTAAACACAAAGCAATGCAAAGAGCATCTAAAAGGCGAAGCTCTCACGGAGACCTCTTAATACTACGAATTCAACGCTGAACTAAGCAACTGAGAACTGATGGTCTCCCCGGGATCATATGAGGTTACAATTACATATAAGGGCAGGATACGGTTACAGGTACACATTGGGAACAATTGCACTTTTTCCATTGCAGTCCCATTGATAGCTATACGGGACCGGACCTAAATGTCGCCAAACTTGGCGACAAAAATTAGACTCCAAAACCGTAGCCAGCTTGACCATATCTCGCCAATTTAGCGGGATAGCCGTTTACCTTAATGTTAAATGGATTTGCCTCTACCTTAATTTTTCAGCAACACTTCTTTCTTTCAAGCATTATACAAAAAATACTACATGAAATTTCATTAAAATTTTTTACATATGTACAAAATACGTAAAATTCTACTCATAATTTTTAAATGCTATTTCTATTTCACTAGTTTTTAGTGTGTTATCGTAATTAAATTTTACTCATTTTTGAAGTTCATTTTCAATTTTTAATTTTTATTTGCTTCTTTTCAATTTAATTTATGATTTAAAGATGAATTCTAATACTTAGTACTTAATATTACCTCATAATTATTATTTCCCATTCTTACTGCTCTATGCTTATTTCACTTAACCTGCATTTTGCGATTCTACAGTTGTCTAATTTGTTTTTTATACCGATACATTCAGAAGTTAATTTCATTCGCGTGGACTTACTACAAAACATATTACTCCATTATTTTATCTATTATACTCCATTATTTTATTTAATCTCAGATGCAATTTTTTAATTTTTTTGAAATGGTTTCTTCGAGAAAACAGAGATTTATGAAGTAGAGAACCCTTATTAATTGACATTATGTTAAGGCGCATGGTACGTTAATTATTGAAAAAGAGATAATTATTAATTAGAAGATCATTCGCACCTTACAACTTGCACAATTCCCTTAATGCATCTTTACCGTTGAGTTTAATGTGTAAAGTTATAAGATATTTTTTGCATGCCTTCGTAGTGTAAGGGTTAGCACACTTGGCGCGAATTCGAGAGGTTCACGTTCGAGTCCCGGAGAGGGCATTGCTCATTTTTCATGTCTTCTGCTTCAAAATAACCTAATGACCCTACAGTGGTGCCCGAACTAAAAGATGGTGAACAATAATTGATTACCACCAGGATTTGACAATTAGGTCCCCTAATCCCCAGTTGCTCTTTAAAAGGGGGAGTATATAAGGTATTTTCTCCCTCCTTCGATCATGACTTCGTGTTGCAACGGTAGCACACTCAGCACGAATTCGAGAGGTGAAGGTTCGAGTCCCGGCAATGGCATTTTGGCAAATATATTAGCTGCAAAAGCAATGAAATCATTATCATGATTTACTTCTTTCTCAACAGTACCTTTTTCAAAGTCAAGCAAGGAAACAATTTTTGTGCTCTCATTAATATTGAAGTTGAGTTTTCCTAAGGATCAATCCTCAGTCTCATAATATATTTCATTTAGTTAAAGATGTCTCTTTTTTTAACGAAAAATAAAGCCTAATAACTGCTTCCTATGCAGATGACACAGCGGTATTCTTGAAATATCGTAATAGAAATCAGGTGATCATCCGAGTACAGGATCGCATGAATAAAATTGAGAAATGAAGCACAAATTAAATGTGGGTTTATGTTAGTATCTCATAAAACTGCTGCTTATTACACTCATGTCCATAAATTAAGGATAATTCGGAGTCACGCGGAAATCGAACTCTAAAATAAATATATCACCTGTAAAATCACTACACACATCTTCAAGAATCATATGCAAATTTCAGGAAGTAACCAGATGACACCGATGGTACGTTACAATGACGAAAGTGTAAGAGAGTGATATATAAGGAATACAGGAAAAGAAGTAAAATTGTTCGCAGGCGCTTTATGAGCATTTCAGTGCAATAACCGAATAGTTATGACACAAAGGACGCATTTGGATGATTTTTTACGTGGTAGAATTATCGGCCATCTGGAATGTGGGCGTAAACAACTGGAAGTAACAGACGAACTTGGAATTGCCCAGAGTGTCATCTCCAGGCTTTGGTAACGATTCCAAGATGATGGTAATGTGAGTAGACGTTACAGCACAGGTCGCCCCAGAGTTACAACGCCGAATGAGGACCGGTATTTGGCAGATACTGCCAAAAGAAACAGGCGGAGCACATCGGCCACTGGTACGGCAATTTCAAGGCAGACCGTGTACAGACGCTTAGGGCAGATCGGTCTATATGCTCGTAGACCTGTCAGATGCTTTCCACTTACTGCAACTCACTGTCGCCTGCGGTTTGCCTGGAGTAGAGAGCAGTGGGCTTGTGTGATGTTTTCCGACGAGTCCAGGTTTAGCTTGCAGTCTGATTCTCGCCGGACTTTCATATGGAGAGCTCCAGGAACCCGTTACCACCAAGAAAACATCATTGAACGACACCGTTACGCTGGTGCAGGAATGATCGTTTGGGGTGGAATTATTTTGGGTTCCAGAACTGACCTGCATGTTCAAATTGGAACCATGACAAGCGAAATCTATCGGGACCTCATTCTTGAACAACATGTACGTTTGTTTCGGGGCGCCATGGGCGCACAATTTGTGTTTATGGATGACAACGCCCGACCTCACCGTGCAAACATCGTAAGCGAATGCCTTCAATCGGAGGATATCACCCGTATGGACTGGCTAGGATTCTCATCGGGCTTGAATCCAGTAGAGGACGTGTGGGGCATGCTTGGCCGACGAGTTGCAGCCCGTCAACTTCCTCTACATGTCTACCGGAATTTCGGAGAGCATTGCTTGTTGAGTGGTCTAATATCCCCCAAGATCAGATCGATAATTTGATACTCAGCATGCCTAGGCGTTGTATGGACAGTATTGCATTGTCTGGGAGACATACAATTTATTAACAATCGTACCAACCATGTAATATTGGTTTTTTGCAAATAGGTTTTTTTTTTTATAATTTGCTCCAGGGAGAAAAAATCGCTAATTTTTTTAATAATATTAAACATATAGCATCTTTTTTTGCTCTTTACCTTTTGTTTAATAAATAAGCTTTACAAATAAGTCAAATTTGTTTTGCTTCTAACTTCCTTTGCCTGATTTTGCATTATGCTTAATTTATGGACATGAGTGTAGAAGACATAAATGTCATTCAGTTACTAAAGAATTGTATCTTTGTCTAAGCAAAGCTCCCATAGTAACTAAAGCTACTTATAAAAAATTCCTTTATTCTGTCCGTACGTACAGAGGTCAAGCAATAAAATTATTCAAATCGATTCGAGAAAGGTCAAAATGGGTACATTCGTTGAAAAAGGATACGTTATTTATGCGTAATTTTTCGCGATTACAATACTTCCTTTATATCGTACACGGAAGTAAAAAAAAATTCCAAAGTTGGGAGCACAGATCGATAGAAAATAAATGATAAATTTTCAGGCTTAACAGCGAACTGGGGTTACTACTTGCAGTTGAAGCGCTCTTTTGCTTCTAGGTGCTGTAAAAAAGAGATCCAGTTGCAAAAATGGCCCAAACAATATGCGAAATAGATTTTCGAGCAGCTATTTCTCAAATGAATCGAAATTCAACCTCAACGGCCCGGATGTTCAACAGATTGCTTGCCATCATATCAATACAAAATTTACTGATTGTGTTGCGTCTAGAGTGAAACATCCAGTTTTTCAGAAGGTTTGGATGTATTTTTCAGATCAACGGATGAACCGATTCGAATTTATTCAAGTTACTTTAAATGCCTAAATAGCAGATATATAAATATATTCTGCAGAGGAAAACTCTTGCTCACTATTCAAGACTAATACGGATCTGTGTCTTAATGCGTTTTTCAGGAGGACTCAGTATCGTGCCATTAAATCCAAACGGTAAGCATCACATGCGTGAACAATGCCCATCAATAACATTACATATTTTGTTTACACTTTTTATCGTTATGCCCATTTTCCAGTTTCATACGTAAAAAATGACTGTAGGACCGTAACATCACTATCCTAGACCGAATGGGTCAGAAAGTGTTGAACGAGAAACTGAAATCACAGAGAGAGCTAAGGAAGCCCTTTTTTAAGTTTAGTACTATAAAATAATCCTTGATCATACCGAATCATTAATTTTGTCAATGCCCAGTTGCTATGCGGACATCCTTCAGACTGAGGTGGTGATTGCACTGAATGTTAGTGGCATCCGATATTGTTAATTCATATTTTCACTTATGGTAGATGAATTAAGTTACGTATTTTGATAATATCCTGTTTTGGTAACAATACTGAGTATGCACCTTGCAACGTATATTTTAATTTCAGAACAGTTATTTTTAATTTTGAAACCCTTTCCTTTCAATTTCCTTGTTTCCCACTTAATCAGTTTTTAGAATCGCGTTGAACGTAAATGAGGTAGAAGGTGTATTTAAGGGAAGGTTCAGCTTACTTTACTAGGACAGCTTAGAAGTCCTTGTAAGGATTTTAAGTTTACTAACGTTTATTTTATTTTAAAACTTTACTATCATCTCTTATTTTCCACTTCCGGCCAGAATTAAGGCGTGAATATGTTTATACAAATTGTACTTGCTAACGCTTTAGGTATTTAAGTTGTGGCTTTTTGCCAAGCAGAAGAAGGTAGGAGAGAGAGAGCTTTTTTGTTACGAGTCTTCAAGCGAGCTTGTCATCAGTTACTGTCCGCCTTTAAAGCCAGAGGTTAACCCTCTTGAAAGTTAAAGAAATATTGTAGTTTTCCGCAGTTTGTGTACCACAAACGTAGTCATTTAAAAGGCCAGTATTAGTGCTAGTCGTCTGTGTGAAATATTAAAAGTTAGCTCTTATTTAAATTTTAATTAGTTAGTGGTCTTATATTCTTTTACGTTCAGACCACAAGTGGTTGGTCTTTGTATCCCGAAGTTCGGGAACGTTTGTAATATCGATAGGCAAATAAAGGGTAATTTAAACCCTTCTTATCTTTGTTGTATCTTCTACACACGCACGAACATAGCTTTTAGTAAGCTCCCTGTTCCTACTCAGGACTCCAGTCCAGTTAACTAAAATCTACAGATGTCCTGACAAAACTACTTAAGGAGCGGATCCTAAATGTGGATCACGGAGGTAGGACGAAATTCAACTAGCATTTTATGTCTGGAAAGGGTTTGTATTAGATTTATATGTAGCACCTGAATTCATATGTTGGCGAGTTTTTAAATTTGGGATATTTGTTGAAAGCGATAACAACATCTAATGTGGTTTATGCACTTTGCTAAAATTATTTGAAAGTAGGAATGATGTGACTTTTTTTCCGGTCATGCACAATGGAAGGGATAAGAAAATGGGTTACCATGTAGTAAGAAGTTCGCCAAGTGAATTATTCTTGGCGCAAACTAAAACAAAATTCGGCCAAGTTAAATTTTTGATTTTCTCTGTAAATTTCACACCAAATTTTACAAAATTTAATATTTAGGCATAATTTGAGTCGTAAAATCGAAATGTGAGAAAAAATTGGTATGTTATTTCAGAAAAAAACCCATTTTATGTCAAAATACTTATGTTAGAATAATGCTATGTATAAATCTAATATATATCCTAAGTCGCGCTTTCGAGGCTTGAAAAACGCAATTTAAATTTCGTCAATCGACTCAGTAAAACGGGAGATATAGAACTTTCCCCCCTTTTTTTTGCGTAGTGTGGTTGTGTTGTTTTAGTTTCAACTATGCAAACAGTTTCTTTTTTGTATTATTTGCATCAGTTCATGACTATTGTATTCACCTTAGTCACTGTTTTCGGTGGCAGATACAGATTGCAGTATGTGATGTAATTTTTTTGCATGCCACTATAATTTCTATTGTGATACATGTATGATTTTCCCTTCTAATTAGTTTTTATTTTGAGTTATTCCTGTAACTTTGTCAGGACTGAGTGTTCGGTGCATATTCTTGGCAAACATGTTCGTGAATTAAGCTGAGATCCTGATCTTGAACAGAGAGCTGAATGCAGCTATGTTCTGTGGTAGGTAACTGTGATTAAGGAAACTTCTCAGGCTCCTTTCCGATGTTTCTGCTGTCCTCTTGGCTACTTTGGGTTGGCCTTGTCCACTGCGCTTGGGTCTTTTGTTAATTGTTGAACTTGTATTCTTAGACTTCTTTCTTTTGAATCCACCTCCTTTGGTGATTTTCCGTTTCTTGTTTCTTCTACTTTGTTGAGGGGGGGGGCTTTCTTTTTCTGGCCTTTCGTTGCTATTGTTACTGGTTCCTGTTGTTGCCGCTGAGGTACATCTTCTGTGGTAGTGCGTTTCCCCGGATCCTGGAAAAAATCTTTAAACATTTCTATTTTATTACGGTCATAATACGGCTTAATTTGGTCCACATTAGCAGTAATTTTCTCGCCGTTGTTCCTCCTTAATACTACCACTGTCTGGGTAAGATTTCTCGATAAGGAAAGGGCCTTCAAAACGCGGAAAAAAGTTCCCCACCTTTTCTTCTGGGGCATTTGATAAAGCATGATTTATTTTCAGCACCTCATCGTCAACTTTATAATTCACCTCTCTTCTCTTTTGGTCATAGTAAAATTTCTGTTTCCTCTGGGCTATTTCCGAAATTCCTTTGGCTTCCCGTATCAATTTTTGAATATCATTCATTTTAAATTCTTCTGCCCTTTCCTGGACAAAGAAAAGTTTGTCTAAAGGTGTCAAAATCTTTCTCCCAAGAAACAGTTCCGCGGGTGTTTTTTGTATAGTGTCATGTTTGGCAGTTCTAAGGGCAAATGCAAATTCATTTATATGGCTATCCCAGGTAGAGTAGTAATTCTTAATGTAACTTCGAATGATTTTCACTACGTTTCTATTAACCCGTTCCGCTATGTTTGACTGCGGACGATACGGGACTATCTTTAGGTGAAGTATGCCCAGTTCTGCACACATTTCCTCAAAAATATTACTAACAAATTGGGGACCATTGTTGGAAATAACTTTTAGGGGCGCCCCGTATTTTAAAATATACTTATTTAAAATTGAATCTGCTACAATTTTTGCAGACGCGAGTTTAACGGAATCAACTCTAACCATTTGCTAAAATGGTCCACTATAACTAAAAGATGGCGGCTTTTGTTAACTTTACTTCTAGGATAAGGTTCCAATAAATCGATGCCTATTATTTGATTTTGGAATTCTGATTTAACACTATTTAGATACCTGGCAGGGCGGAAATTAACATGATTATTAAATTGACATGTTGGGCACGACTGGACATACGCCCTAGTAAACTTTTGCAGTTCGGGAAAGAAAACTGCCTCGCGAACTCTTTGGACAGTTTTTCGTATGCCCAAATGGCCCGAAATGGCCGAATTGTGCAACTCCTCTAATACATTCAATCTAATGTTAGCTGGAATAACCGGTCTAAACTCGTGGATTTCATTAGTCGTTTTCGTATAAAATAAAAGTCCATCAATTGTTTCGTAATTTGCGGCCCTATTTCTTATCGGCACAATATCCGGATGACTGAAATTGTCAGTGTCGGCCAAATAATTGTATATATTTTTGAACTCCGGATCTTTACCGAGTTCGGCTATTACTGTTTCACGAGAATCTAATACTTTGAATGTCAGCATGGCTATTCTAACTGTATTCCCATTTTCATCCACATTAATTCTGCTTAAAGCATCTGTCACAACATTTTCCTTTCCCGGCGTGTGTTTAATTACGAGATTATATTCTTGTAATTTAAGTGCCCCCCTTATTAACGTGGGTGATAAGTGTTTCCCAGAGTAGAGTCTGGTAACCGCAGCGTGGTCCGTATATACAGTTACTGGAGAACTTCCAAAGAAAACACGAAATTTATGCACTGCTGATAACACTGCGAGAGATTCCCTTTCTGTGTCCGAATAGTTTCTCTGGGTTTCATTTAACGTTCGACTGAAAAAGGCCACGGGTCGCCCATTTTGAGAAAGCACTGCCCCAATCGCAAAATCTGAAGCGTCCGCTGAAATTTTTAATCCTTTATCCCCCTCCGGAAATTTTAAGACGGGAGCTTGAGTCAATGCGTCTTTCAGTTTTTGAAATGCGAAGTTGGCTTTTTCTGACCACGAAAACCTAGCTTTCTTCCTCTTCAATTTTAGCAGAGGCTCAGCTATTTTGGCAAAGTTTTTAATGAAGGACCGATAGTATGAACATATACCAAGAAACGACGCTAACTTGTTCGCTGTTTTAGGAACAGGATAATTTTTAATAGCTATTATCTTTGACTGATCCGTTTCGATTCCATTATGAGAAATTTTAAACCCTAAGTAACGTAACTCTTTTGCGGCAAATTTACATTTGCACGTATTTATCTTCAAACCTGCTTCATTTAACAATAAAAACACTTTTCGTAAATCTTGTAAGTGCTGTTCTAAAGAACTACTCGTAATTATAATATCGTCTAAATATATGAACGTACGTTTACTAAAGACCGGTCTTAAGACGATGTCCATACATCTTTGGAAAGTTGCAGGCGCGCCGGATAAACCAAAAGGCATCCTAAGAAATGTGTACGTGCCAGACTTAGTTATGAAGGCGGTTTTGGGGACGTTTTCGGGTTTTACACCAATCTGAAAATAGCCACACGTAAGATCAAATGTGGTCATATACTTTTTAGAGGAAATATTTCGAATTATCTCTTCGATTATCGGTAGAGGATACACAGGATATTTTGTGACGGAACTGAGCTTGCCATAATCTATAGCAAAACGCCACCGCTTCGGGAGTGTAATTGGATAATCATTATTTTTCTTGCATAAAACTACTGGGCTAGCATAACTGCTAGAAATCGGCGTGATGATTTTATTTTTCAACATCTCCTTGATATGGTATTCAATAATTTCTTCCTTTACCTTATCATACGGATATGCTTTTTGCTTTACTGGCTGAGCGTCCCCCGTTTCTATTGTATGATTTACGACCTGTGTGAAACCCGCTACATTGCCAAACAAATTTGAAAACTGACTTACCAACGACTGCAGTTTTTCTTGCTCTTCTGCTGGTAAGTGCTGCAAGTCCAGCTGTGGGGGCTTATCACTCTTCGTTTCTACTGGTGTCATCGACAGAGTCAATTCTCCCCCTTTAAAATCTAATTTCGCTTCTGCCAATCTAAAAAAATCCACACCTAGAATAATACATGTTTGCAGGTTTCGCACAATATAAAATAAAATTTTTACCTGCTCGTCGTTGATACGCACGAAAAGTAGTACTTTCCCTAAGTATCTACACTTCTCTCCTTGGGCCGCTATGATATTCGTGTCTCTTGCACTAAAAATTCTGTAACGGCGAAAGTGCTTGTTGAAAAATCTTTCCGAGACAAAACTACTTTGCGCTCCTGTATCCAACAGAGCCGTCACCGATATGTTGTTAATTAAAACTTCAATCTTCGGTAAACTTAAATTTTTCACGACCACGGTGTTTAAGTTAATTGTGGAAGGATTTTGCGAGGCCTCGGACTTCTTCACCTTCCTTGAAGAAATCCATCTTAGTTTAAATCCTTCTTATTCTGGTTGCCTTCTGCATCTTTGCTCGTTTTTCGATTAAAGTTTCGCCGTTCGCCGCTCGATTTAGGAGATACATCTTTCTTCGGCCATTGCTTCGCCTTCTTCCCGTAACTCTGATTTTGCTTCTGCTGAGGTCTTTGCGTACTCCACTGACTTCTTCGCTCAAATTGGCGACATCGTTCGTTGTCTGCCGTTTTTCGGTTTTCAAATTGTACGGCGAGCTCGAATAATTTATCTAACGTCGTTAGGTTTCTTAGCTCGATAAAATCTTGAACTTGGGCCAGTAGTCCAAGAAGTATAATTTGAATAATTTCAGGTTCCGGGCGACTTCCATACAAAAGCTTGAAAACTTGGATTTTTCTCAAGATAAAATTTGACAAATCTTCTATCTTTTCCTGATAGCGACTAAAAAGTTCCGCCTCCAGTCTGGCTCGATCTCGTACTATAGGAAATGCTTTCACCAAGGAATTTTTAAAATTTTCATAAGTGTATGTGGGGCTTCTCGGTTCCTCCAAGAGATTCTTTCCAATACAGTTGAACCAATTAAGTGCTTGGCCCTTCAAAGCGCTGGTGGCAAGAGTGACTTTCTGAAACTCGTGAACTGGATATAACATAAAGTGGGCGTCTAACTTTTCCAGGAAATTTATTACGGCTGTCTTGCCGTCAAAACTTGCCGCTGGCTTCATGGCTGCCCGCATGTTTTGTACAATGTAGCCAAATCTTTCTAGGGCAGGAGGTGGTATCTCAAGGCTCTGCACAGGTACTGCAGATATCTCAGGTTCCTCTTCTTGTCTTTCAGGCCATCCTCTCATATTTCTTCGGGCGCCAGTGTCAGGACTGAGCGTTGGATGCATATTCTTGGCAAACATGTTCGTGAATTAAACTGAGTCCTGATCTTGAACAGGGAGCTGAATGCAGCTATGTTCTGTGGTAGGAAACTGTGATTAAGTGGTAGAATAACTATACGTAAGAAGGATTTAAAATCCTCTTTTATTAAACCACAATTATTTACAGCCACTTCCCAACTGAACAATCAGATAATTTAAACTAAAACTAATTAGAAATTAAGCAATCGTTGCTCACAGAGCTATGAACGCGAGGTTGGCCTCTAAACTAAATGGTGCATAGCAAGATTTAACTAATACTAACGCACTTAGATTTAGTTCAATAAGTAATAGCGTAACAGCGCTACGGCTTAGAATTTAAATACTAGCTGCTCAGGCGAACGTCGAATAGAGTAACAGTGGTCTGAGACTAAAAGCTTTCTCACACTAAGAGGCTCCTACCTATCGTTTAAATAGAACTTGGCTCCACTTCAAATTAGCATAAAGCTGAAACGTTCGCTTATTCTAACGGGAAGTTGAAATGAGAACAGATAGAAAAAGTCAAATTAAAATAAAACGTCAGGCGAACGTCGAATAGAGTAACAGTGGTCTGAGACTAAAAGCTTTCTCACACTGAGAGGCTCCTACCTATCGTTTAAATAGAACTTGACTCCACTTCAAATTAGCATAAAGCTGAAACGTTCGCTTATTCTAACGGGAAGTTGAAATGAGAACAGATAGAAAAAGTCAAATTAAAATAAAACTTTGTTAGTTTAACTAAAACCTTACAACTTCCTAATTGACTTCTTCATTTACATTTTTTCGCTTACATTCTAACTTATAGTCCATAATACGGAAATATATAATTATTACCGAAATTTAGAAATTCATAATTCCTCAGATAACTTATGAAATATATGGAATTTTTCTTTGGAAATATGCAAAATATTTAAAATATACATGCACGTTCAAATAATGCGTGTGTTTTTTAAATCAGGTAAAACATATTGCAGTACTTAAAAAGCTTTTTCGTACACATTCAGTACTTAAAATGCTTTTTCGAACACATTTTTTGTAAAATTACTCCATCATATGAAGTTTATTGGCTATTCTTATATATACGAAGAATTAAACATCGGTAAATCGGTAGAATTAAACATCGGTAGAATAGTAAAATAAATAAAAAAGAGAGGGATAAAATTTTCCGATATTTCGGTAATATTCGTAGTTTATACAAGCAAAATATTAGTTTATATATTTCAAAGCGTTGTAATATTTTAGCCAAATTAGAGTTTCTTGAGAGTTAGAATATTGAAGAACTGTGTAGCAGCTATTCGCCGAATTGTTGCAAGTAACACGTCCAAAGAAGGGTTAAATTACCCTTTATTCCAACTGAAATGAACAGATGCCTCCTTCTCAGGCTTGCAATAAGCCTCCACTTGGGCTTTCAGTCCAGATAGAAAATATTAAACTAAACTAATACTAAATAAAAGTAACTAGTCGAAGCTGCACAGAATTAACTCATAGATTTGGCCCTTATTTATGACCACCAGCGTATACTATCAGGCACGAAACAGTACGATCATATAAGAGTAACTTAGACTAGCAACAACAATGTGACCGAAAGGCAGAACACCCTCTCCTACCCTCTTCTACTGAAGTAACCCAGACAGCTTAAAATACTGGTTTCTACCTCATTTGCATAAATCTTAATCCTGAAAACTCATTCTGGCAACGAAACGTAGGTGGAAAATGAGAATGTATAGGAAAAGCTTGTTCCTAAATAAAAATGAATATCAGAAAAATAAAGTAAGCCGTACAGCATATAACCATTTATGAAATGATAAGATATATCTGATTGGTCAATATATTTATATGGTCATATGAAGTTTTATTATTTCGAAAGTAATAAGAAAATATCAGAAATTCCAAACAGGCATGAAATTTGAAAAGTATTTTGGTGAGTCTGAAGTAACGTCATAATATATAAAAACCACGAAACTTATATGATGTATTATAACTGTTGCTAAATTTTTCACGAAGCTATCAAGCATCGTGAAAAATATATTATTTGGCATGCTCTTAAAAGTTTCGATATTATGCAATAGAAGAAGAAATATAATACAGAAATATAAATATAATACATGATAAAACTGAAAAATAACTATTTCAATTTCCTTACACCTGCACAAAAAATGAATGAAAAGAAACTACTTGGGAGTGCATGTAATTAGATACATTTTCCTCTCTTTATTGAAAACCTTTCTCCAGCTTCCGGAAAATCAGTATTTTTTCCGAACTTTAAAATATTTTCTGTGCTGTGAAGAGCAAATACATAGTGACTAGAGATACAGCATCAAAAATAAATAAATAAAATACAAATAACTCGAATTGTAAGCTGGAACATTCTTTAGTTTACTGAATACTCTAAATACTGTAATAATGCTATCACGCATTTCTGTCTTACTCATTTTTCTATAAAATCTTTGTAAAATCAGATGCTCTATCTATTACTCCAACTTCAGGTGCAGCGGTTATTAAATTCTGTCTATATATAGGGTCAGAAAATGCTTCAAAACAACTTAAATCAGCCATTGATAGAGAAAAACAAAATTTATTACGTACATGATTTAAATGCAAATCAAAAGCTGAGATAAAATTTTGCACTTCCAGTTAGAACGTTTTCTAAATAATTAAATTCCCTGCATTTATGAGAGAACTATGAAGCGTGATATTACTATAAATAGTTTATGTTATTCAAGTATTACAATAGTATTACAATTGTTGTATAATTATTGTATATTTATGTGCTTAATTACTATGCTTTAATTTGGAAATCGAGCACATAACCATTGGTAGCTTGTAAATAGTTTCAATAAAATCATAGATATTGCCTCTGAAATTCGGAATTTGCGTCGTCCACTCTAAACGGCGAGTCACTATTCAAATTGTTGCCAACAAATAATACCAACCTGCAATATTTTAATATATAATGAAGGATCTGCATGAATATACGCATTTTTCTCGCATTGTGAAAAAAACGACGATACCTACGGCCATGAAATTTTGAATAACTTATATCTCCATCCGAACACATGCCCCTGGAAGCTCGTAATTTAAATTTTGGATTTCATATTTAATGTTTTGTAAATTTTTAATAAATTTTTGATTTTGAATTTGAAAATTTGAAACTTAATTATTTGAAAGCGAGCAATGGGAACGCTGTACGGAATAAAACATGTTTATCTCCAGCAAGCGAGACTGTCTATCAGAAATTCTAAAAAATATGCTGCTTTCATATATTTTGCGATTTCGCTGTTGAATCGAATTGTACGGGGTGGTACGTGAGAAGAACATGATACTTAATAAATAAATTAACACATAAATTGTTAATAATAAGAAGCTAAAAAAAGCTTTGCAAGGCATCTTACTAAGAACACTGAACATTGAAATGACGAAAAGAGGAAAGACAGAAAAAAAAAATAGAAAAACGTATGCCATCTCTTATTATTGCATCGCGAATTCTAAACCTAAGCTCATACGCTGTTTTTAAAAAATTGTTATTTTGCTGTTGAATTGTATGTGGTATAAATGCGAGGAAAATTATACTTAATAATAAACCTGAAAAGACAAAAGTATAATTTAACAGCAGACTGGTAGACCGCGAGCTCAGCGAGGGCGTAAAAAGTCCTTAACAAACCCTTTTGAGCGATCATTAAAATCTGAACCCTTTCAGATTTGACTTTTTTCTTTTTTTCTTCTTATTTCTGTGATAGAAAATTTAAAAAGTCTAAGAATCTCTGCACTAACACACAAGAATACATTATTCTCACTTGTAAATGCTATTTCTCTCTCAAAAATATTACGTTAAAGCTTCAAGACAAAGGCACCTTTAGAGAAAGTCTGATGGATTTGCGAAATGTTTCCGTAAATTACTACAAAATTAATTACATATAGTGAACTTTTATGGAACATTAAATAAAAATGCTTTTCTCTGCTATTTTAAAAACTATCATGAATTTAATACTTCAAAATTTATTATACTGAAATTTCATAACAGCTTAAATTCTTATCTGGAATTAACTCATCAGTCCTGGCTGAAAATAGCTTCTATAGACAGCTTATTTTAGCAACTTTTACCGAGTAATAAAGAGATCATCTTTCCCATTTTATGTAAGCGGATCAAGACACCGAGAAAGATTTTGAACAACTTGTAGCTATTCCATCACAAGTTCTAAGTTCGAATAAATTTCTGATACCAGAGCAATTGCATTCAGATATAGCTAAAATGCATCTATATTTGAAGTTAACGAAACATAAAGTTTTGGGAGAAGCAAAATGGGGTTCATATTCTAATACAACAACCTGTCTCGCAATTTACCATTACCTCTTTCAAAACATATTATTAATAACTTCTTTTAATACGGTTAAATAATTGAAAATGTTTTCTATGTTGTAGAGTCATTAGGTTATTTTGGAAGCAGGATTATTGAAAAATGAGCAACGCCTTCGGCGGGAATCGAACCACGGACACCTCGGTTACGCGTCGAGCATGCAGACCACTACATCACGAAGGCATACGAAGAAGGCGGGAGAAATACCTTATAATGTTTCGACCCGCTTCAGCTGTCTTTCCTTTCTTTGAAACTTACGGTATTTTTAGTTTTTCTGTCTCACAATTCATAATGGTGATGATGAAGAGATTTATAATTTTCAGAAGCTAACATAAATTTAAATTTATTTAATTATTATAATCTATAAAAATTGTTTAATTGTTTCAGTTTCTCTATGACCAATTAATATCAACAGAATATTGGTTCGGTTTGGTAAAGCACTCGAGAGGTATCCGCTTAAGTTGAGGGATGCCTTCGTGGAGGACTTTCTAAGGGAAAATGGCTCGTATACATGTTACACATGGGAAAAATCACGAAAACGCCCATTGAACCAACCCCCGTTCTCCGGTATTCGAACCTCTGACCGAACTACCAGTATTCAGAGACTTTACCACTCGTTAGCTAGCGGGCTCTAATATCATCAGAAATTTACCGTTAAGAATTATTGCTAATATGCAGAGATTAGCCTCCAGTCCATCGAAGGTCAACGACGCAAAATAAACTCAAATGTGTTCGCATACGTACTAAGGCTTTCGGTAATGAAATAGCAAAACAAGCAGCCGCGAACCCAAACACTAGAAACCTCTTCATGCAAATCCCAAGCTCGCATGTGAAGACCACAACAAATTGTCAACTCACAGGACAGTCGCAGAATAGCTGGAATGAGGACTCCATAGGAAGAAGAGTGTTCAAATACATCCTTAGAGTCAGAAGGAAACTCAAGAGCAGAACAGCGGAGTAACTCAATTCCTCACTGGCCATGGGCCTTATTTGAGTTATTTAAACCGCTTCGGATTACATGACAGTCATCAATGCATTGGTGGGACCTTTGGGGACTCAGATCATTACATCTTCAATTACTCGGAGGTAGCCATACTTAACCTTCGGAAACCAGCTAATGAGCATCGTTACGCTTAGGCTAAAAACACTTTCAATAATCAATCTGCCATTAAGCGTTTTAAAGAAATGCACTAATATTTCACCTCTGATTTCCAACAGTTCGGAGCCATGATAATTCCCGCTGCAGTGCCATAGTTGCATGTCATTCAGCATTCCAAATTTCCGGCACTTACGTAGAATTCGTATATTTTCTCATCCCGTATACATTTTCTTATGTCTTCAGAGACAGACTTTGAGGAACTTGATCTAAGACACTAAGAAATAATTTTAGTCGTCGACGGAACTGTTATGTAGTGATTTTAGTTAGTTTTGAAGTATGGATTAATGTGTAGTTAATTGCAGTTATTTGTTAATTAATTATTGAGTAAAATTATATGCATTAATTTATGCTTATTCTAAATTTTTCTTCACGAATTGTATTGCTTATGTTATTGAATCAATTATTTTTATGCGAGTTAAACAGAGTTCTCATTCTTACGTTACGCATTCGATAGTAATAGCTTTCGGGAAAAGGAGACAGTGGGAAATCGGTTGCTTTCTGCGTAATATTTGAAATTTAAAAATACTTCCTTTTTATTCACATGGATGAAATCTATACCTCTTAAAGAGAAAAAATTTACCCTTCTTATGAATCTACTTTCATGACTGTACGTCGCCCCGTTGGAGAATTATGCCCATTTAATTGCTAAAATTGTTGAATTTCGTGTCTAAAAATTTATTCTGCTATAAGGGTCGTTT
>KK112314.1:122811-169336 GCA_000611955.2 Stegodyphus mimosarum
TGCAACTACAATCGATGAGTGTAGCCAATTGCAAGAACAGAACATCTGCAATATTTTCCAGTTCATCACTAAGACAGTAAAAATGAAGTAAGCATATTCAGCGAAATTCGAGAATTCCTAGCATTTTTTGCTTCCCGACATATTTAACTGAATACTCGTAATCTTGTGACGTATAGGTCTATGACTTAAAATGCTGCAATAATAATGATCACGGATTAATGTGAAGCTTTCGAATTTTCCACAGAATTTGACAAAATAATGTTTCACAATTGACAGACGAAGCGATAAATGATTGACATGATGATCTTGTCTGTTTCTTTGTTTAGATTTCAGTGATTTCATAAAGTTCATTTTAATTATACCCTCTTTTTAATAATGAGCCAGTTATTAAGCCAAAAAAAAAATAAAATAAACCAATAATGAAAAATTGAAGTTTGGTTACATTTGAAACTACATAAACAGAAAAATGTGTAGAATCAAATTCTAAACTAAACAAGACATTCTTTATTTTATTTGGTTAATTCATAATTAGCTGTAAAATATGGATGCTAAAAGCATGAACAATTTATGAACTGAGCATATCTTCATACTTCAGAATCTCATCAAAAAGGTAAATAATATTATTAATCAAATTACATTTTAAAATGAATCATATATTTGGTATGGAGGCTGACGTCTTATTGATATAATATCGACAAAATTAGCCGTTTTAATTGCCATAGATGATTTCTAAGCGATTAAACATTGATAATTCATTGACATAATATTGAAATTTTGAAATCTTCTCAATGTTTCCTTAAAGATAATTTTAATTATTTTTGTTTCCTTAATAAGCATCTCTTTCCAACTAACTCCATATAGTTACCAATAACTACCCAAGAGTTGAATAGTGTGAGCTTGTAGGGATATTAGGTACTTTTTGAAAGTATGAGAGATGAAAAATAAGCAATGCCCTCGCCGGGACTCGAATCACGGACCTCTCGAATACGCGTCGAGGGGGCTGACCACTACACCACAAAGGAATGCCAAGAAACCTGGAGAAATACCTTATATACTCCTCACTTTAAAGAGCGACTGGGGATTAAGGGACCCAGTCGACAAATCCTGGTGGTGGAGAATCATCATCCACCACCGTTTTAATTCGGGCGTCATTGTAGACACATTAGGTATTTTTTAAAGTAGGAGAGATGAAAAATGAGCAGTGCCCTCGCCGGGACTCGAACCACGGACCTCTCGAATATGCCTCGAGAGTGCTGACCAATACACCCCGAAGGCATGCCAAGAAGGCGAGAGAAACACCTTATAAGCTTAACTGCCGAAAAGGAAAAAAAAAGCAAAAACATTTATTGTTAAAAAATTTTATGTTCTTTGTGTTTTATGAGAGAATCTCTTCCCAGTTAGCCACAAATAAATAACAATAATTACAAATGCATTAACTGAAGGGAGTTTGATGACCAAAACTTGAAAAAAGAAAACTCTTAAAAATATGAGCTCATGCTTCCTTAATATGGATGTTTTACCAAATAACGTATATAATTATAACATCTTAATTTAATTTAACTAATCAGGTAAAAATTTCAATTGGTGCTTCATTGCGGCTTTCCTTTATGCTTTATTTTTCTTACGCACTCGTTCAGTCCAGAGACTTATGCATATTTCATTAGCAAGTGGTTTAGTAGAAAGTGGGTGTGAGAAAAAATTCTTAACTCTGTAAGTTGACACAGCTACAAGTTTGGCTGCTCTCATGGCTACTCGTGCTTGCTAGCAATTTCGAAAACGCCACTGCTCTACTGAATTAGAATTAGCAGCCGTTAGCCTAGGTGATAAGTTAAAGCTTGATTTAGAATTTAGTTTGCCTGATCCTAGATTTTAGTAGCCTTGGCAGGAAATACTTAGATTATATCCGAGAGAATTCTACGTTCCAGCTTGTATCTCTGCAAAGTCGAGGAGATTCGTGTTCTGCTTTGTATCATTTTAATTTAACCCTCACATGTGGTGAGCTAGGATAAAGTTTATCTCTTGTCTGTTTCCGCTTTCAGAGTTTAGTCAAGCTACAAGTGATAGCTTTCATTTAAATTAAATGAAATTTTAACTATATGTTATGCCGATTATCAAACAAAGTATCAGAAAGATAAGAAGTACGAAGTATAGAATAACGTTAGATCTAACTTCCGGCTACTTTCAGATTGCAAGGCCGCAAAATGTAAATAAAATCGTAATAAAATCAGAAATGTATGCTGTCATACAATCGAGTTTTGGTTTGTACAGCGACTTTTCAACGAACAATGGATATTATCCTGAGGCCGGTAATGGAAGAAAATTGTTTTATTAACCTCGAAGACATAAAATCTGAATCAGTAGAAAACTCCGAGAAATATTTTCGTTGTTAAAAGATGCGGGACTAAAGACTAACACTGAAAAAAATGTAAGATCACATGTATAGAATATAGAATCAAAGTATTTAGGATTTAAAGGAGCGCAAGAAGGGATTAAGACCAATTAGTTGAACATTCTAGCGGTTAAAAGTTTTTCCAACATTTAAGTCGTCCACACACACACACACACACACACACACACACACACAAAAAAAAAAAGTGTCCTTTTTTTTAGGTTCTGTAAAACATTTATTATACAGCACTCATGAATAATTTCAATTTTGCGAAATTATAAAAAACCCTGAGAGAATTAAAAAGGTTAAAAATTCTAGATTTAAATGGTTTGAAGAGGCGAATAAGGCTTTTGAAGAGCAGAAGGCAGAAGTAAGCTTTAATATCGGCCTCAGTACTCTAAGTTCCACATCTAGAAAAGCTGCTTCAAATTTATATGGACTCCTCGAATTACTCTATAGGAATATTTTAATGCAAGCTGGGGATGGGATGCAATAGTATATTTTAGTGGAAAGATAAGCTTGGCAGAAAGACAATATTTCCGAGGTTGAGCGTGAAGTGCTTGCATATGTTTGTAAGGTAAAAAGAGTTCCGGGTTAATTTTAGCGAGAAGCCATTGCCCATTTTTACAATCTTTCTATTTTGACCAAATTAGCTAGCGCGAAAAATTTGGGACTTAAAATAGACAAAAATGGGAAACAATCAGTTGGAATATTTTACAGTCAGTCGTCTAAAACTCAGCGTTCAGACAGCGGTATAAAAGTCATAACTGGTTTAAGCCGAGCTTTATTCCTAGGTGACCAGACCTTGCTACGTTCCAAAAGCTGGTTTAGGGGTTTTAGGGACCTGGTATAAAAGTCGACTAATCAGAGCGAAGGTGCGAAATCTATTAAGCGGGAAAGCTGTAGACACATGTACGCATGCGCAAACTTAGCTCTATTAATTTTCTGTCTTAGACCCTGTTTCGCAAGTGTGAACGAAACTGCGAATCTTATGCCTTATACCTATGTCTCTGTGACATTCATACCATCATCTGAACGGAGCCTTAGATTCTAGAAAAACACTTATTATATAGATTATTACTATTATTAAACGTTTATTACACTTATTAGACAGTTATAGATGGACCTAGAGTTTGAAAAATTCATGTGCTCTGAAAGGATATAAAAAATTACACCTGTGAATGAGACTGCGAATTTTTAGTAATATTTTTGTAAAGATGTGAACAGACCTGGACATAAAGCATTTAAAAATGACCCCGTAAAGACTTCAGACCAATATGTGTTAAAGTTTGCTAAGCGCGAGACGACTAATAAAATGCCAGCAGAGTTGTTTTTCAGCAGAAAAATCATGATCACCTTAGATAAGTTATTTTATGGGCAGGAAAAGGAAACGGAGATCAGGCAAAAAGATATTCATAACTGACGAGGACTTCAAACAAGCTGATAAAATCAGAGTAAAAACAAGAGTTGTATTATAAAAGGCGAAGCGAGCAGATGTAAAATACGAAGACAAGATATTAAAAGTAAACATTACACTTTCATTCGCAGAAATATCAGAAACAAGTATATTTAATGCAAAATTCGATGAGCCATACGTAGTTGTGAATACTAACGAAAACGCGGTGAATATTCCACAGCAAATTGGGTCAGATGATTTTCACAAATAGCTGTCCAAAACAGTGGATCAGTTAAAGGAATACTACGATAAAGGTGATATAATCCTGTTGAGAGAAATCGGAGCTATGTCGGAGTAACGAATGGAATTCAGACAATATGGTTACCTTCATTATGTAATACATATATATATATACAAACTATTAGAAATAATATCGAAAAGCAAAGTTACTAATTGCATGAAAAGGTGCAAATGAAAACAGTAAATGAAAAAGGGTACTTACATCTTTCGCCACAGTGTCGAAAGGGGGTGGTGTAACAAAATAAGTAAATGAATCAACCTGTTTCTGAGCTGATAAAGACACAAATTTGTAAATTTGAATTTAATGTATCAATTCATCACAGAAAATTAATTATAAAAATTTCAGTCGCAGTGCTTTTGTGAGTCCAATCCCTAAAGGCATGAGCGGGTAGAGTAAATCTGCACAGTTTTTCAAGAGAGCAGAAATTGTAAAGAAATAGCATCAAAATTATAAATTTGTTTAAAAATCAATTTAAAAACTAAAAAAGTGCCGATCAGAGTTAGTCTAAATAAAGATCCAAATACGGAGAACTAAAGACGAAGCATGAAACGTAAGACACAATAAATACAGGGTGTTTATAAAGTCCCGGATCCATTTTGATGTTTAATAACTCATAAAATAATGAAGATATAAACAAACTTATGGCATTTATTGATGGAATAACTTATATATTTTCCTTTTCAGATTTCAGTATCTTTACGTTTGTAAATATCGTCTCCGCGTGTGGTTAATTTCAGATCATTTCATTTTCCTGTCCAAATATCTGTACTTTTCTAAATATCGTCTACTTATTAATTGCATTTTTCTCTCATTTGTTTTTGTATGTATTTGTTACTTTTGTATGTGATGTTTTATTTGACAGGATATTAAAGAGAATGCATATACCACAAGAGAAAGCACAGATTTAGTGGTGGTTCATAGAAAAGAAATCCATAATGCAAACACAGAGAAATTGCAGAAGAATTTACCAAAAAGATCCTCCATCCAAAAGCAGCATCTTGCGATGGAAAAAGAATTTTTTATATGGAGATCCAAATCGCCTATGGGGATCTGAAAACCCCCATGAATACCGTGAGGCACAAAGGGATTCCCCAAAGGTTAATGTGTGGTGTGGATTAATTCACCGAGTCATTGGGCCTATCTTTTTTACAGAAAAGACGGTCTCATCAGTCGTATACTTAGACATATTGGAAAACTTCGTATTTCCACAACTAGAAAAGCTTCAGCTACATGTCTTTTTGCAACAAGATGGTGCACCACCTCATTGGGGTACCATCGTTCGTAGTTCTTTAAATGATCATTTTACAGGAAGATAGATTGGGCGAGGAGGTCCAATTCCTTGGCCACCCAGATCACCTGATATAATGCCGCTGGACTTTTTCCTTTGGGGATTTGTAAAGGACAACGTTTGCAGGAGGAGAGTGTCGAACACGGATGACCTAAAAGCCAGAATGACAATCGCAATAGCCTCTGTAGATGCCGACATGCTTGCCGGTACCTGGCGTGAAATTGAATATCGGCTTGATATTCTCTGTGCGACGAAGGGGGCACACGTGGAAGTTCATTGACAAGAGTCATGAAACTTTTTGAGTCTATCTAACCATTTATGTGATTAATTTTAATCTATCTTTATTATTTTTTAAGTTATTAAACTTTAAAATGAGTCCGGGACTTTATATACACCCTGTATAAGATGCAATAAATATAAAAAAGGCGAGAATCAGTTTCCGAAAATGTGACAGTAAAAGCAAGAATTTTTTTGAAAATAAAACTTTTGAAAGCTATTGAACAGAATTCTAAATAATGTAGAATAAATTAAAAAGAAATGGTAGGGTACTGAGTAAAAGCAAAAATAAACCTTGCGTTCTGAAGAAAAGGGAGGAGTTAATCCTAATATGTGCTTTGTTATAAATTCAAATTGAGCTGTTTAATAAAAGTTAAAAGAGATTGAAAAATCTTTCTAAAGCAGCATTAAACATGGTGTAGAAGAAAAATGAATGTATTATAAAAGGAAAAATTTTAAACCAGTGATTTGCCTGGATTATACATCCGTAAAACTGCAATCATGCTTACATGCATCCGCTAAAAGATTAAACTGAACTTACTGGATAGGTCGGTGCAGTTGATTGAATGAAAAAGTTGTAGTCTTAAGTGTCAAAATTAAAAATTATGGTATTTTAGTAATCATAACAAAATCATAGTAAGTAATGTAAAAACCTTTTGGTATGTAAAAAATAATAAATGAGATGTTTTAATGAAAACTAGACTGTGTCTAATAAACGTCAGCAAACATCTTTTGGAAATAAGCTAGTATTTGTGAATGCAAAAAAGGAATTCAGTCTAACATTACAAATTATAGGTAACCTTAAAGAGTAAAAAGCAAGATAACGATAAAAGTTGTACTTTGTAACAGATTATAGAACTCACTCCAACGGACTTCCTTGAAACTTAGAAGCTGAAGTAGGCTGAAGGGGAAAGGTAATTAAACGGTTTAATCATAATTAAAAACTAATATAAGAATTTTGAGAAGTATTCCTGGTTTAAAAATGTTAATAAACACCCAAAATTTACCGCCATAATAACATAGTTTATAGGGCCTATCATGATAATAAATTTATTGGTCAAAATAATTTTTAGATTGACAACTGTAATTTAGCAAGTTGGTTTTCAACAAATTTATGTAGAAATTTGTTATCTGTTACTACTATAATTAATAAACTATCACAAAATCATTATTGTTATTACATATGTGTTTAACTCTTTTGTTTGATCAATACTAATGTTTGCAATGATTTTTCTGGAGATGATAGAATGCCAGTTAACTCTTTGAGGGGCAAGAAAAGGCAATTAACTTTTTCAGCAAAGCTCTTGTTTTATTTACTATATCAAGTGTTACAATGAAATTATTTGCGACAATTACACATATTTTATCCTAGACGCGTGAAAAAAATGACCACCTCTGGTGGCTAGTGTCAGTGACCACCACCCACAGAACACATCCCTACAAATCAGTCTCTGTGGTACTCTATTACAGTTTTTCTTTTTCAAGCAGAGTGCAACTTTGCATGTGCTGCATTTCCACACTGTTCTTACAGGCTTTTTCTCGGTGCTGCAGAATGCACATCGTTGTGATGTTGTCTTCGATGGCTGATGCTTATTTTCTTGAAGAAGAATTCCTGCATCAAATGCTGGCTTATGTTTCTTGATTGGCTTGTGTTTCTTGAATGCCATCTAGTGAGCTACATAGGAACTTCAGAATTGGTGAAAACCACTCACACGAGTGAGTAAGACGTTCAATAGAAAAGGTGGTTACTGTAGGTAACCACCGTCCTTAAAAGAGTTAATTACCTTAATTATATTAAAATTGAATTGTTTTACTTTACCAAATTAAATTATTTAGTTGAGTTTGTAAATTTGCAGGTTTAAATAATCTATTTTGGTGTCACCATTGTTAGTTTTGTTACTTTTAAGGTATTTAGGATAGATGTCTTGTTTTTCATTTTCATTGTAATTATTAACAGAAACGACGTTGTCTCTATATCTGTAATTAAAACTGTAAAGTGGTTTGTGGTAGTTATTAATAAAATTATATTCTTTAATGAAGAAGAAAGTATTACAAATGGCAGTTGAATAGTTGGTACCCGTAGGAATACCATTAATATGTAGATATATTTTATTTTGATATTTTGTGAAAACGAATACATTTTAGAGGAGAATCTCATTATCGAAATAAATTGAATTTTTAATGCAGTGAAAAAGTTGTAATGTTTAATTAAACTATTGTAAATTAAGTTGTAAGGTGGTGTATAAAACTTCAAAATCGTAGAAATTAATATCGTAAATTTGCTGTTTGTTAATGGTTTTAATAACATTCTGATTAGTGGTGATAAACCACTTGTTCTGAATTTAATCTTATTGGCGATAACCCACTTGTTATGTAGTTTAATTTAGTTTGCTTCTAGACCTCAGTACAAATGTTTTTAGAATTTTGGTGAGATTAACAGCTATTCCCTTTCTTAAAAATTTTCATCCAATTAGCTATAAACCTGAATATGATTGGATTCATGTGGAATATGGAATAAATATAAAGTAAAACCAGTTGAAAATATAATCCAATTATGCACTGATAGCTGTAACATTTGGTGGTAATACTGTAAAATAAAAATAAAACCTTACAATCCATTCCATTTACAACCCAATATATACATATATATACACACACGCTTACGTATCGCATCTTATTGCCAGTATGTATACTTATACGTAACGTAGTTAAGTTAATATTGTTCCATTGTTGTAATTCACTCTCTATCAAGTTAGCATATCATCGGATCTCGTCTGCCATCCAGACACTGAATTGTGACAGGGTATATGTATTTTGATTCCTTCGGCTGCTATAATATTAAAATTCTTTGAGACGCCACGTTTAGAACAAAAGTCATCTCGACAATTTCAAAGTTCGTGTTAAAGTTTGTAATGTAAAAGTAAATGTTGCTGGCCACGAGAGGGCGCAGCTTTTTCATTTATGTTTAATGTTTTTGTTACCACTTTGCGGAGTTTTTAATTGAGATGTAGTGGCAATTAAAGAAAAAAAAGGACGAACGTTCTTATGTGGGCAAACGAATTGTAAGTAGCTGTAAACAAAATTTTACATGTTCTAAAATGGCAAAGAATTGCGCGTGTTCTGTGGATTTCTTGAAAGGTAGGCCAAAAGGTTTCCTTATCAAACATTGCTAGATATTTAAGGTAAAGTTAAAAAAATATAGCATAGAAAATAAGCAAAAGCTCGTGATTAATATTTTGAGTATTCGGGTCAGCAAATAAAGTCACAGGTGTAAGCAATGGATTGAGGCTAGATAAGTTTTTAAAATTAAGTGAAATTGAGAAACATTGTTAATTGTAACTGTAAAATAGCAGGGACCATAACAG
Organism: Stegodyphus mimosarum; assembly: GCA_000611955.2. NCBI lineage: Eukaryota > Metazoa > Arthropoda > Arachnida > Araneae > Eresidae > Stegodyphus > Stegodyphus mimosarum. The sequence goes on from KK112314.1 coordinate 131,827, forward strand.
CAGTTGTTCTTTGGCGCACACTGTGTTTTCAGGTGAAGTATTGTTGTAATTGCAACACTTTCCAAATCAGTGAATGTACTTGGTAGCATAATGCGACATAACGCTTTAAAATTCCTCAAAGATTCTGTTAAAAGATTTTTAATATCTGTACAATTCGAAACATTTGCTTACGGATTGATGTTTGGATGCTGTTTGTGGAAAAAAAATAATATTTTACTAATTTCATATATCGTAATGTTTTCATTCTTTGGTATTTTTACTGATTAAGCGTTAGTTAATCGATTTAATACTTATCTGATAATTTAACTACAAATGTGAATTAAAATCAAAATGTATCATTGCACAGAGGGGTTTTACATGTTTTTAGAGCAATTTCGGCGAAGAATTTAAAAAACAAAGAAAATAGTTTAGAATAAACATTGCTGGAAACAGCTTTTTTGTTATTATTTGAAATAAGAAATATCGTCTGCTACTTTTAAACTTATTCTTCTTTCAAAATATCGCATGTAAGCAAGCTGCATGGATTGAAGAGTTCGAAGCTTTCCGAAGAGAAATATTCCTATGTCATAATAGAGAAATGTTCTGAAATGAATAGTGTTAAAATTTGTATATGCAAAATAAGCAACATGCTTAACCGGAGGGAGCAGAACCGTTAATAGTTACTTCTACATGGAAAGAAGACTTCAAACGGATACTCGAAAAAGCTGACGCAAAAATCAATTTCAGTCTTTAAATACATCTGTAGCAACTGTAAATAAAATAATAAATCAAGAATTACAGTTTAAAAAACTAGAAAATATAATGTTCACCAGCGTTTACCGAAGCAAATGGCTCAACGCAGAATTATATATAGGATGTCAGTCAATTACGATGCTGGCTTTTAGCCCAGAAAAATAGCTGTTCGGATCGAACATTTAAAAAAATACTCTTTGAATTTTAAACGTTAATTAAACTGCCTCTAAGTCGTTCTAAAAGTGTGCAAACACGTTTTGTACTTGAGATAAGAAGTACTAATATAGAACACTATTTGTTCCCTTTTCCTACATTCAGTAATTTGCAAATGATCAGATGAATTTCAAGAAGATTTTTGAATATTTTGAGAGTTAGAGAGAAGGGAAATTTAATACAATCTGCTTTATGATTGTGAAGAGAAATCTGAATCATCAAATCCTTTCACTATAACATGACGAATTTCTCATGGAGTTATTAATAGATTTATTCCTTGGAAATGTTACTTTGTTGTATTTTGAAAGGAATGAAGGATACGGAAATTTATATTATAAGAAAAATAATAAGGGAATTAGATTCTTCAGTGCTTTTAAGTACTAATTATGAGAACAAAAATTTATTAAGAGTTTCATGTAAATCGTTTTTAATTAGTTTCATTTGAAATCGGTTTGTCGAAACTGACTCCTGAAGCTCAAACACGTAGGCGGACAAATAAAAGACTTACTTAACAAGGTATCTCAGCTTTCAGTCTGCCAACAGTTATTATGCTTATTTTTTGCATGTATGCCATGGAGAATTTCACTGCATAAGGTAAATAAATCAATGACGGAAAGCGTATTAACCTACTGCTGTACTCGAGCTATAATTAATTTGAAACAGAGGGATGGAAGTAACATATTCTGCAAAGACATTCGGCAGAAACCATCACTTATTAGACATAAATGGGAGAACTGTTAATAAGTCATGGAATAAATAGCTCATTAAAATTTATATTTGCTCATTTTTACCCATTTGCCTTTCTAATTCCTATTTTAAAGTCTTAATTGAGTTAATCAATAATGTTTTCCATAGATACAGATTAATTAGACTAGATTATTAGCATACTGGGATTATCTCCATAAGAGAAGGTATGACGTCGTGGAGGAGTTTATATGGGAGCCTGGATCGTATATATACTATTACGCACAGGAAAACCATTAAACCTTCTATGCAGCCAGACCGTTCTTCGGAACTTAAAGCTAAATCGAAGTCTAAGATTGAGTTCTAAAGAATTTAAAATTCAAAGTTTCATTTTTTTCATTTAGTTTTCTATAGTTTCTATATGTTCGAACAGTAAATGCAAAAATCTTCAGCTGTGGGAAGAAAACGATGAAGAGAAAACATGTGCTCACGCAATAACAACAAACAAAAACTTCGCGAAAATTCCAGATTAAGAAGAGAAAGCAAATCCATTGGTGCTATTTGTTGACAGAAAATGAAAACGATTATAAAAAAATCTGATGTGTACACCATATGACTTCCTTCTACGGAATATTAAATTATACGCATTTTGCATTTCATTTAAACTTATTGGATGGAATTAAATCTACTTCTTCGATAGCGCATAAACCACAATAGAATAAATGTACTCTTTAAAATTCACTACATTTGATTACCATACCATGGCTCTAGGTTCACTTAACAGAGTTACATCTCATTCATTGCCGCCCAACCGGTATAGCGGTTAGCGTCGCTGACTGCCGTGCCGAAAGGCCTGGATTCGAATCCTGGAGAAGGCATGGAAATGTATAATGTCGGTGCGGCATAGCGGTACTTTAAATATGCGGCGAACAGAAAGTTCTCTTGTGTGTAGTTTGGTGGAAGGGGAGAGGGGTGGGAGACTCTTGGACCCGTCCCTCCGGGGTGCTCTCTATCAAAATTTGGGAAGGAACTGAGCCAAATCGAACTGTCACCTGTATGGTGCTCAAGGCTGTTGCCAACGACAGGCGTAACCTTGCGCTCCTTGCCACGAGGAAATTCATGGACTTGGACTGAGTATATGTCAGACAAGTGAGCATAAACAACATCTCCTTCATTTTATAATTCAGAATGCACACAAATTATGCATATCATCTGAAGAATTATCTAATCGTTGCCACAAGTTCTTTTCAAATACTATAATAAATCTAAAACGATGTATAAAAGAAATTAACCCCCCCCCAAAATAAAATAAAACAGTTTTTCACAGACTATTCAATAATTCTCATTCAATTAATTGAGTTCTCACTTAGCGACATGGCAAAAATACATTAAAAACTCAAAATATCTATATTGAAAATTAGGAAATAAATCTTGAATACTTATTTCCTCGAATGAATTCCATAATGGATTAAGCATGATTTAATTTGCAATAATAAAAGGAGGTGTTATCTTTATTGTTGCGAAACTTAGTTTCTCTAGATTAGCAACAAATCCACTATTCTCCTAAGTTTCAAAGGTAAACAAATAAGGCTGCCATGAGAAAAATGATTAGGCTTAGCCGCACTTAAACAAATTTTTAATTATTCATAATTCTACTAATCTTGCATGCAGATTTACTAAAGGCATAAAAACCTTAACCGGAAGATAAGAACAACATAATTCAATCAAAAGCAAAAAATGCACAATTCACCAACATATAAGAATAAAAACCTGAGCTCATTGAGCAGAGTAACAGAGTGAATAGATATATCCCCTCTGTTATTCTATTTATGTACACTCTTAGACAAAAAAAAAAAAAAAAAAAAACGACGCACCACGACGCACCGAGAAGATATTAAGCAAATTGGACACAAATTGACATGCATACAGGTTTCGACGAAAAATGTAAACTTTTACATTTTGGCTTCCAATGAATGAACGATTGTCACTACAGCACATCTGATTTGCGCAACTGGCAGGATTTCCAGGTCATAAATTCTTCACGAATTTCCTTCCGTGTACTCTGGTAGACAGTAATTATGTCTCGCATACAGCTGCGCGAACGATATGCCCAGATGTCAGAATTTGAGAGAGGTCGTGTAGTTGGGTTCAGAAGCCGGTTGGCCTTATCGGCGAATAGCTGGACATTTGAGCAGGAGCGATGCCACTATTAGACGATGTTGGCAGGAATGGGTGAACCATGGCCGCACACAGTGTCAAGAAGGAAGCGGTAGGCCTAGAGAAACGACAGAACGTGAAGACCGAGCAATCGTCACAGCGGCACTCACAGCCCCAGATGCTTCATTATCATCGATTGTACGTGCAACTAGTGTTTCAGTGACCGCAAGGACCATTTATAGACGGCTCACAGAAAGGGGGCTGAGGTCACGGCGACCCTTGCGCCGACTACCATTGACCTCTGTACAACGTCTGGTCCGTTTGCAGTGGTATCGGGCCCATTCGCACTGGAATGTCAGTGACTAGAGTAGAATAGTCTTCAGTGATGAGTCCCGCTTCGAACTGAGCCCCGATGATTAACGAAGGCGAGTCTGGAGACTCCCCGGACAGCGGTGTGATACCAACCTGACTGCCTTCCGGCAGACAGGCCGACAACCAGAAGTGATGGTCTGGGGTGCCATTTCATTTCATAGTAGGACCCCTTTGGTTGTCATTCGTCGCAACCTTACAGCACAGCGCTACTTCGACGAAGTTCTAAGGCCCGTTGTGTTGCTTTTCATGTCACGCCACCATGGGCTTACATTTCAACAAGATCATGCCTGCCCCCACACTGCATATGTTTCTATAGCTTGCCGAAAATAACCTTGGCCAGCAAGGTCGCCGGATCTCTCTCCTATTAAGCACGTTTGGAGCATTGTGGCCAGGGCCCTCCAACCAGCTCGGGATGTTGACGATCTAACGCGCCAGTTGGACAGATTTTGGCACGATATCCCTCAGGAGGACATCCGCAACCTCTATCAGTCGATGCCAAGCCGAATAACTGCTTGCGTAAGGCCAGAGGTGGACAAACGCGTTACTGACTTTTTCACTTTGTGAAGCTCTATCACTTCAATAAATCATCCAATTTTTCTCAAACTGTAATCATTTGTTTTTCTGTACATGTACATTACTTCTACGGATTTTCTTCCCATTCGGATAACTCCTTTTTGGTGCGTCGTTTTTTTTTGTCTAAGAGTGTATATATATATATATATATATATATATATATATCTATACATATAAATATATATTTATGTATATATATATATAATTACATAAATTTATATACTTTTGCTACTGCCGATTGCACCCAAAATAGGAAGCGCACATCTACATGTTATAGCAGTCCTATATACAAAATTTCAACGTTCTGAGGCTACTTGCGTTTGAGTTATGTGAGGTACATACATACATACGTACATGCGTACGCACAGACGCCACTAAAAATCTCTTCAGAATCCATTTTAAATCAGTTTTATAATTTTTTTGTTAAAAAGAGGACTTTTATTCTGTCTGCATGTACGAATGTCACTCAAGAACATCGGTAAATGCATTCGGTGGCGGTCATAGATATTTTCGTTGGAATATCAAACCCGAAATTTTTGGCGATTACAATACTTCCTTTTTACTTCGTACAAGGAAGTAATAACTTCTTATAAAGCTGAATGTAAAGACGGATTAAAGATGAAAGAATTTTATAAATTTAAAATGCCTCTAATAAATCTAAATCGCGGCGGAAGATGTTTTTTAATAATTTTGGCTGTATAGAAACGAAAAATGTTGCTTGCTCCACCAGGAGTGTTGGACAGTAAAATATTTACAAATTTCTTACACATCTTTTGCTTTTTAGTCATAAATTTCAAGACTGTCCTGGTTTGACCAATGCATGTTAAGCCGCACGGGCAAGGAACACTGTTAGTACTTCAGGAATTTATCCGGAGTTGGGCTATAAATAACGAACTTCGAATTTTATTGATAGAAGAAAAAAAACCGACAGTTAAACGTTTGTAAAATGCGTGCAAATTTACAACTAATGTAGGAAAAAAATGAATGCATACTGGATTCTTATAATCTCTGAAAACGAGAGCATGTTTTTTACTGTGCTGAGAGGGAAATATTTTAACTGATTGGTCAATAATACGAGGTTAAAAATCCCTGTCAATATAACAGCTCTTAAATAACTGAGATATTAATCAATAGCTGATTTGGAGGAGTAAACTTCAAGTCATGAAAACGGAAGAATAAAATGAAAGAGACTTCTCTTTAATGAATGACAGGATTCGAAGTGTGGTGAAAGGCAAACAGATGAAGGTTTACGATACTGAGTAAGTATTGGTGGTAGATATATTACATGCAATCAGAATGCTAGAAACGAAAGGGAACTGGATGTCTCAGATTCAGAAATGAAGTGGACAGAAGGAACATTTGAATCCATTATTGAGAAACGTTTACTTCAATCTTCTTTATTACCCTCCGTCAAATAGAGGAAAAGTATCTTTTGCTTAACGGAACCAAACTGGAAAGTTTAATATTTCAAGTTCTTTGGATTCACGTGGTGCTTTGGATTCATAATAATCCATGTACTAGATATCAGCCAGAGTAAGCTGAGAGGATTTCCCATAGCTAATCCCTTCAGTCTAGTGGCAATTAACATTTTGGAAAACAAATTGTATTTATTTGAGACAAAGTAAGTGAAATTAAATTTTCAATTTTGTTACAGGAATAATGAAATCCTAGAAGACTAGTTTCTAATTATTTAAACGCATTATCTATTAGAATATTAGTGAATAAAGACTTTATATCAAATAAAGTCATTATGAAATTTCTAGGAGAAATGTTTTCGAATTTATTGAGACATTTTATTGAAATTTTTAAGCTATGAGTTTTATTGATTAGTATAGAAGAAAATCTGGGAATTAAATATTTAGCTAAAGGGTAAGAGGCGATACATAAATTTGATACAATCGGTCGGGCAGAATGAAATACCGCTTTTGTTGAACGGCGGGAAGAGCATGCAATCTGACACAATTTTCAGTAGGTGGGATAATTTTTTTTGAGTGAATCGAAAAGATTTATAGTGATTTAACTCGCAGATTCTATTTTTGAGAAGACTGGCAGACATGGAACTTTTCGGATCAGATTATGGACCTTCATCTGAGAGTTTAGCGACACCCTAGATGTAAGTAATTTTGTCCATGGCGACTATTTGGTCAGCTTTGTCTTCCTTTGAAATGATTATACCAGGGCTAGAATGATTTTCCTATAAAGCAGCTTCTTTTCTAGAGCTTAGATGATTTACAAATTTATTCTTAATATTCACATTAATTTAAAAAGGTGCCTAATTATTTCGTTCCGTGCACTGAATTTGAAAGCCTTCTCAATGGGAGCCAAAATTTGTGGAATAGAAGGTTTTGAGCCTTGTGAGAAGTTAGAATTATACCTGAGAATTCCGTTTTTTTTTCTCATAAACTAACGTTAGAGGTATTTACTACCGTATTACTATTAAAGTGTAACGTCATATATTCTTTGCTAATATAAAATGTACCCGACATTGAAAGACTGTTTAGTGAATTATAGAGTAGGGGGGGATGTTTTGGTGGTCACTGCTGTGGGAGTGACAAGCAGGTTACCCTGAGTCGAGTGGCTGCAGGTGCTTATCTGACTCCTGATAATGATTAGGTAATGTTGCGAGGTTACGTAATTCTTACTGCATTTGAAACTCAAAACACATTTAATACCTTTACGAGAAGCTCTTTACACACACACATATAATACATAGATAGCATAAATAGGTATTTAAATGAATTCTAGTCCTCGCAGTGTGAGGAGTCTGCTACGAAGGTCTCTCTAGTCAGAGTTCTGGAGCGTTCTTCTGGTGTTACTCCGATAGCGAAAATCTTCAGACTGAATTAGCCACGCCTCCTTAATTTTACAGTAGCATTTTACATCCTCTGATTCGTTATATCGTTATATATTCTCTGATTCGTTATATATTCGTATCTGGAACGATATCAGAGGAAAAATCAGATCATTGGTTCGTCACCCCTCCTGAAATTGAGAGGCTTTGACGACAGACACTCTACAGAACGTTGAAATCTCCTGACACTAGTCATGAAGTTACGTCTCTGCGATGTCAAACACATGTCGTGTGACACGTCGTAAAGGCTGGAAGCAGTGAATTGCAGGGACCGCACACACGATTTACTTATCTCTGCGTGTTCCGCCGCAAGAGTATCATAAGTCTTTAAAAGTAAAACAAAATTTGGAGAAGGGTGTATAGAAACTTTTATTAACTCAAATAAAGTTTGTTGGCACTCAAACAGGCTGTAGTTTCTTCGTGGAGAGAGTGGGACGGTTTCTGTGCGCTCCGCTTTTCGTGCTATTACCAAAGGAAGTTTTTATTTTCAGATGACCAAAACAGTTGCAACGGATAGCTAACATTATAAGGATCACGTGGATCCTAATTTCTGACTGTGTGAGCATTACTTAGTTAATTACGGATTAATTAAGTTTTCTACATATCGCTCAACGGAGCTAACCCTGAAGGATATTTTGAAGCGACTGCTGAGGTGCTGCTGCCAGCCGACACCCATTGTCTCTTATACCATCAAAAAGAGAAGATCCTAAGGATTCATTTGAAACTGATTTCAAGTTAATTGGATAATTAGCGGCGGAGCAATTAATTTTTAAAGCTTGCGTATGAAAACCACGTGGTCCCCGTGACCCCTGATCTTTCAGTGAACTCCAACGGTCAACCGGACTTCGGCGACCCCCCACCGCTTTTGGTATCTTATCTTGGTATCTTATCAATCTACAAAAAGGGAAAGAAGGACTGGAGTTTTAATTTCGTAATTACTAATTAAGCCCCTAATTAGCATAGCTCTCTGGAACTTTCAGTTTCGCTCATCTCTTGAGAGGAGGATTACGTGTATATAATTTTCAGGATTTTTCGACGAGCATAACCGGAGTTAACAACTTTATTGTTCTTACTCTGGACTTGGATTAATTACATTCTCGCAACGGTATTTCCGTGCATAGTGTTTACTAACAAAGTGCAGTGTTGTGGGACAATAATTGAAGTACACAGTATCAACAGCAGTTTTAATACAGAAGAAGAACAGATGAAATTTAGCAACCCAAGGTAGTCGAATTAGCATAAATTAAGATCCTAATTAATATCTAAAGTTCAGTTTCAATTAACAGTCTTATATTACATGCACGTTATTCTCTACACATTGGGAAAGTTTAACATGATTTAGTAGTTTATTCAAGTGTTCTAACTAAAGACTCTTAAGTTGTAGATAAAGTCATACTTGATTTAATTAACTTAATTAATTAGCTTAATGAAGATGTTGTTCTTGTAATTTCGTTTTAACAAGTGGCGTTGTAGTGTTAGATAACAGTTTCTGGTTTGCCCAATAGTTTGAATGTATGTATGTTAAAGTAGGGCAGACTGGTATTTGTGTACCCCTAATTAATTAACATAATTAAGATATTTCCTAAGTGAATTTGTTTGGGTTGCGCTGTCGTTCTATAGAAACAGTTGACAGGTATAGCCAATAGTTCGAATATATGATAAATAGGGCATTTTTTCAATTGTGAGCGCGTAATTAATTAACTTAATTAATTTACCTAATAAAGAATTTCTATGTGATATTGTTTTGACAGCGTTGCAGTATATAGTGTAACGTGTTTGTTTTAATGCCAATAGAATACATATTGCTTAAGTTTTTAATTGATTTTAACTGGATTTTAATTGAATCTTTTATCATATATTGCAATTTAAATTTTTCACTGTCACATTGTGTCATATCTTGTCACACTCTGATCTTATTGTAATATTTTGACTTTCATATAACATATTGACCAGTTAATGCTAGTAGTACACATATTGCCTAATTTTGTAATTGATTTTAATTGAATTTCAATTGATTTTATTGTCATATATCGCATCTGAACTTCTCAGTGTTTTATTTTGTCACATACTGTCACTTACTGATTACTTTGTCACATCTGACTTTCATGTTACAAATTGACCACCTAATGCAAGCAAACAGTATGAGTGTGTAGTGTAGGTTTCTAAATTTTTACTCATTCTTTTTTTTTTTTTTTTATTGAATTTTGATTTTTCACTGTCACAGCCTGTTGTATAGTGTCACACACTGATCGCATTGTCACATTTTGACCACGTACTGTAAGCAATTAGAATAAGTGTATAGTTTAGGCTATTACAGCAAGTGTTTACATAGCAAAGTTAATAGTGTTTATGTGTATAGTGTGTATACAGTGAGCAGCGTAAAGAGAATAGTGCATATAGGGCAAGTGAATACCGCATATGATAGTGCAAGTGATTAGTGCATATTCATAGTGCAAGTGTACAGAGTGCAAACAGTGAATTGTGCATTATAATAGTACAAATGAATAGTGCGCACGTAGTGAATAGTGCAAGCGATTAGTGATTAGTACATAATAATAGTGCAAGGTGAATAGTGTGCAAAAAGAGGACGACGCAAGTGATCAGTGCATATTAATAGTGCAAAGTGCCTAGTGCAAGTGAGCAGTGTGCTTAGTGAATAGTGCAGGAGAATAGCAATCAAGGTTTACATGACTAGTGCAAGTGTGAATATTACCAGTAAACATTGTATATGCGAATTGTGCTTTAAGTATTTAGTGTCACAACAAAGTGTGTCTCTGTGCATTAACCGTATAACATATTAATAGTGCAGATAAGTTCGATAGAGCTTCGTCAAAGTTAATAGTCATATTAGCTATCTGCAAGTAAAGTAGATAGTCTGTGAGTATAGTGTCTGTGCGAAAAGGGATCAGTCACACAGTGCGGCGTAAGATTTCGTGCAATAGTGCTAACAGTGTGCTAAGTGTGTCAAGTATTTATAACTTTACCAAGTGTGACACAAGTGTCATCTCAAAGAGCTAAGTGCCAGTGTTTATAGTTTTTTTCTATTTTAAGCGCATAATTGCTCAGTGCTGTGTTCCACTCTGACATGACACGTCCGTCAACTTTACCAGACGAGGCAGAAACTACCCCACAGGTTAACCTGAACACGGTGGTATTGCTGACGTCTGAACTCACACACGAAGAACGAATTGCAGCTCTAGCTAAAGATATCAGACTAATTGCCGATACTCATAGAGGAGGCAGACACGTTCTTCCCCAAGACTTAAGGGACAGGCTTAAGCAGTCACTGGAAGTGTTACAAAGCTTGGCGATCCAAGGTCCAAACTGCAGTCCCAAATCGCCAACACACGAGACAGGTACTAACACATCTACCTTTGTCTGTTGCGCTTTAGAGCACGTCCAACACAGAGCAGGACCAAGTGATACAGCATCATCAAGCCTTTTCACTGACGAAGAAACGGCTGTAATTCCCCAGGTGCACATCCCAAGCACTTATGCGGAGGCGGCAAAGCTGATCCAGAAGCCCAGTCAGACTAAGAAGCCCAGCATCCATACTCTGCTGATCTATCCAGCTCATAACTCCCAAGGAACAGGCAAAGATCTTAAAGCCACCTTGAACGAAAAATTCCCCCTTCCTACCCTAGGAGTTAAAGTTAGTACAATAAGGAAAATCCAAAAAGGAGGACTGGCAGTCGACTGCCCTACCAAAGAAGATCTCTTAAAACTAGCCGATACATTAGGAAGTGAAGAAGGTCAGAAACACGTGCAGACAAAACTCCCAGAAAAAAGGCAACCTAGGGTTGCAATACGCGCAATACCGCCAGAGGTACAGAAGGAGGAGATCGAAAGGACTCTAGCTTCGGAATTTGGCCTTACTAAGCCCACAGCAAAGGTACTGTACAGACTGAAAGAAGGACGAAATGGAACAAAGTGGATCATCCAATGCGAACCAGCGGCATACGACAAGCTTATGCAATTCAAAAAGATCAGCTTCGGATGGAGAGTCTACCGAATCTCAGAGTATTTCAGTACGCGACGGTGTTATAGATGCCAGGCATTCGGACACCTGCAAAGTGAATGCAAATTCAAGCAACACTGCGCCTTCTGCTCAGGAAGTCATAGCGTTAAGGAGTGCAAAGCCACCAGACCAACTTGCATCAACTGTGCTGATTTTAACTTCAGAACACGCGGTAACATCAATACAGCGCATGCAGCATACACAGCCTCATGTCCGACGTACGCAAGATATGTTGAGCGACAACAACGTAACACAGCCTACTAACCAACAGGTTAATTCTGACAGCAGAAACCAACAGTTATCCTCAGCATCAAATAACTCCACGACTACACAAGCAATCTGCTGCACACAGATAAATCTGCAAAGAGCAGAGGTTGCCACAGCACAGTTGATACAGCATGCAACGGAGCATTCTGTAGACTTCATGATGATACAGGAGCCATACTGCCGGGAGGGATGCATTGCAAGTTTCCCGATAGCATGGAAGGTCTTTCAGGCAAAAGCAAGTAATCAGGATCAAGCACCCAGAGCGGGTTTAATATGTTGTAACCCGGCCTGGAATCCGCTGCTAATTAAACAGGACAGAGACTTTGTTGCAGTTTCGGTCGTGTTCAAAAACGCACAAATGATTCTTATATCTGCGTACTCCTCTCCAACAGACCCTATTGATAATTTCGTAACTAATGCAACTCACGTCCGGTCTAAATGCCCTTCAACGCCACAAGTCTATGGATGTGATCTCAATGCACATCATGTGAACTGGGGATATCAAGACATCACTCCTAAAGGACAAGTGCTAGAGGACTTTTTAACAGCAAACGACCTACATCTGGTCAATACCAGCGGCGCGCCACCCACGTATGACAATACCTACTGCAAAGGTTGGCCAGATGTCACCCTGGCAACAGGTACGGCTCTATCGCAAATACAGGACTGGAAAGTTAGTGACGAACTAAGCTGTTCGGATCACCGCTACATTACCTTCACTATCAAATGTGACACCAGCATCTGCATTTTAAAACGTTTCAAGTTACCAAAAGCCAAAATCCCTCCTCTAACAAAAGCCTTCTCCATGTTATTAACAGCAGAAGAGGAGGCACTAAAAGCCTATAATAGCAAAAATGAGATGGAAGAATTTACAGCACACCTCTTGAATAATATAAAGACTATCTGCTCTAATCTGCTTCCGACACGAGCTGCCAAGAAACTCCACAGCATTTCCTGGTGGAGTAAAGATCTCAGGCAACAGCGTCAGAAATGTCGTGCTCTAAGACGCAGAATAAGAAAAGCAACCGACGAGGATACCAGAATGCACTATTTATCAGTTTTCCGTAAGGAAAGGGCAATATATAAAAATAACATCCTCGTTGCAAAGATAACAAGTTGGAGAACCTTTTGCACACAGAATAGCAATCCATATAGTGTCCTTCACAAACTATCTACTAATAAGATATACCAGCCATCACAGATCTTCGCCCACCCCTCTCTTACAACAGACATTGCAGGAGATACAGCTGCCACCTACCTTGATGCACTGTTCCCGAAAGATGACCCTGCACAGGACACATTGGAGCAAAGGGCGATACGTGCAGATACAGCACTTCCAGCAACTCCAGCCGACGAGCCCTTCAGTGTCCCGGAAATCAGACAGATCTACCGCCATATCCCTCTCAAAAAGGCACCGGGACCTGATGGCATTGATTACAGCATCCTTAGAATAGCATACAAAGCAAGACCATCCTTCTTTACCAAATTCTTCAATCAGCTCTGGCGCCATCAGGTCTTCCCTCGCGTTTTTAAACAGGGACAGGTCGTCCTATTCTTAAAAAAGAATAAAGACGCAGAACATCCGCGCTCCTTCAGGCCAATATGTCTATTATCCTCCCTAGGGAAGATTTATGAGAAGTTAATAGTCAATAGACTCAGATTTCACCTTCACCGCAGCCACTACCTCAGCAATAGACAATTCGGCTTTAGAGTTGGAAAATCCACCACCCATGCTTTGCACGCTATTTTAGAGGAAATACAAAGAAACAGATCGAGAAACCTGCACACTGCATTCATCTCGCTGGACCTCCAGAGTGCCTTTGACACACTCTGGTGGCCGGCAATCAAGCAGGCACTCAGGAAAGCGCAATGTCCCATCAATCTCTATCCCCTGCCATCTACAGGACAGAAGTTTCCTAGTAACCCATAACAACGGAGTTACAACTAAACACCAAGAAAGAGACTGCCCGCAGGGCTCGTGTGCCGGGCCAATCCTTTGGACGATTACTTTCAACGCGATCCTGGAGGCAACTTGGCCGCGACACACGTCAATCGTCGCATATGCTGATGATGCCGCATTGTTAGTACGAGGAAGAACCCGCGACGAGCTTGAGAAGAATGGCACCGAGTCTTGTGCACTCTTTGCAAAACTCTGCGGCAAACTTAAACTTCAATTATCTATTGAAAAGTCCTGTGCTCTGATCATACCGAAGCAAAGAGCCAACCTGAGACGCAAACCATGCATCAAATTAATGCAGAGGAACATTAAAATCAATAACACCTTGAAGTACCTTGGCCTTCTATGGGACAACAAGTTAACATGGATCCCTCATCTCCAAAGTATTAAACAGCGAACTTCTGAAATAGCAAGGAAAGCTCGCTTATTTCAGGGGCGAAACTGGGGTCAAAACCCCCACATCCAGAAAATTCTTTATCTGACGGTCTCTGAGAAAATAGCTCTTTACGCTTCAGCAATATGGGCCAATCCGATGAGTTGTAGGAAAGTCAAGCAGCTGGGCACCATACAACGACCTTACGCCTTACTCTTGTGTAAGGCCTATAAAACAACGGCCACAAGCGCAGCAGTCGTACTATCTGGTATAATGCCACTGCACATACGCGCGGAGACTGAGGCTGCTTACGCTACGGTTACCCATTTAAAAAAGGATGCTACCTTTTGTGGACACACATATAGTCCAGTCCAGTACGAGCACCCAAGGAACCCTCTGGAGACGCACCCGGCGCATAAGGGACGAAACGTAAGAATTCAGGTCAGCAAAAGTGGCGAGCAAATCAACATACAGGATCCACGGTACCCCACGCAGTACTATACAGACGGTTCCAAGCTCGACGAGGGTACAGGTAGTGCATTTGTCCTGTACCACGGAGGAAGGAAAGAAATCGAGTGGAAGGGGCACCTTCAGCCAGTAAATAGTATTTTCCAGGCTGAAATCATAGCCATTACCACTGCGATTCAACATGCAATTGACAGCGGGATTACCGATGCAATGCTGTTTACAGATAGCATGTCAACGCTATTCGCCCTAGTCAATCATAACCACACCTCGCCATTGATAGTGGACCTACAGAATATTCTGCAATCCCATGCCCAACTAAATGTAAAATTAATATGGACTAAGGCACACGTTAACAACGAGGGAAACGAGGCAGCCGATTACCTGGCCAAGGAGGCAGCCAGCAACATAGCTGCACAGACGGTAACAGTTCCGGCGCCACCCTCGTATCTCAAGAGAACCCTCAAGGAAAAAGGCCTGCAGAAGTGGCAAACAGAATGGGAGACATGTGATACGGGTCGCAGAACCCACATATTTCTGCCTAGAGTGAAAATGGAGCGTCAATACTCCATACCTCCTATCACTAATTACATCTCGGGGCACGGTCCCTTTCCCTGCTATTTTGAACGATTCGGCATCTCCAACACTGGCTTGTGCGTCTGTGGGTCGCTCGGAACCCCAGACCATTACATCTTCGAATGCCCGCTCACGGAGGATAATCACCTCCACTTGCCATCGGACAACCAAATAGCCTTTAAACGATTCATCATTAAGAACAAAAGCACAGTTAACACCATTTGCAGAATCATCAGCCAGATAACTGCCCTGGGGCAAGACATATGCCAGACCCACTAAAACAGGGTCTGGCATCACTCAACCTCAAGTGGCACCGTCGCAAATGTATAAATAAGTACATACGCCTCCGCATCTAAGGCAATAAAGACTTTTAGTGTGCTTTATGCGCTAGTAACTCCGTTATTAATAGTGTTTATATATTATGTATGTTTATGTGTTATGTGTTATGTTTATGTGTCTTTCTATATGTAACCAGTATGTTATGTGATGTAATGTATACCTTGCAAATCTAAAATCTGTAATCCAACATAATAGTCAATGTATCCCTCATCAGCCCTTGTATGGCAGTGTAAACTTTAATTTAAGATCAAAATAAACTCCCTGTGCGGCCCCTGGGGTCCCAGGGAGTTGTTGCCTCTAGGTAGGGGAGGGCACGGGACATATGCCTGTTTACCTATGTTAGACACCAGGCGTCCCCGTCCTCCGTCACCTGTCACCTGGCACTCAAACCGTCGGTACCAGTTCGTGCTTACAGAATCCAACACTTTTCGCTTAAATCAAGAAGTAATGGATAAACTTATACATTGATGAAATTTAAGTATGGCCTTACGGCTTTACAGTTTAGCAATCCTGTAAGCTGGCTGTGATCGAAGTCGGCGTAAACAAGCCTAATGGTAAGAATAACTCAAGGCCGTAAAATTTTAATTGATAGAAAATCAAAGTTAGTAACGTGGTCTTCAAGCAGGCAGAATACGTCCTGACTTTACGCTCCCAAACCTTCCTTTAAATACTTAATAATATGGTGTAATCAAGGGTAACTATTTTTAATGCAGGTTAGTCTTATCTGTTTATGGCAAAGCACTCGAGGGCTATCTGCATAACAGGAAGGATACGTTCGTGGAGGACTTTCCAAGGGAAACTGGCTCGTATGCATGTTACACATGGTGAAAACCAGGAAAATACCCATGCAGCCAGTTCAGATAGAACTACCAGTTAACCACTTTTAAATCTTGTTAGTATATGAGATTTGCAAAATAATGTATCTAATTGTATTTTATGAAAATATTCTAATTTTTGCAAAATTAAATGATAACAGTTCATTCAGGTTTTAATTAGTGTATTAATCAAGGGAAAAAGATGATTATCTTGGAATATACATAAAAGTTTAATCCTTATCGTTTTATTTGTGATAAAATTTCAGTGAGATTCCAATTTAGTCGCTTTTGCACTTTCACAAAATAGAATTTAAATATTCAATTTACTTCAGAAACATAAAATTGATATTATTTTGTATGAAATTACAAATCATACGAACGAAATTGAAAGAAATGACTGCATGTGATGAAAAAAAAATGATAAAATTGCATTGTAAAATGTCTGTCCGGAATTTTATTGAACTAGTCTTCTCCAACACTATAGCTAGACTTGTCTGATCTGAAATAGTGTAGAAAATACGAAGAACACTTGCATAAACGTAGTACAAAGGTGCAAATTTCGAGTTTCAGCATCATCGTGCTTTATTGGCAAACGCTATTGTTCTAGGTATGAGGATAGAAGCGAGAAATCCAGCATTGTGAATCTTTATACGATGTCTTCGCAAATGGTGAGGTCTAGAGATGAGTTAAAATTCCTCACATTTCAATGTCAATAGAATATCCACTCACAAAAGCTGAATATTTTCTTTCACGGATACGTGTTCCTTTGTTTCGAAAATCTGTCAGCCAATACAATATAGTCTGGCTTCAAAATAATGTGAAATTTGTATTAGGGATTTCACTGCAATTTCAGAGAAAGCTGTCACGTTCATTAAATCAATTTCTGAGTCATAATTTCTACGGAAAAGGTATGTATTGTTGTAACATTGAATAGATACGTCAAGGATGAGACGGAAATAATAATAATAAAAAATACAACGATGGAAAAATTAAGATACAGATTACATTAGGTGCGTAATTTCATAGAAAACCGTTTCCTTAAAGATAAGTATAAAGAAAGATAAGTATAATATAATAAAACGATCATTTCGTTTCGAGTATAAAGATCACATAAGAAATACAATTTACTGATATCTATATTTGATTTGAAATTATGAATGTTCACGAATAAAGTTCTAAAAATCTACTTCTTTTGTTTAAGTAACCAGACATTTCTGATTGAGAAAAACATTGTCTAAATCGGTAACAGAAATGTTTCGGTTTTTCACCTTTGTAGTACTTCAAGACAATGCAATTAATGATAGAAAGATTTTGTTATCCTTCGTTACACTCTTCGGTACGTTTGCAGAGTCACTGGGATTTTTGAAACAGGAAACAGGAAAAATGAGCAATTCCCTCACTGGGACTCGAAGCTGTACCTCCCGAATACGCACCGAATGTGCTACCGTTACACCACGAATGCTTGCTAGAAGGAGGGAGACAATACCTTATACATTTCTCTGTAATACTGCTTATAAATATGTTCTGAAGCAAAAATATTAAGCAGGGCTTTTATCAAGAGATTCTGTTCCCTTTGTTGAAATTATCAGTTTGCTAAATTCTGTTACTCGAAGAAATGATATTAAATATTCCCTCTTTTATGAAGTATGCATCTTAGAAATTTCTTCAATAATGATTTTCTTTATTGCTGATTGTAAGGTTTGTAGAGGCATTAGGGTTTTTTCTTTCCTTTTGAAGCAAGAGACTTGAAAAATGTGCAGTGCTCTCGCCGGGACTCGAACTCTGGACCTTTCGAATGCGCGTCGAGTGTGCTTCCAATTACACCACGAGGACATTCGGAAAGGCGGCAGAAAATGCCTTATATACTCTCCATTTTAAAGGGCGACTGGAGATTATGGGACCCAATCGCCAAGT
The DNA here is from genome assembly GCA_000611955.2 of Stegodyphus mimosarum. Taxonomy (NCBI): domain Eukaryota; kingdom Metazoa; phylum Arthropoda; class Arachnida; order Araneae; family Eresidae; genus Stegodyphus; species Stegodyphus mimosarum. The sequence continues at coordinate 150,133 of KK112314.1, forward strand.
ACTGGAGGTGACGAATTATCGTCCGCCACCCTTTAGTTCGGGCGCCACTGTGGAATTATCAGGGTTTATTTGAAGCAGAAGACGTGAGAGATGTGCAATGACTTCGCCGGGAATCGAACTCTGGACCTTTCGAATACATTTCGAGTATGCTTCCAATTACACCACGAAGGCATGCGGAAAGGAGGGAGAAAATACCTTACAGGTTTATTCAGTTTTTCCCAACCACCACTTCTCATTTAAGCTGACTTAGGTGTCACGTGTCATTTCGTACATGATATTTTCTCTAGAAGATTAGTAGCCAAACCATCGATCGCGAGTTATAAGAAGCTTTAGAAGCATTTCCAATAATTCGTGTGAAATGTTTCTCTTTTAATGCAAGAAGAAATGCTTTTCATAACTGCGCCATGCAAATTTTCAGGACGTTAGTCTTTCATTGTAATCAGATTTGATAAAATTTCTGTGCTATTTGTCTCTGGAGAGCAGGATAGTTTCTGGAGGTTTTTTTTTTAAAGGAAAGTGTTGTAATTTATTTAAATGTTTCTATCTGTTGTTGGATATTGATTTTTGTGTATTTTGCTTTATTATGTATATGTTTTGTTTGTTAGATTTGCACCAAATTTTATTGTAATTCGATATCTGCTTATTGTTGATTTCTAATTGATTAACACCTATGATATTGTTTTTGTATTTGATTGTTACGCACTGTAGTGTCTGTATTTTTGAATAACTAGACATTGGAGTTGTGACTACAGGTGCACGGAGAACCAAAGTTATCGGCTGTTTTCAGCTAATATGATTTTAGTAATAACTTTTTATCTCCAGTTAGGCTGTATTTCAGGAATTGTTTGAACATGATGGCAGTTTGGGAATTTTTAGAAAAGATGTTTTCGAGGCCCTACAACCGATTTTTCTAGAGTATTCTGGTAATGTCTTCTTCTTTTCGGCTATCGATATTTATACGACTGTGGGAATCTGTCAGTTTACTGCGTTTGAAGTATCATTTCACAAGGGTGCGTAATTACGTTTTTGGCTTAAGTAATTTCACATTCATTTTTTGCCTGCAATATGACGGTCCTGAGGTTTTACAAATTAGTGAAGCGATTCCTTATATTCCGGCGTATAATGCGTGCTGGTGTATAACGTGCTCCTATAATTTTAAACTATATTTTTAATTTCGAGGTGTATTCGCAGTATAACGCGCAAATATGGTTGCTACCGAAGGAAACACAGTGCTTGTTTCAAATGCAAAGTCATTCAGTTTAAGGAAGAAAATGAAAATAGTGCTGCAACAAGGATGTTTGGTAAACTTATACGTGAGCAAAAGAAAAATGAAAGCACAAAAATTATAATGTGCTTTAAGTAAAGAAACTATCCGATAATGAAAAACTATCCCATAATGAAAAATTATCCAATGATGAAAAATTATCCGATAATGAAAATTTTTAAGTTCGTAAGGGATGTCATTTCTTTTTAATAAACGGTATTTAGGTTACATGTGGAAATCTAATTTCTCTATTTTCATCTTTTTCCTATTTTGAAATGTAGCATTTTTGAAACTGGCGTATAACGCGCATCCATAAATTTAGATCTCATTTTTTTTTTCATTACGCGTTATATGGAATATTCGGAATTACGCCGGAATATACGGTATATAAAGTGACTTTCGGTAAATACTGTTGTGAATTTTGTACATATATGAATAATTTTAATGAAATTATTGTATTTTTCTGTATAATGTAACATGAAAAGCTGACAGAAATAATGCTCTGTCGGAAAAATAAGGATACAGAGGTAGTTTATTGAGTAAATAGCTATTTCGCTAAATTCGAGAGATATCGCTAAGTTTAGTCGCCAAATTTGGCAATTGTTTGGGGACATTTTTGTCCGGCGCTGTATAACTGCTTTGGATATTGTAATTGAATAACTAACTGTATTGATGTTCTGTGTAACTGTAATCTTACTCGGTCCTTACATCTCTTCCAGTAATTTCGAGAAGCAGAAAGTACTAGAAATATATAGGCGGCCATGTGAAAACTATATAAGACCGGAGAGAGCAAAAGTTTCTCTATGGTTGAGGGTTGTTAGTTATGAGCGACTTCGGAGTATTGAGATATCTGTGAAAGCTTCGCCCTTTTAAATGCCCTTTGCATTGCCTTATGTTTAATATTCTTAGCAATTCGAAGTGTAATTATTGATTGTTCTCTGTAATACTGTGAATACCCGTACGAATATTTCTGTGGAAAGTTCAAGAACTGTGAAATATTTCTTTGATAAAATAAATTTTATCAACCTATCATCGAAAATGTATGCATTCAATTTATTACGAACACGTACGCACGCGACAATACAGTATACGATCGTCAGCTGAAGGTGATTTAGGGGAAAAATACAAAAGAAAAGAAGACTTTTGAAATTTATGGCTGAAAATGAAAGTTAGAAAACTGTAAATTTAACGAAAATGGAAATGTGAATTAATGAATATATTCGTTCATGTTTAAAACTCAGTTCTAACTTTGGTACCACAGCAATAGGAATACGGAATCAGCTAGAAAAGCCTAGGAAATTTAGACATATATTTAGCATCATATGAGATATGATTTGACTTCTGTTTTCTTATATTTTCTGTGTTATGGTTATGATCCTGTACACAAGTTAATGGATCTAAGATAAAGAGCCCGTGCCATTAACGGAAAATTTGAAACATATGGAATTCACATATGTAACAGCTTTTTTAACATATAACGAATATTTTCTATCAATATGCTTTTCAGTAAACATTAAATTTAAATGCGAAAAATATGCAGTTTTGTTTAATGCCTTCCAACTAAGCAAAGAAGAATACGACTTCTATTTAAATTTCCATCTGATAGTCAGCGGAAATGCAAACAAATAAAATAAAAAGAATTTTATTCTGTCATTAACATATCGGGATATGAAATGTTTTTGACAGCAAATATTATTCCCGTTTTTCTTTCCTTTGTCACTTTCTTACAGCAGTGGATTTCATTATGTTCTTGAATAAAACAAGGAATAAATAAGTACGCCACAAAATTACAAATCTTCAATTATGTATGAAGAATAAAATATTTCTGCAAAAGTCTATACCAAATTACACAGTTCACTTTTATTCATAACGTCCCTTGATACTTTAAAAGAGGCAAAAATTATATAAAAATTTCAACAATAACTCATTGGTTAGTTCAGCTTGATAATTCTGTGGCTATAGCGCTCGTGTACAAATTGGAAAGTTCTGGATACTATTTTTTCTTGAAGTGAATCTAAACACTTAACAGAAAATTAAGAATTCGCTTCTTGAATATCATTAACAGAAATTAGCTATAGCTTAATTTAATTTTTATTATAATAGTTCAATTAAAATAAATATAAAATAATCTTATTTGATTCCATAAATAAAAAGTAGGTTTACTTCATTAGTAATATCTGAATGTATATATTCTGTATGCATCAAACCGTTCCATTTATTTTTAAAGATTAATTTGCTTGATACGGATCAGAGAGGGGAAACATGAAAAAGTTGCAATGACAGGAATTATATTAATATACAATCTGAAAAGTAAAATTGCAACACCACGGAGGAATGCGCGTTGCGATCTGAAAATAACAGGATCGGTAGTAGTAAGACATATATGCAGATGATTAAAGAAATAAACAAATATATGAATAATTAACTTTTTGTTCAGTATCTAATGTGGCCACTATGGACATCTATGCAGTCCTCTAAACAGCGAGGCATACTGTTTATGAGGGTATTAATTATCTCTGAGATAATCCTTGCCAAACCGAGTTCACTCCAACTCTCAGTTCTTCTACGGTATGCGCCTGCAGAACATCACACGTCATTGTGCATCACACGTCCGGTGACAGCCCACACATGCTTGATGGGAGAGATCGGGTGAGGCTGCGGCCAGGGAAGGATGCCAGTTCCATTGAGGCTGTTCAGAGTGTTATGTGGGACATGAGGCCGGACAAATGAAATAAAGTGCCAGGAGCGGCCTGCACAAGTGGCCGAACCACAGGCATAACAACTTGTGTTACGTACCAGCCCGATCTTATGCTGCCAGTAATGTGCGCAAGGGTTGTCCGCTGTCCGTATATGCTATCATTCCAAACCATGAAGCCCAGGGTGGGGCTGGTAGGATGATTGATGATATGGGCTGGCAGGTAACGTTCTCCAAGAAGCCGACGCACATGTATACGACCATCATTCCTCCATAAACAAAATCGGGATTCATCTGGAAACAATTCACGATGCCATTTGTTCCTCCATTGACGATAATGTCGACACTAAACTAGGCGGGCAGCCCTGTGTCGAGTGGTTAAAGGAGCTTCTGTGGCTGGCCGCCGTGCCCGCATCCTTATCTCACATGCAGCGTGCTACGGGTGGTTTGGCAGAAGACAGATGCCTTTTTGATAATGGTAGGTAGGTTTGAATATGACTTGCCATGACGAAAGGTTCCCCACGAAACGTTCATGGAACTTGCCTGCCAGTGCGATCTAAACTGCACCTGGATGATCCACTGCCTCTATGTGGTTTTCTCAGGTTTCGATTGTCCTTCGTCCGTCGCGCCACATCATATCTCTAAACTGTTCTTATCTCCCATCCAAAATTACCGGCAATTGCGCGGATCGATTCCTCAATATTTCCGTTACAACAATCTGTCATTGATAGCATATGCAGAGCAGATCGCAGATTGTCGTTCGTTTAAAAGGCGTACGGCTTGTGACAGCCTCTACCAGTCTAAATATATTCGTTCCTAGGGTTTAAAGAAAAGAGGAAAGGAAAACGCAAATTTGGAGAAGCTAAAATAGTACATATTGATGAGAAAAAAATAAAGAAATCTTCATGTGAAGAGTTCGTCACGAGAGAGGCGCGAACTAAAAGCAGGGAGCTCGAGACCTGCCCTTTGCCGCTCGACTGCAAGCGCTCGAGGAATATACTCGGGGAAGTTACTCATTCTTTTTGTTTAGAAACCGAACAAGCCAGCTATTGGCTTCTATAGCCAGAACCCGGGTATCATGTGACCAGATGTGCACGAAAGTTTAACCATTTACATATATCCTTGACATAACCGATCCTGTTATTTTCACATCGCTACGCGCATTCCTACATGGTGTTGCAATTTCAATTCTGACGAGTGTATATAAATTATATTTGTAAAAGTAAATTGCATAAAATTTCTATCATACTAATCACGCTAAATTTTTTAAAAACTAGGATTCATTCAATATTGATCTTAGAATCTGTCGTTTCGCTCAACTAAGCCAATACAGTCGCTTGAGCTATAAAGGCTTTCCAGGTTTCGACATTAAAAGCTTGCACTAATAGTCTTCGAAAGTTATCAAAAACGATTTATTAGTATATTCTGCTAAGTACGAAAGCACAAATTGATGTCATTGAAATTTGCATCATTAGATGTAGTTTAAATAAACTAATTATCAAATACTTAAAAATAAAACTTCCACACGTTTTGCCAACAAATAATTAGCATCCTGCATGTCATTTTTAGCAATTATATTCTCCAGCACCTTGCGAACTTGTATTTTCTGTTTCTTATTACGCATGAATACCCCCCAGAATAGCTTACGACAAAGTAGCACATTACAAAAGAGCCTAAATCAAAAGTTTCTGAACTCGCGAACCAGGTTTTTCAAATTTTTTAGTATCCAGATATCTGTGTCCGATATGAAGGAGTGCCACGGCATGTATATCAATCAATAATTACTTTTGCAGGCGAAAGCATTTTTAAAATATACACCTTTAAATTTGATGTTGTACAGATGTTTACATATGCGGGCGGATAGGTGTATCTCACTAAAACTATTTCACAACTGTTTGCCAAGTACTGTGCCAAGTAAAAATTTCCACATATGGGTTACCGCGGCATACGAAAGTTAAGTATCTTCCCATTTCTATTTTAAATTGTAATTCTTTTATTATTTCCAGAAGATTTACGTGTTTTGAAACATTCGGCAAAAGATGCTTAGACATATAAAATAATACACTGCTGGCCACCCAAATTGCAACGCCAAGAAAGACAAGATATATCACAACAAAACTTATTTAGTAGATAACATGTTGACCAAGTATCAAATGATTAAATTTATAGACTTCTGTGAAATGTGGTTCCTTCTAGAATCAATAGCCAGAGTAGCCGCCGTTGTTGGAAATCACCGCTGCCACACCCCTCGGCATTGATTCAAAGAGACTTTGGATGTGTTCTTGGGGTACAGCAGACCAAGCAGCTTCCACACGTTTGCGAAGTTGATCTTGTGAGGCAGCTTGGGATGTAATCTGGGTCAATCGTTCAGCAACCATGGACCACACGTTTTCTATCGGTGAAAGATCCGGAGAGCGAGCCGGCCAGAGAAGCAATTCAATCTGGCGATTGACAAAGAACCCTTGAACAATGCGTGCCAGGTGTGGTCGCGCATTATCCTGTTGAAATATGGCTGTAGGCAAGACATGAAGGTAAGGAAGGACAACTGGCTCCAACACCTCGGAGATGTAGCGCTGGCTGTTTAAAGTACCGGCGATGCGTACTAGAGGAGTGCGACAGTAATATCCAATACCGCCCCATACCATAATACCCGGTGCAGGACCAGTGTGGCGGTGCATAATGCAGCTGTTCAGCATCCTCTCTCCACGGTGTCTCCAGACTCGAATCCGACCATCGTGGTGTTGCAGACAGAAGCGTGGTTCGTCAGTAAAGACAATTTAATTCCATTCTGCCGTCCACATCCTTCTTTCATCGCACGATTGGCGGCGCAGACGTCTGTGGTTCTGCGTCAAGGGTAGACGAAGCAATGGAGTCTTGCAGACTGACCATTCTGCTGTAAACGGCGTCGAATGATACGCGCAGACACTGGATGATGCGTTACAGACTGAATGGGCTGTGCTATGGTTCGTGATGTGAATGAGCGATCCGTCACTGCCATGAGCACAATGTTCCTGTCGTCACGTGAAGTTTTGCACTGAGGGGGATGCGATTGAACACGTTGGTACGCCGTCTCTCCTGCATCCAACAGTCACATATCCGCATTACATTTGTTTGGTTTCGTCCAACACGACTACCACTTTCCCTGAAAGATAATCCACACTCTCGGTAGCCCACTATCCTTCCTTTGTCGAACTCGGATACTTGATCAAACGATGATCGCTGTTTACTACGAGGCATAATGGATCGTTTTTTGAAAAAGCCACAAGAAAAACACAATTGCCGTGCTTGAAATCGTCGAAAACTCCAAGCCTTAAATAGCGCTTTGAAGTGGCGCCACAGGCGGGTGTGATATGCGTCTGCGTTGAAATTCTAATCATTTGCATATCTCAGCTCCACTAATGCACGTTGTAAATTTCATGTTATTTGTATGCTTCCTTCAGGGTGTTGCATTTACGGTCGCCAGCAGTGTATAATAACTTGCAGTGTCACTGATATGTAATATTGTATGCGTGAATTTCAGAAACTAGAGTGTATTTTTCAGGAGGAAAATAAACCAAGAAAACGTGGTTTAAATTCAATTCGGGTTCTGGATTTCATTCAAAAATTGTTGAGCCCCAAATGGATAAAACTGAGTCGCAAGGAAGATAGAGATTTGCTGTTGAAAGGCGATCATAGGCAACGTAAAGCAAAATATAACAAAGATGGAATTATCTCATGAAAGTGCACTGTGTCCTCTAGTAAAGGACATTTCAGAAATATGGGTGAAGCCTTTTGGATTGTGACGGAACATTGTCAAGAACCAAATTGACAAAAACCGAAGCACTTAAGTGTGTTTTTAAAAATGAAATCTAGAGCATATGGGACTATGGAGAGGCATAGACGTATATTTCAATCTGTGCAACGGGAATATTTCTGGAAGCATCTTGTAAACGCAGCCAATATTGTAATTCCAACAAAGCTCTAATATGCATCAAAGAATGCTAATTTTATTATGTTATTTAGAAGGAAATCATTCTGAACGAATACTTATTTTCGGCACAGGAGAAACTCCAAGACTATTAGAATAGCATCAGCGTTGGTTTGCTGATGGCACATTTAAAGTTGCTCTTTGTCTATTTCAAATATTTACAGTACATGGACTAATGGAAAACTGTATCTCTTAGTATATGTATTTTTAGAAAGCAAAACTGGATCAACATATGTTCGCATATTTAAGAAACTGTTACATATAAAACCTCTTTAAATCGATTGAGTGTTTTAAGCAATTATGAAAAACAATTCAAAACTCAGTGTTGCAAACATTTTTAACACAGAGGTTGTTGGATGCTTGTTTCATTGGGACAGTCGTTGCGGATAAAAGTGCAAGAGCTTAGAATAGCAGCCTTACATAATGATAACGAAAATATGCGTATTCACATTAAAATGCAAATATCGTTGAATTTCGCATCAGAACACGATGTTATAGAAATGCTCGAAGAATTAGTTGCCCAGTCTCCAGCCGAAATCAAAAGCTGTTATAGATTACTTGGACGATACATACATTGAGCGAATAAGACGAAATTATCAAACATCATAAAGATTTGAAATTAATATTTGGAATGTTCATGAGCGTGTCATTAATGGTCTATCAAGGACAAACGGTTTGGTAGAAAACAAGCACAGAGCATTTTAGCAAATAGTAGATTGCCATCATCCACATGTCTACAAACTCATTGGCCATTTTCGGAAAAACCAGGATACGATGGAAACTCGCATGCATGGATATATACGTGATCAAAACGCAAACAAGGCTAAAGATATACAATTGAATCGACGCCTGAAAGCACTGGTGAGGAATTCTGAAAACATAGCAACATATGAACTTACTTCTCAGTATTCCCTATAATACTGAAATATGAGTTCTCAGTAAGTATTGATCTTGTTATTTTTACCGGTCTTATATGCTTTGTTTTATTTAAAAAAGTATGGAAAGAATAGAAAATATTTTAAAATTTATTTTTAGATAGTAAACCTGGATGCGAATTTTTTGGAATGATAAAAAATGTCGATATTATAATAGAAAGGTTATAGAACTGAAGCTAGAAATAAAATATTTACAGTTTAAATTTAGGTTATTTTGTTATGGGTTGTGTCGGGGTTATTTTCTCGTGGATTATATTGATGGGCCACGATTAGGCACTGCATCGTTCATCCTTGCCTTCACTATTGCTTCCTTAAATTTAAAAAATCATAAATGAAATACTTTGAAGAAAATATAGTAATTTCAGTTTTAGGAGCAATTTGCTTATGAACAGATTCTAAAATTTTAAGTATTGATTAATGAAAAGAGATTAACTGCTTGTTAAGAAGATATCATTAAAAATTACAAAAGTGTTAGATTTTATAAATTCAAAATTATTGTTTCTTCTTATTGTATTTGGGAACATCTCGACTCCATCATGTACTGCAGTTAAATACTGGAATAATTTCATAGACGCCAGTTGTTTAATATTTAATAAAGATATATGCTAGTAAGCTTTATTCTTGAAATTCCTCTTTGTTTTTTTAAACATAAATTTCCATCTTCTGTTCTTTTAATTACAAACAAATAATCTTAGTTTTAAAACGCTACATGTTTAAAATTTTATTTTGGAGTAATTTTATGGTACTACGTGCAAGGATACGTAGAAGAGGTGTAAACTTGAAATTTAAAATGGTCTCTGTTCTGAAGATAGTCTATATACATATGGCTGAATAGTTATGAAACTGAAAATGATTGCATTCTTTACTTCATTTCTGCTAGAAAAGCATAATTACAGAAATTTGAGATGAATATAAAATAGTTTTTTACTTAAATTGATCTGTAAGCTATGGCTATGTCAAAGATTCTTCTAGAAATAAGTTTGAGATATTGATTCTTTATTTATGGTATATAAATTTCATTAAAACTGAGTAAAATCTGAGCGCGTGTTCTTTAATTTAGCTCACATTTTGAGTTAAAATAATTTCCTTTTAAAAACTGAAATGAAAAGGAAATTTCTGATGTCAGTTCTGACGTCAATGGGTCAGTGAAAGGCATTTTAGCTTTCATTGGTATTCAAGTATTCGGTATTTACTATATTCAAGTGTTCGTTGGTATACGGGTTTTACTTTTGCTATAGTTTATAATTATTTAAAAACGTATTCCTCTGCATATTTGAAATTTATGCTTCTCATCTTAGGTTTAACCATTAGGTTTAAAATTGCAACTTAAAATATTAAATATAAAAGCCATGCAACATAAAATATAAGATGTAAAGTACAAAGTTATACGTGTTAGTATCGCAAAATGAAACAGATATGAGTTATTTAAGACGCTTATTTGTAAGAACACGCAACAAGAAGGTACACGTCTTACTGGTTACGGCGGAAAATATCTCTGCGTAAAACTCTTAAGAAGCATAACTATTCTATACATATTTAAATGTGAAAGCAAATCTTTTTTAACTCATTATTCTACACATTCGAAAGAGATAAACTCAAGAAGTGAAATTCATTCGCTTTCTACCTAAAAGAAAATTTCCGAAGACGCTTTATCGCGCTTTTAAATGACGTGAATATTTGAATGTAAATTTTTGCTATAAATTTATACTGTATTCAGAATCATAAATACAAAAAAATGCTTAAAATGCATTGAAAAAGAGGGAATGTGATAAAAGGAATTCATTCCCTCAAGACTCAATTTAAAGATAGAATTTAACATGTCCAAACACTTCTGTTTTTGTCATCAATAAAACTCTATAAGTTCAAAGCAACATTGTAAGAGCAACATAATTAGAAAAAAATATGGAATTTATTGAACATAACTGGCGTAGAAATTTGAATAATTATGATACTTATTAACATACCCATAGAGTGATGTCCGATTCCAAAGAAAGCAAAAAAATTAGGTGGAATTCAGTTAAATTAGAAATGTTGAAGTAAGCATAGATACACGTACCCCCAACTCATGGGAAGAAAAGAGAAGGGTATTATATAAAATATACATAAAAATTTTAATCTAGACGTACATAACAGTAAATCAAAATTAGTTGCAAATATTCTGTAAATGATAATAATAACAAAATATATTAAATAATCTTCAAAATGGTTCTGCATTGCCAAATATAATAAGATTTGTGTATTTTCGGTTTCGTATATATGTAGATTTAGCACTTGACCATATTTTTTAACATAATGTGCTTCTAAGTGAGTAAAAAGCATTTGTATTTTTCTATGTATTGCCTTATATCCAATAACTTCAATGTTTTATTGGAAAAATATCCTCGGCTTTTCAACAAAATTGCAATCTGTACTTGTTTGAACTTTACACTTATTCTAGAGGGAAAAAATCCAGTTGATTCTACGCAAACATACGAAAAGCTATAAAGTTTAAGGTATTTGTTAAATTCCTATAGATGAAACAAAACTAAAGAAAATAAAATTAAAATAAAGATTTTAGTCACCAAAGGCGAGCTTTTTCTGAGAATTTACCGCACCTTAGGAATTCTTATCTTTCTATAACTTTGTATCAAGAAAATGTTTGCACGAAGTTTCACTTTGGAAAACACTGCAGTACCTTTTAAACTGAACCATAATCAAATTCTTTACATTTTATTAAAATTATCTGATATGTATTCATTCAAACATAAATTTCTGCCCATTTTCCTTTTTTTGCCCCTCCCCCCCGGTAAAGACTTATAATTTCTAAGCTGCAAATAACTTTACGTTAATTTGCAGTGACGTTAATTTAAAAAGTATAAAAATTTGATAGAAATGGCATAGACAAATATATTATCACAGAAATAAAGACTGGAAAACTGTAATTAGTATACAATGAAGATATAACTAATAAACTTCAAAATCTTAGTTAGATGATTTATTGAAAGGTAACATATTTCTTTTTCACTGCTTATAAATATGACAAATTGTAATAATGGTTTAAAAACAGTTACGTTTTATTAGATACATAAAGATGGTGCTATTATTCTCCAATGGTTTATAAACGTAAAATTCCATTTCGAAGAATGGCTTTCTCATTCATTACACATGAAAATTTCTACTAAATTCCGATGAATTTGATGTCAGTTGGATGTACAGGGTGACCCAAAAGTCCGTTAATATTTAAAAATTCACTAATTCTCGGAATAATGTAGGTAGAGAGGTAAAAATTGACACACATGCTCGAAATGGCGTGAGGTTTTATTGAAAGAAAAAGAATTGCAAACAAAGCTAACGTATGACGATGGGCAGCAAAACGTCAGTGACGCCGCATGAGAATCGTGTATGAAATGGCTGTAGTGAGAGAGGGAATCAGTTCTTTCATGACTTTGTCAATTTTCTATCCTCGCCTCCGCGTGTTGGTCACGGTTTGATATGGATTTATCACATCAATTGTGATCGGATCCATTTTCTTTGAAGAAATGTGTCTTCTGTTATTCAAACTCTGAGCGTGACGGGTGCGAGGTACGTTGATATGTTACAGAAACGCATCATCTCTAGTTTGGCTGATAAACACCTGTTGGAAGATATGCTTTCCTGCAGGATGACGCTCCACCCCACATTGCTATATGTGTGAAAGATCTCTTGCACACATCGTTTGGTGAGGATCGCGGGCTGAGCCGCCACTTCCGTCATGTTTGGCCTCTCAGGTCCTCAGGTTTCAATCCGTGTGATTATTGCTTATGGTGTTACCTGGAATTACAAGTCTACCGCGATTGTCCGACCTCATTAAGGATGCTAAAAGACATCATCCGACGGCAATTTCTCTTTATACCTACAGATATGCTGTACAGAAAAATGTCCCTCGACTATACGTATTGTTGATGAATGACGGCCGACATGTTGAATGTTTGTTATAAAGAATGTAGTCTTTGCTAAAAATCAATTATTATGTTAATTATGGCCTTTGCCATCTTGAAGCGCCATCTTTTGACCGTTTTAAGCACTTTTTTTTGTTTCCAGTAAAACCCCATGACATTTCAATTGTTTTCGTGCGTTTGAATTGTTTCCTCTCTACTTCCATTATTCAATGATTTAGTGGATTTTCAAATGTAAATGGACTTTTGGGTCACCCTGCGTATTGGAAGAAAAAGAGTCAAGGTACAAAATGAGAGAGTCATTCTGTGGTTTAAGAAAATACCAATTATTTATGACATTTTTGAGAACTTTGAAATTTCAGGGTGATATCTCTAACACTCGGAGGGTTAAAAAATCTTCAGGAACGCATATAGAAAATTTTTTTAAAAATTATGTTATAAATTTGTCTTGCTTTAAGAGTTTAAACTAGTTTCAAACTCTTAACAATGACTTTTTTAGATACGCAATTACTTGTTACATAAAAGAGAATAGGTAGCAGAGACTAATCGGCACGTTGCTAGCGTGAAGGCGAAATGGCGAAAGAGGAGGCGTAGTTAGTTGCGGCATTATTTATAAACTTAGGAAGTCTTTGTTTTAATCCTGAGCAGCAACTGGGAAAACAATTTTCCACTGCGGTTAGAAAGCGTGAGTAACACGATGCAATATGGAGCCTTCAAGAGGGAATGTATGCAATTAAATTTAAGAATTTAAAGGACCGTTCCAGTTAAGCTTAAACTGGCAGGAAATGTTTCTTCATATTTTTATACCTTACACACACACACACACACAACAATATATATATATATATATATATACGTATTGTGCTGCCGTTTGCAATAAAAAAGAGAGATGCGCATATTAGACATTGTAGCATTTCCATGTACCAAATTTCAACGTTCTACATCTAATATTTTTTTAGTTATATTAAACCACGAAAGAACATCCTTTTGAATTCGTTTTAAATTCATTTTGTAGTCCGTTTCTGAAAAAAGAGTCCTTTATTCTACGCATATATACAGATAATAAAAAAGTCCAAATGGATTCGGAAATGGTAAATATGGATATTTCTGTTGAAATATGACAATCGAAAAATAGTAAGTAAAAAGAAACTAAAAATGTTACTACGTATATAATAACAGTTTTCAGACTTTTCAAGGATTTGAACAAGAAGACTTTTGCATATAAATTTGATTAAAAAAGAATTTAGCAATTATTTTATACAATTGAATGAATTATGAATTTTCGCACTTTTCTAAATTTCAATTTTCATGAATTCTATGAGTTAATCCAAAAGTCATTTATCTGAAGATTGAAATTAATAACTGAATTCAACTAATAATTGAGTTATTGAATGAAGATGTTATCCTCTCTGTAAGATATATTTAGCTCTTTCAATTATATGAATAATAAACGAAAGATAATATGCACTGAATAAAAGAATATTTTCTGAAATTACCTCTAACAGCATTTAATAGTATCAATTATTAATAAGCAAAGGATAATGCTGAAATTAACTCTAGGCAATCTATTTACTGGATTCGCTGCGTTGAAGATGGTGTCGAAATTAAGCAAACATACGTCTTTATGTAGTAAATATTAATTGCAAACTCGAATTAACTTCACAGCCTTCACAGAAATTTGATGCATTTTTAATGATGATGATGATGTGCTTATAAATACTGTATTTTCCACGAATTTAGGTGAGGTGTGTTTACCTCATTTAATATCTGTGGAATGAATCATAGAGATTATTAATCTGTTAAGCAATAGAAATATTTGATGTTATTATATACGGCTATGATCTCGGAATGTATTCTAAATTTTGCATCATGATACAGTTAAGGAACGAAAGCATTAAGTTGACAAATCTAAAAGAGAACTAATAGTTCTTATTGTTAAATTTAGTTCCTTTAAATATATATGTATATACATTATGCGTGTGTGTGAATGTGTATGCACGTGTATATATGGGGCATTTACTTATAGATCAAATGGATTGAAGGAGTTTCAACTTTTAAGGAAACTCAGAACGTCATTATGTGTACGAAATACTTATTAGAATTTAATGTGCTGTGCACAATGGTTTGGTTTCTTTGATAAAAGAAAAATACCCGAAGGGTATCTGGTTAAGGGGTACGACATCTTCATGGAGGACTTTCTAAAGGAGTCTGACTCATATCCACATAAAACCGGGTAAAACACAAAAGCGTCATGCAGCCAGCCCTTTCATCGAGATATGAACCCAGGTCGAACTGGCGACTTAGTCTACCAATAATAGATTAGTAATTAATACCAATAAGAGATTAGTCTACCAATAATCTACCGCTTATTGGTACACTGTACACAATGACGCGTTTTACTGGTCACAAGTAGATTGTACACAATTAAAATTATTTCAGCTCTATTTGAGAAAAGCATTAAAAATACATCATTTTGTGAATTAGCAAATGTCTTTCAACACCTAATTGTTGTGACCTTATATGACTTGTCTGGCAGTAACATCAGAACAATCCAGGAATTTTATCGTCTTGAGGAGAGAAGGGTGCAGCTGATATGACGTTGGACATCTTATATAGTGGCAATATGACTCTGCCCAGTTTGAACGAGATTGCCCTCCCCCCCGTAGGTGAGGGATTCAAAGGTCTCTCTTATAACTCCTGTCCTACCGTTAAACCACCGGACCATTGGAAAGGACTTTTGGATCGACGTATATTTTAAGTGCCCTAACACTGAAAACCGCCATGCAAGATGTAAGCCTTTTCTGGGGTACAACCCGGATCCAATGATACGGCAGGTAGCAAGCTAATGGTTGTACACAGTGGAAAAAAAAAGACAGGTCAATATCTCCCGTTCCTCTGGACCGATTGACGAAATTCAAGTCGTGTTTATTACAAGTTGTCCTCGAAAGCGCGACTTATATATATATATATATAAGATTTATATATAGCATTGTTCTAACATAGGTATTTTGACGCAGAATCGGACTTTCGCTCGCTGACAACGAAGGAAAGGTTTCTATAAATTCAGATGTTCTCCAAGTGAATTATTCTTGGGGCAAACTGAAGAAAATGCGCCAAGATAAATTTTCGAATTTATCCATAAATTTCGCACCAAATTTTACAAAATTTAATATTTAGTTATAATTTGAGTTGTAGAATCCAAATATGGAAAAACAATTGGCATGTCGTTTCAGAGAAAGTCGGATTTTGTGTCAAAATACCTATATTAGAACAATGCTATATATATGAACTAATATATATCCTAAGTAGCGCTTTCGAGATATGAAAGAAAATTAGATGTAGAACTGTCTCCCTCCTTTTTTTCTGCGCAGTGTACCTATCAAGGCAACCACCTTATTACCTAAAACTGTTATTAAAAGTGATAGAAATGCTTCGCCTGCAATAAAAAACATGTTTTGAATAAATGAAAGTGTTTTGTTCTAATTGTATGCAAATATATTTCTGATACACTAATAGTCATGAAATGCTGAAAACGAAAAATGCGATGAGAGGAGAAGAGAATATAATTATTTCCCACGAAAGGTCTCAGTAATTTGCACTAAAGATTTCGCTTATATAACGGATTTGCATAAAAGATTGCATTAAAATATAAAGTGAAGGCTTATATTAGATAAAAAAAATCAAATGTCGGGTATCTTGCTGGTACATGTACTCTAAATGTATGAGTAGAAAGTAAAAAGAATGTAGCCGAAACATTAGCATGTAAATGTTTTTTGTTATTATACAATGAAGAATTTTCTGTTGTATATTCCTCGGATTGTGGAAAACTGACGGTATCCAACAACAGATTTTATACATATGTAATCATGTACGTAAATGCTCACCTCGAAACCTGAATTTTAAATTTCGAATATTTTTATTTACTTTATATTTTATGCGAATTTAAAGAAATTTATCAACAAACTCGGCGATTTAAAAACAATATGTTTCGACTCGGCAAAGCGTAAATATATTTATTTATCTTTTAAATTTAATTAACATATTTAGTGATTTGAAAGAATCGTATTGCTACTGCCACCTGATATAAAATACTTTTATTTTCCAAGCGTTTGTGTGTTGCATGCAGCAAATTATAAGATAATTAAATTTCCTTTGAAATTTAACCTCTCTGTTTTGATCGGCAAAATGAACGATATCAGAGTAATAAACGCTGTTCTGCATCTCTGTTATTGACGTTAGATGGACCCGTAAAATGATACTAGCTGAAACTCGTTAAATATAATAATTTGAATGTTGTATTTCCTTTGTTATTAAAACAATTTTAAGTAGCTGGCCGCGGAAGTGACTAGTTTGATAAATAACAACAATTATATTTTAGGTTAGGCTTTGCTTATGGCAGTGTGAGACTCATTTTTCAAAAATGTCAATTTTTTTTTAATTCTCTTCAGTAAAAAAAATCCTAGATGTTTTCTGAGAATGATAAATTGCTTCTCATTTTAATATATTAATATAAATTAATTTCTTGAAGTTGAAAAATGGATTTGTATTACGTCGCGAGGGTTTTGATTAAAAGCTTTTCTTAATTTACTGAAAAAAGTCCCTTTCTAGAGTTTCTTAGTCCTCTCTAAGAGTCAGGGAAAAGGCCATTAAGATCTCAAAGTAAGTAAAGACTCTTTTGCGAAAATAATTATTGACTGGTAATTTCGATCATTCAGTTAATGTACAGGAGAAAAGTTTTAAATGTTGCAACTGAGTTCTGACGTTTCTTCATTAGTAAAAAAAGAATCAGTGTTTGATTTTCATTGAAGATATAGTTAATCGATCAGTAGATAAATTATAATATTTGAATCAAGCAAAGAACATTGGGCCTAACTGCTTGAACTACAAATTAATTTGACGGCGAATCCCAAGAAGGTGGAATACGAAGTTTCTTTTTCTCCTGATTTCAACTTTCAAGAAAGAATTTCCTCTAGACAGATTTTAAATGGGTACAAATGGTAAAGATCTGACAGTCGAAAATTTTTCTAGAATACCCGGGATTCAAGCACGGACCCAATGGGAGCAGAATTGAGTAGTTCTTTTGGTCCAACATATTAATCAGGGTAAAATTACTCGATAAAAAAAATCTGAAAGGTTTCAGATTTTAAATTACGTCCAAAGGGGCATTTTTTTGATGTTTTGTGTGTTACCTTTATTTATTAAATATCATGTTCTTCGCACTTAACCATCAAATTCAGTTCAAGAGCAATATCGCAAAATAATTTTAAAATGAGCATATCTTTAGAATTTCCGATACACAGTCTGGAGATACGCGCTGGAGATAAAAATGTTTTTTATGTACAGCGTTGCCATTGCTCCCTTTAAAAGCCACCAAAAATTCGTTAAAGTTTTACAAAATATGAAATCTATAATAAAACAAATTCCAAATTTCAAATTTGGGCTTTTAGATGCCCATATTCGCAGTAGGATTACGTTATTCAAAATTGGATGGCTCTAGGTACCGTTGTTTTATCACAACGCGAGAAACATACATACGTTTACTGATTCTTCAGTATTAATTTCTTCAAACATAATACAGGACGATAATATATGGTGGCAATAATTTGAAAAGTGAAACAACAAGGCTTGTTATGAATCAACGCAAAATGCCAAAGCGAAATCCTTCTAGGCAAATTGCCCCTTTGTACAAAAAAAAAAAAAAAAAAAAAAAAAAAAACATTGACATTACGTCCAAAGAGGCCCATTTTTTTAAAGTTTTATGTGTTACCTTTACTTATCAAATATCATGTTCTTCGCACTTAAACCATAAAATTTAATTCAACAGCAACATCCCAAAATAATTTTAAAATGAGCATATCTTTAGAATTTAGGATACTCAGTCTCGCGCGCTGAAGATAAAAATGCTTTTTTTTTTTCATACGGTATTGCCATTGCTCGCTTTGAAATCGTTGAGTTTGTTAATCAGAAATTCGTTAAAATGTTACTATGTATGAAATCGTTAATAAAACAAATTCCAAATTCCAAACAGGGCTATTCAGCTGAGGTTACATTTTCCAGCTATCAGATTTCTGTTATCAGTGTTGCGAAACCCACCGAGCTTAAATGGATCTGTGTTGTGCATTTTTATCAGAGTTGTCTTTGTTGGGTTTTGATTTCTAAAGCTCATACAAGGAAGAGACCGTGCTGCGGTCCCCAGTTTAATTTTTGTTGAGGCCCTAGCTTTGCGGCTTTATATCTCTTAGAGATCTATTATACTTTCACTGTGTAAAATATTTCTTGCCAAATTGATGGTATAATCTAGTTTATCTAGTATTTTTACTGTCATACTTTTCTGATGCAGAAGTTGCACTTTTCCTAAACACAGAATAAGACCCTGCTACCCCATCAGTATACCGCCTTATTTGTCTTTTACCAGTATTAGGCAAAATG